>PVHT021183653.1:4469716-4650244 GCA_004024745.2 Catagonus wagneri | reverse complement strand
GGGGGGGGTCTGGGACTGGTGCACGCCCAGCAGGGAGACGGGGTGGGAACACACACTCACTGGCTGCCATGTCCCTAGGCGGACCCTCCTGCAAATGGCCTTGGACCGTGGCAGCTCCAGGCCCTGTGGGGGTAGCTGGGTTGAGAGTGTGGGGAGTTAAAGGAGCTGGGCTAGGGTCCCCTCCTTACTGTCTAGCTTACTGGGGCGAGTTAGTTAACCAGTCTGAACTCAGTTTCGGCCTCTTCAAATGGGATTAAATGCATTCATGCATTCATTCCACTTACTATGTGCTCAGTAAAATTTCCGTAAAGATTTCACGGGGTTAGGAGGAATAAATGCGATGATGGCACAATGCCTGGCGCAAAATCCCTCTGTAAACATGTTAATTATTAAAAAAGAAAAGGAAAAAAAAAACATGAAACCGCCGATTAGGAAAAATCCCTCAGGCACTTTCAGTCTATGGGATAAAGAGTTCAGGAGTTCAGGCTCCATCAAGTCCATGGCCTCCTTTGGAAAAGACACCCAGCACGTGCGGCGGGGCTCCCTGCCGCGGTGTCCGCTACGAGCCCAGCATGGAGGGAAGTCTCAGGACGGAGCACACATTACATCACCCTGTCCTCAGGGCGAATACAGGCTCCTGGGGGACGCAGCTAGAGACAATTAAGGCCAAATGGATCTGAGTATGACGGTCAGGCGGAGGGGACAGCCATGTGGGCCGGGGAGGCAGAGGGAGCTCACGAAGTGTGTGGGCCGGATGAGGACTAGAGGATGGGGGCAGGGGGGAACCTGGGCATCTGGGCGGGAGGAGCAGCTGCAGGAAATGTGGGGGGCAGATGGGCCAGTCAACATGGGGGAGAGGAAGGGACCCACTTAACCGGAGAGAATAATTGGGGACCTGAAGGCGGTCATTAGGTTGGGCAGGGCTGGGCCACACTGTAGAGAGCTTTAAACGCCAGGCCGAGGGGTAAGGTTTCTGTTAAAGAGGCAGCGTGGTGGGGAGGGCGGGGTGGGGGACCAAACGGAAACACCCAGTGGCAGGGCTGATTGAGGAAGAGGATAGGTGCTGGCTAAGAGCATGGCTTTAGGACCAGACGGACCTGCTGAAGCATCTGGGCTCTGCCAGTTCCCAGACATGTGACCTCAGCAAGTTCATTAACTTCCTGAGCCTCAGTTTCCCCACCTGCCCGACAGGGCGGCAGGCTCACCACCACAGTGCCCGGGCCGGGCTCAAGCACGGAGCCTGCCACGTGGCATCCACGTGACGCCCCCCCCCCCCGGACGAGCGGCCCTGCTCCCCCACTTCCTCACCGGGCGCCCGCTCCAGGGGAAAGCTCCCGGCTGGAGCTCTCTCTGCTCTACACCAAGCTGATCCCGCAGCTGGACGGGTGCTGGGGAAGGATCAGGACACTGAGAAGAGGGGCGAGCCCAGGAGGTTAGGAGGGACCTGCAAGGAGAGTCGCGCAAGGGTGGCCTTCAGCTTGGGTGACGCAGAGCACGCTGGGGCCGGGGGAGAGGAGCGGGTCCGGGCTGAGGAACAAGCCGCAGACCAGAGGCGGGTGAGAAGTCAGAACCCGGTTCTTCCGGCATCCAAGGGGAGGCGCCTCCAGGCAGGAGGGATGACAGTTCCTAGTCTGGAAAGAGACAGATCTTAGAAGAAGTCACGCAGCTCGTTTGCCCACATGATGTAGAAAGCGGTCTCTTCTCAGCCCAACTTGCGCGTTTGGGAATAAGCACCTACAGTTGCTCGTTGGGTGGGAAGACAAGGCACAAAGACAAGGAGTGGGGCAAGACCTGAGCCTAGGGGACGTCCCTGGTTTAGAGAAGAGGGAGGGGGAAGAAAATCCAGGCGCTTCTGAGGCTGGAAGGACCACCTCTGAGAAGCCAGTGCAGGTGGCGGCAGCAGGTAGGTGACTGAAGACGGAGATTTCTCTGCTGAGACCCGCGGAGCACGGAGACGAAGGGAAGCCAGAGCGGCTCTGAGGAGGGGTCTCTGGGTTACTGGGGGAGGTGGTTTATCTGATCAGCATGCAGGACCGGGGAGCTCCCAGAGGAGAGCCCACCTCCGTACCTCCCGGCCTCTCTCCCATCTCTCTCTCTCTCTCTGGGTGGCTGCTCGAGTCTGCCTGGTGCTGCCCTGCTTGCAGGAGCTTTCTGGAGCATTCTGGAGCATTCCTGAGCAGCCTTTCTTTCCATACAGATGGGGGACGAGAGCCCCAGAGCCCGAGAGGGATTGCAGGTCGGTGTCTCAGAACTGGGGCCCCTGGGCTGCTTCACGGCACGTCTCTGTGGGGCAGCAGTGACCCTGCTTCTGCTTCGTTTCCTCCAGTCTACTTCTGGCGGGGCCACACGACGATCAAGTACAAGGAGCCGGTGGAGAGCTGCTCCCAGAATGCTGTGCGCTGTGATGGGGCCGTGGACTGTAGGCTGAAGAGTGACGAGCTGGGCTGTGGTAAGGAGGCTGGGAGTGTGTCCGTGTGTGTGCACGCGTGCGCGTGCGTGTCCTCTGGGGGCTGAAAACTGAGCATCAGCTCAAACAAGAGGTGATGGGCAGACTTGGACGATCTGGGCTCTAATCACAGTAGGCTTGGGTTTGGAACCTGGTTTTGAGTGCTGTGTGACGTGGGCGAGTCACTCACCCTCTCTGAGCTTCAGTTTCTTAATCTGGAAAACGAATAGCTTAGACAAGCTTAGGGATTCTCAGAATCTGACACCCCCCCAACCATCAGCCCGAGCCAGGCGGCGCTGCTCTGACTGGAGGCAGGTGTGCAGGCTGGAGCCCCTCCTCTTTGCCCCTCTGACTTGCCACCCCTCTGGCTTCACGGAGGTCAGTTTGTAAATGAAGGCCTGGATGAGCACAGAGGTTTCTTTGAGCGCTGGTCCTCAGTGGTTTTTACAGGCATTGGCCACGGATAGCCCTGAAGTGGGTGTCTGTGGGTACACGCCCCCCGCTCCACCTACGTGGATAGCTGTGTCCGTCCTTGCCCATGGCCGCGGCCGTCTGTGACTGAGCTAGTCCGGTGAGCACTCAGTCAGATCGCCATTCCCCCGTCACCCTTATTCGGACCACCGCTGCCCTGCTGGGGTGACGGCCTCTGGCAGCGCTCACCCCTTCTCCCGGCAACGGCCCCCGGGTCCTGTCAGACCAAGATCTCTCTCTGCTCTGTCCCAGCGCCTCGCCTTGGCTCCGCCCTTACTGAGTGTCATGGGCTCTGAGCACTGCTGATGACCATCCTGTCCTGGGGCCAAGCTTCCAGATGTTTCCCAGGCAAGAAGCTCAGGACAGGAGCGTCTCAGAGCCTCCCCGGTTCCTTCCTCAAGAACTTGGGGCTTCCCGGCGCTGAGAACCGCTCTGCCCTTTTCTTGCCCTGCAGTGAGGCTTGACTGGGACAAGTCTCTGCTTAAAGTCTACTCCGGACCCTCCCGTAAGTGGCTTCCCGTCTGCAGTGACAGCTGGAACGACTCCTACTCGGAGAAGACCTGCCAGCAGCTGGGCTTTGAGAGGTAAACCCTTCTCGAGTCCCAGCTTCAGGGATGTCTGGGTTCTTCGCAAGCACATCTCAGACTCATCGAGGAAAACTAATTTTTTTTTCTTTTTTGCTTTTTAGCGCTGCCCCCGTGGCATATGGAGGTTCCCAGGCTAGAGGTCGAATCGGAGCTACAGCTGCCGGCCTGCGCCACAGCCACAGCAATGCCAGATCCAAATCGTGTCTATGGCCCACGCCACAGCTCATGGCAACACCAGATCCATAACCCACTGAGCAAGGCCAGGGATCGAAACCGCATCCTCATGAATACTAGTTGGATTCGTTTCCGCTGCTCCATGAAGGAAACTCTGGAAACTATTATTATAAAGACCCTTGGGGACCAGGGCTCAGGTCATCAGCTCAGGGTACCCTTGGGTTATTCAAAAGGACAGTGGCCTGGGGAGCCCAAGTCTAGGGATAAGCTGTTTCCATGAAGCCAAAGTTGTTACTTGCAGACCTGTAGCGGGATGACATTTCTGCACAGTCCTTTGCATCAAAGCACCCTCGTGTTCAAGATCACATTCAGTGGTCGTGAGGTGGGTGGGTGTTCGGGCAGGTCTCGTCTTCTCCTCGTAGCTGGGAACCGGCAGCTCAGGCTGTACAAACCCTTCGGTGGACTTTAAGCTGCAGCAGCTCTGCGCTGGGCGGACCTCATCAGACAAATGAAACGGGCAGGTGCGGCTGGGTGAAGTCACTAGCCTCTTTGGCTCTAGGTATTTGAACCAAGAAGCTGGTACCAGGTGGAAGAGTAGAGGGTGGGGTTTACCGTGACCTTCCCGCTCGCAGGAGCCCCCGATTTGCCGGCCACATGGTCACCTCCATCCTCCCTCTCGGTCTGGGTTTTCAAACCATGCACTTTGGGGGCTCACCAACCTGTGTGTGGTTGTAGGGAAAAGGCTTGATTTACGATCTTGTCGTGGACTCTGTAGAAGTATCTAGAAAGCCGGGGCTTGGGGGCTAGGACTTAGAGCCAGTTCTGTGCCCTCCCCTCAGCCTTAGTGTGAAAGGTGATCTGGATGATCTAGTTAGACGATGGCGGATAACTTTTATCACCGAGTTGTGCGACTTTATGCAAGTCTGAACTTCCCTTGGGCTTCCATAGGTAGTGTCATTGATCAAGGCACGCTCACTCAGCTCTTATCATGGGTCACTACGTGGTCCCCAGACAAGAGCCCTGCCCTTGGACAATCTCTAGGATGATGTGGGCGGGAGAAGCTGAAACCAGTAATCAGAACGCCGTGTGACGTGTAATGGAAAGGCCACGTGTGAAGCATTGCGGGCACAAAGCAGAGAGGGGCCTGGCACACTGGGAGGACAGCAGAGCAGGCAGGAGGCCCCTGGACAGAGGAACAGCAAATGCCAAGGCGCGCTGTCATGCAAGGGTGTCCCAGGTTCGAGCAAGGCACCAAAGTGCCACACAGATAGCAGCTGGATCACCCATAGCAGAATCACCTGGGTTGCCTGTTAAAATGCACCTGAGGAGGCCCCGTCGTGGCTCGGTGGTTAACAAATCCAACTAGGAACCATGAGGTTGCGGGTTCAATCCCTGGCCTTGCTCAGTGGGTTAAGGATCCGGCGTTGCCGTGAGCTGTGGTGTAGGTTGCAGACGCGGCTCGGATCCCGCGTTGCTGTGGCTGTGGTGTAGGCCGGCCGCTACAGCTCCTGTTAGACCCCTAGCCTGGGAACCTCCATATGCCGCAGGTGCGGCCCTAGAAAAGGCAAAAAGACAAAAAAAAAAAGAAAGAAAAAGAAAAAGAAAAGCACTGAAAATCAGAATCTCTGGGATTAGGGTTTCGAACTGCTTAACAACAGCCGGGGTGAGTCTCGCGCGGGCTGTGGTCTGGGGTCCAGTGGGCCAGTGAACCGCTCTCAGGCTGTAACATGCAAACCCATAAAGTGGGGATCCTTAAACCCTGGTTCAGCAGGTTCGGGGTGCTGCTGCAGCTGCCAGCCCATGGGCCAGTCTGGATAGAAAGGGGCTAGGTGGGTGTTTCTCGAACCTCGGAGGGCCTCAGGATTACCCGGAGAGCCTGTTAAGACACAGAACCGGAATTCTTGATTCAGTAGGTCTGGGGCAGGGCCCAGGAATTTGCATTTCTAACAAATTCCCAGGCAGGGCTAACGCTGCCCTGTGGGATGGGACCACACTTTGAAAACTCCCGGGCCAGTGCGGAGGGCTAGTGGGGCGGCGGCAGAATAGGCGGCTGGGGTCTGAGGCGGCCCGCTGGGCTCTGCAGCCAGCTGGGGAACAGCGGTGGGCGCCATCGCAAGGGGGCCCATTCTTTGTCCCTCCCCTCCCTGGCAGTGCTTACCGGACAACCAAGGTGGCCGACAGGGACTTTGCCAGCAGTTTCTCGGTCTCCGAATATAACTCCACCATCCAGGAGAGCATCTACAGGTACGCGGGCCGGGCCAGGCTGCCTCTCTGCCGGCGGGGGAGTGAGGCGGCTTTGAGTCCGGGCCCCTCTCCCTCGGCCTTTCTGGGATCCTGCCTCCAGGAGGCCCTTGGGAGTCTCAAGAGCATCTCAGAAACAGCCCTCCTTCACCACCTGCCTCCCGACCTGAAGTCACTGAAGCTTAGCGCCCCCTGGAGGTCGGGGGAGCACGCAAGGATTTACCTGGTTGCCAGAGACCGTGAATAAGGCTTGGGGCCACCAGTCAGCCTGGTGTTTGGACTGAAAGCCGCTGCAGGGAGGGGCTTTGGGGTGGAGAGGGAGAAACATCACTGGGGCGATGTGTGGCTGATCACGGGGGAGTGTGGCTGCATGTGGTCAGGGGCAGGGAGGCCCATCTGGGCCTCCCCACCTGTCACCTTTGCACTGCAGCTGCCCTTGTCCCAGGGACACGGGGTGCGGGGTGCTCTCCCAGCCGGAAGTGTTTACCAGGGGACGGAGGGGAAGCGGATGAGCTGCTGCGTGGATGCCTGTACGTGCTGGGTGGTTCGCAGGCTACGCTGCTGGCAGAGCGTTCAGGGACTGCCAGAGGAGCCCTGGGCCCCCTGTTTAGCTGTGGAAGGATTCTGGGACAGTGCAGTCCCGTGAGTTTAAAGGACGCAGATCTAGCCAGTGTGTCCGATCTCCCACAGGAAAGCTGGGAGTGGGGAGAAGGCACTGAGCCATCCCCATGCCTGGAGAAAACCCTGGAAGGGGCTGTCCCATCGGAAGGGAGAAGGGTCAGAATCTCCATCTCTTTGTGCATAGGGAATGGGACAGGACTTAGCAGGAACCAACCAGGGAAGGCTTCCTGGAGGAGGTAGCTAATGTGTTCTTTTCTCGTCTTTTGTGTCTCCTCCTGCAGGTCCGAATGCCCTTCCCAGCAGTATGTCTCTCTCCAGTGTTCCCGTAAGAAGATGCTCTTCCACCTGGGTTGTGGCTCGTGTGGGCTGGGAGTCAAGGGCAGAGGCGTGGGGTCCCTCAGGGGAGGTGACCAGCCCTGGGGGGGGCTTCCAAGCTGGGAATGGGGGCTTGATCAACAGGCCTGCTTCAGCGCCGGGGTCCCTGTAGGACACCTGGACAGTCTCAGGCTGGCATTTCCCCTTCGCCTGACTGCTCAGCCCAGCAAACCCATCATTCACGTCTCCTGGACTCTGGGCAAGGGGCAGAGGGCCGGGAGAGCACCTCAGGGCCAGCTTCAAGCTCTGATATCAGCGGACACGGAGGTGGAGCTCCCGCTGTGGCTCAGCGGATTAAGTACCCGACACAGTGCCCATGAGGATATGGGTTTGATCCCTGGCCTTGCTCAGTGGGTTAAGGATCTGGCATTGCCACAAGCTTTGGTGTAGTTTGCAGCTACAGCTCTGATTCGACCCCAACCCGGGAACTTCCATATGCCCCCAAAAGAAAAAAGAAATAGACATAGAGCCAGATCTAGATCCGACATTTATGAAGTGCATTCGATGCCAAGGCACTGTGCCTACAGCTTTATAAATGTGATTGCGTTTAATTGTCACGAGGCAGGTGCCGTTTCTGTCCACTTACTGAAAAGAGGCTGAAATGTTTGTCTTGCTCCAGGTCAGACCCCTGGTAGGTGAGGAGCTGGCATTGGACGTGGGGTCTGACCCCAAAGCCCAAGTTGCTAGCCAGTCCACGAGGACTGTTTTCTTATGATGACCCGGGGTGGGGGTGCCCCCTGGCACAGGGCTGCCCGGACTACTGCTGGCTTGTCACTCTCTTCCTTCAAAGGAAAAAGAACACATGTGTGAACAAACTCCACAGTTTGGGGGCCTGGCTCACTCCAGAGCATGTTAGGAAATGTTTCCCCGGGGCACAGGGTCCCCAGCGCCACTAAGTGACCCGTCAGGGAAGCATGTGGGCACCAGCGACCTGCGCATCACAGGAAATGCATTCTCCTTTGTTTTGAAAAGATCTCCGGCCCTGTGCTTATCAGTTCAGGGTCATGTTAGACCTGGTCTCCTTTCCTGAGCTCCTGACAGCAGCCCCGGGAGTCACCATCGTGGCCCCAGTGCCTGGCATGGTACCCAAAGCCTGGGGCACTTTGTTAGCTTTTGTCAAATTAACAGAAGACTGGACAAGTGGGAGGAAAGAGGAACTTGGGAACAAACTTCCCACTGGATGAGCCCAGAAAGCTAAGCCACCACGCGGGGGCGCTGTGATTCACAGGGCCCCGCTGTGCGGCATCAGCTCAAGTGAGCAAAGCGGCTTCCACGGCCTCCGCGGGTCGGAGGTGCCCCCAGCACGGGGCTGCCTGAGCCTCCGTGGGCCCGGCGGGCGTGGTAGCCTGAGAAAAGCCGAGTTCACGGTTTGTCTCTTCTGCTTCTCCCCAGACTGTGGACTGAGGGCCCTGACCGGGCGGATCGTGGGAGGAGCCCTGGCCCCCGAGAGCAAGTGGCCTTGGCAAGTTAGCCTGCAGTACGGCGCCACCCACATTTGTGGGGGCACACTGATCGACGCCCAGTGGGTACTCACCGCTGCCCACTGCTTTTTTGTGTAAGTGCGGAGGGGGCAGTGATGGGATGTCACTGAGGGTGGGGGACGCCAGGAAGGGCCCAGGGCAGAGTGACCCCTCTCTGGGGGTGGGGAGCTTCAGGTGTAAGCCTGGCCCCCTGGACTGTGCGGCACAGGTGTGGCGGGGACCATGATTTGCTGTTGGTATTTGGTCCTGGGAGTGTGAGTTGGGGTTACTGGTTCTGAGCCAGCGGAGAGCGAGGAGACAGGGGGAGATAAAGGGGCTCTGGGCTTGTTGCTGCATCTGGAAACTGGAGGTTACAGATGAGGAGCCCGAGAAATAAGGAGTGCTGTCCCAGGAAGTGAAGGACGGGGGCTGTGGGGAGGGCAGGGCAGTCGGCTTCTGACGGTCACCAGCCAGGCCTGTCCCTTTGAGCTGGTGGACAGGAAAGGCATCGGAGTGGAGGCCTCAGTGGCACCGGCTTCCCCAGTAGTGAGTCTTCAGCAGGTCACTCTGTCCTGTAAAAGCTCCACTTCTGCCAAGATAATGCTATGGAGATGTGTCCCACTCACCTTTTCTGATCCTCGGTGGTACCCAGAGGAGACGGCCAGTGGTCCCAGAGGTTTTACCCACCCCCTCCCGTTTTCCATCGTAAGGTACAGAAGGGCCAGTTCAGGAAGTCCCTGGTGGCTCAGGGGGTTCGGGATCCAGTGCTGTCACTGCTATAGTGCAGGTTTGATTCCTGGCCCAGGAACTTCTGTGTGTTGTGGGCGTGGCCAAAACCAAAACAAAGCAAAACACAAAAACAAACCCAGAAAACAGCAAAAACCGAAGGGCAAGTTCAGAGTGATTTTTTCGGAAGCAGGGCGTTGTCCTAGACCCCGGGCTAAGACAGCTCCCTCTAGAGGTCATTTCATCCAGCCTCCTGCCCCCAGGCTGGTGCTCTGGCTGCAGCTCCCCGCGCAGCAGACGCCGCCAGAGGGCTCTGCCAGGTGGTAAGGGGCCCATGCTCTCTGTGGCTCTGGTAGGACCCAGGAGAAGGTCCTGGAGGGCTGGAAGGTGTACGTGGGCACCAACAACCTGCACCAGCTGCCCCAGGCAGCCTCCATCGCCCAGATCATCATCAACGGCAACTACACGGACGACCAGGATGACTACGACGTAGCCCTCATGCGGCTCTCCAAGCCCCTGACCCTGTCTGGTGAGTGAATCCATGCCCGTCACACCCCACCCTGCTCTGCACTCAGCACCATCCGCTGACCCCTCTTGGGGCCCAGAGCTTCAGCAAGGCGCACGTCCAAGGCTCTTCGAGATCATTTAGTGCCCACCTCTCTCTAATTTATGGTTGGGGGAACTGAGGCCCAGAGGTTGGAAATAACTTTGCCCCAAGGACACATCTTACATTGCAAACTGGTGACAAAGCCAGGGTTTGGATACTGCTCTTCATCAAGATAAACAGATCGAATTGTTTCACCGGCCTATTGAGCACTTAATGAGGGCCAGACACTGCGGTAGGCATTTTACACCCACGATTTCATTTACTCTTCACAAACCGGTCCTGTGGAGCAGGTACTATTATTAGCTTCATTTTACATTTGAGGGGACAGAGAGAGATAATTCCCTGAGGCCACAGAGCCATAAGTGGCAGCGCCAGGACGGGGGCGCCTTGGTCTGGCTTCCAAACAGTGACATCCCACGCTGCTCCCTGCTGGGAAACTGCCAACGCCACTGTTGCAAACACAAGTACCTGCACATCCAAACCCCTAAGTGCCACAAGGTTGGCACTGAGGACCAAATGGGGCTACAAGAAGGAAATGGCTTTTGACGTTCTCAGGAGATCAAAGAAGTTTTCATTCATTACTTTTTCGACCCATTTGTTCACGTATCAGACACTTACTGCGTGTCTACTACACAGCCGCTCTGTGCTTCCACTGCAAAGAGAACAAAGCGGATGACACATAAACAGCCATTTAGAAACTGGAGATGGAATGTTAGGGGCACACCTCCGGGGAACCGTGGGCACCTAATCAGTCTTGGCGGGCTAGGGAGGCTCCCGGAAGCCTTAGAGGGCTCTCTGGTTAGTCCAGCCTCTCTGGCGCTCTGGGCCCGTGAGCTGGTCTTTCCTGGCACAGTAATTACAGAGGTGGTGCTGTTCCTGTGTGGAGCAGTGAGCTCTTGGACGTGCTGGGGCCCCGAGCCACGCCCACCGGAGGCCACGCCCACCGGATGCCACGCCCACCACGCCGAGCCCTCTCTGCCCTCCTCCCGCCCTCTTCCTGCCCCTCCCAGCCGTGTCCCTGGAGATGACGGTGCCCTGGTGCCCCGGCCCCGCCCCTCGGGGACGCATAAAAGGGGGCGGGGAATCCGCAGGACCCGAATAGGCCTGCAAAGCCCTGGCTCCGTTTGGCTAGCGATTCAGATCTTACCTGCCCACACCCCGGATCCCCGTAATATTATTTGGATTTCCAAATCGAATTAAATAATTTGTAAAATGAAATTCAAGCTCTTATAGCATTATATATGCTTCTCAGACTTACAGCAGTCCCTCTTCAGGCTCTGATAGCAGCCACCCTACCCCCCCAATATTCTCCTGGGCCAGAAACATGTCTCTGGGTTGAGGATCACAGCTTAGGTTTATACAGGTCCTGTGGTCCGAGCGTGTGCCCTGATTTTTGGTGTACAAATCAGGACAGATTTTCTTAAACTGTTTGGTAGGCAGAGCACTTTGAAGTCACAGTACTAGCTGAGAAGACCCGTGAAAACTCACTGATTAATTACCCCATAAAAAAGCCGGTGGAATACATAATAGCGTTACATGTTTTTAAGTCTCGAAAATAGGCACAGACTATTTTAAGAAATGAAGTTTTGCATTTGTGGTTAATAATTGATACCGCCTCTTCATCATTTGTTTTTTGTTTGTTTACCCTCTAGCAGTGCAATGTGTTAGACTCCCACTTACAGGAGAAAAATTTTACAGTCATTCTTCCTCCGTCTCTCCCCCCTCCCTCCCTCCTTTCCTTCCCCCCTCCCTTCCTTCCTTTCTTTTTCTTTCTTCCTTTTCCTTCCTTCCTTCTCCCCCTCCCCCCGCCTCCTCTCCCCTCCCTCCCTCCCTATGAGGACTTCATGTGTGTCAGGCACTATTCTGCGTGCAGCGGGCCGCAGTGAGCATAGCAACTGACAACACTGCAAACATCTGTCTATCAACTATTTTCCTCTTGCAAATGGCTCGATGCTCTAGTCCAGGTAGGGACTCCAGTCTGCAGAGGGAATATGTGATCTGATGCACACCAGCACCTTCTGTATGTTTCTGAGGGTGGGAGTGACTGAGCAGCGGTCTTGTGGGCTGTGCCCCCGGGGCGGCATCCTTGCCGCGAGGAAAGGTGGTCTCACCTGGGTCCTGGCCAACCAGGGGTGCCCTCCCCAGACCAGGCAGGACACACCACTGAGATGCCTTGGAGATAATACCTGGGACTTAGCCTGCACTGCTCCTTGCTCTGGGGGACAGGCGTTGGGGGGGGGGCGGTCAGCCAGGAGGGCCACTCAGTGTGGAGAGACCCACAGCTACCCAGTTTCAGTGTGGCACAGGGGAGCTTCCAAGCCATATGCATTGCCCACCTGGCACCCACTGAAAAATCAGAATTTTCGGAGGATTCTGACACCCCGAAGGCTGGAGGCTCAAGATAAAATGATTGAATTTTGGAGTTCCCATCGTGGCACAGCGGTTAATGAATCCGACTAGGAACCATGAGGTTGCGGGTTCGATCCCTGGCCTTGCTCAGTGGGTTAAGGATCTGGCGTTGCCGTGAGCTGTGGTGTGGGTTGCAGATGCAGCACGGATCCTGCATTGCTGTGGCCATGGTGCAGGCCAGCAGCTACAGCTCCAATTAGACCCCTAGCCTGGGAACCTCCATATGCCATGGATGCAGCCCTAAAATGACAAAAGCCCCCCCCCAAAAAAAAAGATTAAATTTCTTGCCTGAAGATTCTGAACCACTCTGGGGGAAAGAAGGATGTCCTAGGACCTTGTACTCCTGTCCCTCCACACACCCGATGTCCCTTCCCTGATGTCTTGAGGTCCTCTTGCAGCTCATGTCCACCCTGCCTGCCTCCCCATGCATGGACAGACCTTCGGCCTCAATGACACCTGCTGGATCACAGGCTTTGGCAAGACCAAGGAGACAGATGGTGAGGGGCGGATGCTGGACTCTGTGTGTGTGTGTGTGGGTGTGTTTGTACATACATGTGTGTCTGTGCAGGGTGTGTGCGGGCGATGTGTTGGGGTACAGAGATGAGGGTCCACCTAGATGAGGGTTTGGGTGTATAGATTCACGGGCCTGGGTACGTATGTGTGTCACACGCACCTGCATATATGTCAAAGCAGTTGGTGTGACAGTGCCCCAGCCAAGAACACCGGGAGAACCCCCGCCATTGAACAAGCTGGGTTCGTTGCTTGTTGCACCCCAGGGAGAACTCATACTGGGCAGAACCGTGGGGTGTCTGGGCAAGAGGGTGTTAGAGGATGATAGGATCTGGGTGCCTGAAGGGGGAGTCAGAGGGGAACTTTCTCTAGATGCTTTCAGGAGGCGGGGAAATTTTGTGAGTGCAGATGTTAATAATCTCATCCAGAAGGAGTTAAGAACAGTCCGAGTCTAACGCTGTGTTGGGTGAAGAAGCAGCTGCCGCTCCTCCTGGCTGGGGGAGGTGGCCCTTTGGTCTTTTAGGGGTTTGACCTGCCTCATTTTCATTTGTACTGAAACAAGGTTAGGAAGAGGTTTCCTGCTGCCTCGCTTCATCACAATCCCAGGGCGGCCTTGTCTGGTGTTGGCTGTGAAGCATGGTGTCTACGGGGCAGATGGCACGGCGGCCGGGCTGGCCTCGCTCTGTGGCTCGTGAGCCCGGGGCCGCGCAGGTATCAGGGCCGCTCTCCCCTTGATCTTGGGGTGGAGCGGTGACTGGCCCGGAGCAGCCTTGTTCTGATCTTGGCTCCTTAACTGACTGGGTCTGTGCCTGCGGGCAAGTCCTTCTTCAGCCCTAGATCTGCCCCTCTGTAAATGGATTAATCACACCTGCCCTTCTCGGGGTGCGTCGTACCAGAAAATAAAGTGATGTATTTGATGGCACTTCGAATACAGAAAAGCATTGTGCAGCATGTAAGGAAGCCTGATAAGCTTGCGAGTTGTGTACTTGTGTGTCTCTGTCACATGTAGGGATTGTGTCCGGTGGGAGGGTGTGTGCCCGCAGGTACCACCACGGGCAGGATGCCCTCCACGCCCAGGAGGCTGCCAGTCTGGGGCCCAGACTCTCACTTCCTTCCGTGCTCTCTTTCCCCCTCCACTGCGCGTGGCTGCAGAGAAGACGTCCCCATTCCTGCGGGAGGTGCAGGTCAGCCTCATCGACTTCAGGAAGTGCAATGACTACCTGGTCTACGACAGCTACCTTACCCCCAGGATGATGTGCGCTGGGGACCTGCGGGGAGGCAGGGACTCCTGCCAGGTGAGGCTGCTTCTGCGTGGGGCTCGGGGCCCAGGCCCCCGGCGGGGGCGGTTGGGGGAGGCTGGGGTGTTGCGGGGGAGTGGGGGGGCGAGAGTCAGGGGCCCACCATTTCCTGCTCAAGGACCATCTTCCATCCTGCTGACCTGCGAGTTCTCCCCCGTAGGGTGACAGCGGGGGACCCCTGGTCTGCGAGCAGAACGACCGCTGGTACCTGGCAGGAGTCACCAGCTGGGGCACGGGCTGTGGCCAGAGGAACAAACCCGGTGTGTACACCAAGGTGACGGAAGTGCTGTCCTGGATCTACAGCAAGATGGAGGTGAGAGCCCCGCGGGGGCGCGAGCGCGGAAGCAGGGCCGCCAGAGGTGGGAAGAGGGCCTGGCCTTTCCCTCGGGGCTCGGCGAGGCCCTCGCACCCTCTCGCCTCTGGGGGTGCTTGGGAGGTGCAAAAGGCCAGGACAGGACAGGAATCAAACGTGGTGCCAACCCCAGCTGCCTGTGTGTCTCCCCCTCCTTTTCTGCCTGCAAAGCAGAGCTCCCAGGGTTTGGGAGGGGTGGCCTAGGCTGGGGGCCGGCGCCAGTTTCACCCTCCTCTCCCCAGTAGTGGCCCAGTTGTGAGTGCTCGCAGGCCCCGGAGAGGAGGAGGCCGCCGCTCCTTGGCAGGAAGAGGGTCTCCTGGAACCTGGGCCTCAGGGAGCAGAGGCCCACCCCGACCTCTGCAGACCCGGCCGGGCCCCCAGCTCCCCGGGCCTGCGCCCTGGCTGCAGGGCGGCGATGCCGGGGCCCTTCCGTCCTCTGCCTGGCGGGTCTCTCGGAGCTTGCTTTCGTCTTTTCCCCTTTGCTGAGCCCTGACCTCTGGCGTCTGTGTTCCGGGCCCACCCGGGCCCACCCGGCCCCCTCACCCTCTTCTCCCCCTTCTCTTCCTCAGAGTGAGGTGCGCTTCCGCAAGTCCTAGGCGGCTGTCCCGCAGTCCTCGCGGCGCTGGCTGCTGGAGAGACTCCGGCCAGAGTGACCGGGCCATGTGCAGCCTCAACCTGGCTGAAAGCCACCAGACACCTTCATTGCTGCCACCTCCCTGTCTGCCGCCCCTGTGAACACACACGTGTGTGCACGTGCTCCTGTGTGTGTCACTGTTCTCCCAAGGCCTTCAGAAACCAGGAGAGCCGTCAGCTCTTCCCAGACCCCGGGCTGGAGATCGTTGGCAGATAACTGTGCACCATGGAAGTTCCCACAGGTTGCTCATACCCGCTGGGGGAGGTGGAGCCCAGGGAAAGGCCTGGAAGGTCACGGCAGGAATTCTCGCCCCTCTGACCCTGATCTGGACTTAGCGCAGCGTGGGCAGCCCGCCAGGGACGCAGCCACCACTGCTGTCGAGAGACAGCGACGGCTTTCACGGGGTTCCTGGACTGTCCTTAGCGGGAAGACACTGCCACTGGCACCGCCCCCTCCTGCTGGTGCCGCGGGGGTGACCAGGGGCCGCCGTCAACTCTGAAGCGCACGCCGCAGTCCTGATTCGGTCACCGGTTGGAGGCAAATTTCATTTCATTTTATTTTTATATTCAAGAACTGGAAGTAGATGTATTTTTAGAGATTCTTCCCAAATTCCAGGAGCCAAGAGAGCTGGCACCGGTCACCCAAGAGCTCCGAGGGACTCTGGGGAGCTGTGCTCCTCGAGAGACCCGTGGAATGGTCCCGGCCACAGGGGGCCGGGCGAAGGGGCCCTTTGAGATCCTCAGGGAAGCGAATCCTCATTTGGGCTGGCGAGCAAATCCATCACAGGAGCAGCCACGACTGCTGCTGCGTCCAGGGGCCCCAGGAGCGTGAAGGAACCCGTGCTGCCTCTCCGCGGGCCCCTGAGGCTGAAAAAATCCGGGTGGACACGAGGCACCCTCATTCCCGGGGCCTCCCTGGGACTTGGAGTTTCTTCTCAGCTTTCTCAGTCTGTCAGTGTCTCCGTTGCTCCAGAGACACAGCGTTGCCGTGCAAACTGCCTCACGGAGAAAGCTGGTTCTGTCCCCAGCGCCTCCAAACCGCCCTCCCGAAGGGTCCAGCTGCCTCTCCTGCGGGCCCTCGGTGCGTTCGGCCTGCACACCAGCTCAAGGCCTGGGCCTCCCCCGTCCTTCCTCTGGGGCACCAGTTCCTCCTGCAGCCCGTTCTCCTCACCTTCCTCCGGCCCGTCTGGTGGCGCTGTGACTCCCAGATGCAGGGTCCAGGCAGATCAGCACAGCCCAGCTCAGGTGCGCGGCTGCTCAGGGAGAAGACTCTTCTGGAAGAACAGCTGGAGTTGACCTGCGTGGCTGGGCAGAGTCTGAGGGGGCCGGTGACGTTATCACGGCTGGGGGTGGGGGCGGACCGTGTTCACATCCACGGCAGCCCCCAGCCATGATCTTCAGCAATAAAAGTTGTGTGACCTGAAAAATCTGTCGTTGGATGTTTCACTGGCACCTTAGATGGAAAACAGATTGTCCACCCAGGTGCCCAGACACCCTCAGTTTTGATTCCTAGCCCTGGTTCCTCGGTTTGAGTTCCGTTCATTTAATCCTATATTCATTTTTTATCTGTCCACCCACCGTGTCTGTGGCTGCTCTGTGTCAGGGACTTGTGCCAGGCCCGGGAGGTACGAAAACCCCGATGACTCTCAGGCTTGCATGGTTGTGACCCAGTGGGATGGAAACTGGGATTCGGTGTGGACACCATGCTTGAAACACGGATGAAGAAGCTTCCAGCCGCACCAAGAGAGGCCAGGGGAGGCTTCACAGAGGAGGCAAGGTTTGAAGTGAGTCTTAAAGCGTAGGTAAGCCTTCAGCGAGCAGATGGGGCGACATAGGGCGGTTCCCTGCAACATAGGGCGGTTCCCAGGCTAGGGGTCCAGTCGGAGTTGTAGCCACCGGCTATGCCACAGCAACGCAGGATCGGAGCTGCGTCTGTGACGTACACCACAGCTCACTGCAACATCGGATCCTTAACCTACTGAGCAAGGCCAGGGACCGGACCCGTGTCCTCATGGATGCTGAGCGTGAGAGGAACTCCTTTTCCTGCATTTAGTATATTGAGCTCAACCGTTATGATCCCGCGATGAATGCCCAGCACCACCCCTACTGCGCGCTCCGCTTCTGGCCTCAAGCACAGAATTCCCCAGGCCTGCCCACGTGGGCCTGGCCTCTGGCCACCTCGAGTGTGTTTAGTGTCCCCGATCAACGCCAGGGGAAGTCCTCGCTCTGGTTATTTTCTCGCTCCTTCCGCATGACGAGGAGCGGAGGGGGCAGGTACCAGGCTGACCGTATTAGCAGGTGGGGTAATGCAACCACTGCGGTGGGTCCCACAGTTTCCCGCAGTCTCAGTGGCTGGACCCAATCAGAGTTTATTTCTCATCTGCCTAACAGCCCAACAAGTATCTGACCGATGGGGGCTTTGTTCCGCGTGATTTTCCAGGTCTTTCAGCCTGCTGACTTTGTCATCTGCTTCCAGTTAGTGGAAAGAGGAGAGAAAAGATGAAGGAAGCGTATCTGTTTCTTAAAGGCTCTGGCTCAGAAGCAACGCAGGTCAGTTTCGCTCTGCTTTATGGGTGTCACATGGCATCACCTGGATGAAGTGGGAAATGCACTAAGAAAGGCGGTCCCTGGCCGGTTCCTATGCAAGAGCGGCACTCGTTTTGGAGGCTAACCAGCCGTCTCCGCACAGCAGAGGACGCTGGTCACATCCCAGAAGCCAGGCCTGGGGGCAGAGTTGGGGCTTAGACCGTTTCTGTTCCCCTTTCCTTGGCTACCAGACCCTTTCCCGCTTTCCTTGCTTCCTCGGGTAGAAATTGATTGGCGCGGGTGCAGAGGCATATGTGTTGGGGGGAAGCGAGAGAAAAACATCTAGATGGGAGAAGAAAAGCAGTCCTTAGGCCCAGGACATCTATAAAAACTGTGGAGGGTGGGTGATGGGGCTTCCCCAATTGATCCAGACTCTCTAGGGAGATGAGTGTGTGTACTGAGGGGAGGTGTTGCTAGTGACAGGGTCCTATGGTCCTTGGGTCCCAGGCATCTCCAGGTACCAGTCAAACTCTCTGGTTTGGTCACCTCTGCTGAGAGCCGGATTTCCCTGGGGAAAGGGGGCGGGGCTAAATGAGTGTGCTGGGAGGGGCAGGTGATGGCTCTTGGGAGGAGGAGCCAGTTACAGCCTCACTGCCCATCCAGCTGCCTCTGGGGTTTGATTAGAATCCCAAGAGCTATCATTTCCATAATGCACCCGTGCCCTGATGCAATGGGTGGGGGGGGGGGACTGGGAGATGCACGTGGAGAGCTCCTTGTCTTGATAATGATGAGATTAATGACAGTAATAGCCGGCCCTTCTGAACGTCTGCTGTGTGCCAGATGCTGTGCTCAACACCTGATGTGTATCATCTCCTCTGAGTGTGAAGTTGGCATCGTTGTCTCTGTTTTATGGATGAGGAAATAAGGCCAAAAGAAGTGAAATAAGCTTCCCCCAAACTGACAGCGACTAAGTGGCAGGGTTGGCCTCGAGTCTGCTTTAAGAGCAGGAGGAGTCTTCCTCGCTGCAAGCTCGTGGGGTCTGCCACCGGCTCTGTGGGCCTTCCCGCTCTGCCTCTGCCCTGGGGGGCAGGATGCACAGCTCCCAGAGGAGGCTGGGCCCATCCTTCAGAGTGTCGCGTGACCAGAGCCTTAGCCCCGCAGTTTCTAGAACCAGGGACAAGGGCATCATGGATGGGAGGAGGCCCCCTGGCACCTCACCCACCCCCACCCCTCCTGGATGGTTGCTGGGCGGCCCTCCCCTGCCGCGACACATTATTGCCCTAGGACGCCTCCTTGTCTCCTCCATGTGGGTGGGTGGCTCTTAGAGGCACATGCCACTCATTTGCCACCTCCTCTGCACTGGCCCGGGCTTCCTGTTCCTTCGAAACTGCCCCCGATCCCCCAGCCCAGGGAGCAAGGTCCATCCTGCCTTACGGTGGGCCCACCCTGGGAACACGGAGGGCTGTGCTCTGGAGACAAGCAGCCTGACGTCCAGGCAGGAGACTTTATCAGGTGAGCCCTTTGAGCGGGGAGAGCACGACTTGATCTCTGGTCCGCCAGGCTCGGTCCCTGCCAGCGGAAGGTGTCTCCTCTGTCCAAGCCCAGAGTCTCCGAAGTTCTTCACTTTCGGGGCAGGCGATCTTTGAGTAATTCCTCCTGGTGATGCCGTGTTGTCATGGAGAGAGCCGGGACCGAGCAACCTGGAGGGACAGATTACAGCTCCGCCACTTGTCTGGCTCTGTGGCTTGGGGAAGCCAATCTCTGTTTCTTCATAGGTGAAATGGGTGTATCTGCCTACGAGTTGTCGCAGGACGGCGTGGGAGGACCTTGTAAACAGGCAGGGTAAAGTGACTGACGTATTGTGACCTCTCCACGCGGGTCGCATTTGCAACAAGAGGATCAGATCCTTCGCCTCCATGTCCCTTCGCTCCACAGGAGAGGCGGGAGAGGGAAATTCGGATGCATCTTCAGGGCTTAGGAAATCTGCCATTTCTCTGCGTACACTTTCTTCTTAGCCTCGTAGCAATGGGCTGATCTTCCATGGAGACGACACTACGTCTGGGATAGATGGCCGTCCCCTAGGGGGCTTCTCTCAGTCAGGGACAGCCACCGAATTCAGCTTCACTCTGCGCTCTCTTCACTGAGCGGACCAGGATGGCTTCCTGGCCCTGGCCCGGCTTGGTGGCTTCTGGCTGCTCAGCCAATGGAGCTGACAGTTCAGAATTGTGAGGGGCCACACGTCCTTGTCCTCAGTGGACTCCTCAGTCCATGGCCATCTGGCTTCTTCGCGGTCACGTCAGTGAACTGCCCTGTTGCCGGATCCGATGGAAGCGTTTCAGTCCTGATCTTCCTGGGCCTCTGCAGCATTTAACTCTTTTGTTTTCTTTTTTTTGCCTTATCTAGGGCCGCACCCGCGGCATATGGAGGTTCCCAGGCTAGGGGTCTAACTGGAGCTGTAGCCACCAGCCTTCGCCACAGCCACAGCAACGTGGGATCCGAGCCGTGTCTGCAACCTACACCACAGCTCACGGCAACACCGGATCCTTAACCCACTGAGCAAGGCCAGGGATCGAACCCACAACCTCATGGTTCCTAGTCGGATTCGTTAACCACTGCGCCACGATGGGAACTCCTGCAGCATTTAACTCTTGAGGACATCCCACTTTGTGAAATCGTCACGGCTTCTGTGGCCTCAGGCTCTCCCTGTTCCCCTTCGGGCCCTCTGGCTGCTCCTTCTGCCTTCCACAAGCTCTGGAAATGGGGTGCCCCAGGACACCGCCCTCAGCTCTCTTCTCAGGGGTGATGCTCACCCTGGGCCATCTCATCCACCCCCCCCACCCCCGGTTTTCCAGCTAACATCAGCAGGAGTTGGCTTCATGTCATTAAAGGGCAATCAATGTCACCTTTCTTTTTAAAAGCAGATTAAAATTTGACTTTGAACTGCTGCAGCCTGGCTGGAAAACATCTCCCATCATGTTCTTCTCCAGGAAGCCCGACCCCAGGAGAGCCTGCCCACTGCTCCCCCGGCCGGGTGCTCAGTCTGCAGCCTCAGAGGATTTTACAGGTGAGGGAAGTAGCTGGCAAACCTGCTTCGCTCTGTACCCCCTGTCGCAGGAACCCCACTCCCCCTGGGACGGGCTCAGGCTGCTCCCCTCTCCTCAACCCCCAAACTCTTCTCCCTGCAGCCTGTCTCTCTTATGAACACTGCACAAAGCCCAGTCAATTCTCTTTAGTTTCAAAGCCATTCCCTTCCTGATGAGATCAAGGCAGAAATCAAGATAAGCATAGATCTCAATAATTGTGTACGGATTTTCATGTGAACCTAAGTTCTCATTCCTCTGGGATAAATTACCATGGGCGGAATTATGGTAATCATATTGTTTAATTCTATAAGAAGCACCAGGCTGTTTTCAGAGGGACTGTGCTGTTTTTCATTCCCACCTGCAGTATAAGACTTCAGTTGCTCTGTATCCTCACCGGTTCTTGGGCTTGTTAGTATTTTTATCGTAGCCCTTCTGGTAGACGTGCAGTGGTATCCCACTGTGGTTTCAGTGTGCATATCTCTAATGACTAATGAAGCTGAGCATCTTTTTATGTGTTATTTGCCATCTGCATATACTCTTCAGTGAAATATCTGTTCAGATATTTCACCTGTTTCATTGCTGGGTTATTTCTTATTGTTGAGTTTTGAGAGTTCTTTATATATTCCAGATACTAGTCTTTACTGAATACGTGATTTGTGAATATTTTCTCTTGTGGATTTGTTTGTTCTCTTAATTGTGTCCTTACAGAGCAAAAGTTTTAAATTTGGTGAACTCTAATTTATCAATTTTTTTTTCTTTTTGGATTGTGCTAAGAGCGCTTTGCCAAATCCAAGCTCAGGAAGATTTTTTTCTGATGTTTTTTCTTAAGAATTTTACTGTTTTGTTTTACATTTGGACTTAAGCTCCATTTTGAGTTAATTTTTGAATACTATTGAGTTGTAGATTAAGTTTATCTTTTGTTATGTTTGTTTGCAAAGGTATACCCAGTTATTCCAGCACTGTTTGTTGAAAAGACTACTTTTCCCATCCTTTGCATCTTGTCGCAAATCAATTGAGCACATTTGTGCAGGTATATTTCTAGACTCTTTATTCTGTTCTAGTGATCTATATGTCTATCCTTCACCAATGTCACCCTGTCTTAATTACTGTGGCTTTATAGTATGTCTTAAATTGGGTAGTGGGAATCCTCCAAATTTGTTCTTTTCAACATTATTTTGACAGTTCCTAGTTCTTTACTGTTTTAGAAGCAGTTTGCTTATATCTGTAAAGAATCCTGTTGAACTTTCGATTGAGATTGCTTTAAATCTATAATCAATTTGGAGAGAATTAACATATAACGTGGTAACTATTGGGTCTTCCAGACCATGAACATGGCATGTCTTTCCACTTATTTTGATCTTCCTTGATTTCCTTCATCTAGGTTTTGGAGTTTTCTGCATACAGATACTATTCCTATTTCATTGTATTTATAGCTGAGTATTTAATTAAATGTTAAGAAAAATGTTTTTATTGAAATAATTATACTTTTAAACAAAAAGAACGGGGGAATAGTGGCATTGTTCTACATTTTTTCAGATCTCTTTAACGTCTAGCTTGATAAAAGAGCTGGATCCTCATACTTGCTTCAGTATTCAACCTGCTGTGATATGTTGTTTGGGTTGAAATATATGAAGAAATTTCAATATCACACAGATATAAAGTTGGAAAGCGGAAACCTATTTTAATAGGCTTTTCAGATAATTGTGGATACTTTTATTGGGACTTATTATATACAGACTTAACACGTGGCAGTTTCTTAAAGGTCACTTATAGTATGGAATCTAAAACCTGTCAATGAACTTTTTTACTCAGTTACGTTAAAATCTTTTGGTGTGTATTGCACTCTGATTGGGACTTTTACTCACACCTAGGTTTGTAACATTATACATTTGTCATTTGGAAAATATTGATTCTGAGTTATAAACATCCCCCAAATGCTGACACAATTTCATTTACAATATTAGTAAGTATTAATATTTCCACTGATCTCATTAGAAAAGTGTTTAAGGATTGGAAATCAGTCAAGCTGATGGTGAAGAAAGCCAATTTTCCAAAATTCTAATTTTCAATTGTAAGTTTAAATTCTGTCCCTAGCAACAAATATTGGCAGTTGTTCTTGCTGTGACAAACTTATTTTGTTCACTTTTGTGAAAATGATTGCCAGCTATCAAGTCTGATTAATCACTTGCCTATTAATCTTCATTCAAGGAAAAATGGTATTTTGTGAAAAAAAAGTGACAAGTTCAGCTTGCAGCTCAAAAATACAAGTGCTTTTCTTCAAGACAGCCCAAGTACTAATTTTAGTATGCAGCAGAAGTGCTTTAGGCATACTTCCCATTTTTTCACACTGAATATTCAAAATATTCAGGGTTAAGATTAAATAAATAAAATGAACAGTTTTCAGTAATTGATAATTTTTACCACCTCCTCAAAGATGTTCTTAAGTGAAACGGGAAAGTGTGTTCCGGGGAAGGACCCAGTGACTGCTGCCCGCACAGCTGGGCGCCGTGGCCTCGCCTTGTGTTAAGGAGCTCATGGTTTTGAGCACCATTGCTTTCATACCCTTGCTGCGAGTATCAACACAGTGGAAAAGGCAAACGACATCATACGATTATTACGAAATAGATTTGAGCCCGCTGGATCCCCTGAAAATGTCTCAGGGATCTTCAGCGGTCCCCAGACCACACTTTGAGGACTGCTGTGTTAGACCACATAACAAGGCAAAAAAGGGAAATCCACAGGTGTTGATTTTGGATAGGCACTTTCTGGAAATTCTATTGGAACCATGTCTTGTTTTTGCCCTCACTGCTCACTCTCAGGAAAAAGGGGACAGTCGCTCTGTGAAGAGAGCTAAGGCTAGTAAGCTTTAGGCGGTGATGTTGGTTCTTGTGGAAGAAGAGGGATGTTAATTGCAGTTTAAGGAAGAGCTCAGTGGGTGGGAGAAAGAGGAGGAATTGAGAGTTTGCATTTTCTTAATTTCCTGGGCTTGATGCATCCCAAGTGAGTGCTCTAAATCCAGTTAGAAACTTTTAAGTCTTTCTCCCTGGGGCCTGGGGAAGCGTGGCTGATATCTTCAGTATTGGAGATGAAGTCTGGGTGGGGTCAGCTTTGTAGCTGGGACTGGAGAGCAGAGCTCCATCAGGTTCTTCTCTGATAATCCTTCTCACTGGACTAATACATGCCCTCAATTCTGTTAAATTCAACGAACTGCTCCCAGCACCCACTAGTTCAAGGCCTACGTTAAATGCGGGGAGCGGGATTTGCAGTTGGGTTGGAGAACACTCACTTCCAACACGGTGTTTCCTCCCTGGCCCTTTCTACACTGTTTTTGTTTGTTTGTTTGTTTGTTTGTTTTAAAGCTTGATTATTTTTATAATTTCTTAATTTAACTCTCACTACAGGAGCATTCTTAAAAATCCAGGAATTCCTACTGTGGCTCAGCAGATTAAGAACCTGACATAGTGTCCATGAGGATGTGGGTTCAATCCATGGCCTCTCTCAGTGGGTTGAGGAGCCAGTATTGCCACAAGCTGTGGCATAGTTTGCAGATGTGGCGTGGATCCTGTGTTCCGTGCCTGTGGCATAGGCCTGCAACCACCGTTCCGACTCGACCCTTAGCCCAGGAACTTCCATATGCCATGGGTGTGGCCATTAAAAAAATCCTGAAAACTGTAAAAATAGTATAAAATGTACCATTTACTTGTGCCCAGCATTGTGCTATAAATTCTCCACATCATCACATACTTTATTATCTCATTTAGTCTCTCAGCAACTATTATAAGAGTAGGTACTGTTGCAAAGAAGAAAGTAAAAAGTCGCTTTAAGTCCTACCATCCAGAGGTAGGCATTATTAGCACTCTACTAAAATCTTTCTAGAACTCTTTCTATATATCCATAGGAAGAGATTTATAGTTGTATAATGACTGGATCATATTCTACAGGTTCTTTTATATCTTGATTTCTTTCTCAACGATCAGAGAGAAACATCTGCCCCAAAGGGATGGATATTATCATCTTAGTGGTTGTAGAAAATTCCATTGTACAGCTGTCTCTACTTCATCTGTCAGTGGGCATTTAAGTAGGTAGTTTCCAGATTTTGACATTATAACGCTAATGCCATAAATTTCCTTGTGCATGTTTCATACTGAGGCAGTGATTTCCTAAGGGTAAATCCTATGAGTAGGATTATCTACATTTTTATGCAAAATGCTAAACTGTTTTTCAGAAGAGTTTAACTTGGAGTTCCCGTTGTGACTCAGCAGGTTAAGGACCTGACATAGTCTCCGTGAGGATGCGCGGGTTCCATCCCTGGCCTTGCTCAGTGGGTTGAGGATCCAGTGTTTCTGCAAGTCGTGGCATAGTTCTCAGATATGGCTTGGATCCGGTGTTGCTGTAGTTGTGCCGTAGGCCGGCAGGTGCAGCTCCAGCTCTGATTCCACCCCTAGACTGGGAACCTCCATATGCCACAGGTATGGCCATAGAAAGAAAAAAATAAAAGAATTTAACTTCTACACCTCCACAGTGTCCAAGTCTGCTAACCCATGCTTCAAGGAATGCTCAAAGCAGACATAAAAATACTTCCCTGTGTGTACATGTGAGCTGTCCATATCACTGAGGGGTTCATTAATTCATTTAACAAATATTTCCGAGCATCTACCGTGAAGCAGGCGTACAGCTGGGAATGGAACTGTGAGAAACTCAGTGTGATCAGAGCTGTCACAAACATACACTTAAAAAAAAACCTGCTGTGGAGTTCCCTTCGTGGCTCAGTGGTTAACGAATCCGACTAAGAACCATGAGGTTGCGGGTTGGATCCCTGGCCTTGCTCAGTGGGTTAAGGATCCGGCGTTGCCGTGAGCTGTGGTGTAAGTTGCAGACGCGGCTCGGATCCCGCGTTGCTGTGGCTGTGGTGTAGGCCGGCGGCTACAGCTCCTGTTAGACCCCTAGCCTGGGAACCTCCATATGCCGCGGGTGCGGCTCTACATAAAGGCAAAAAAAAGACAAAAAAAAAACCTGCTGTGAATATGTGAAGAAAAATTATACAAAGACATGACAATGTTGATGAAAAAATTAATCAAGAGTCTAAGAAAGAAGTGGAAAAAGTTATTTGCGCCAACCGGAGGGTTATAACCTGGGAGACAGCCGTTCAGAAAGCTCTGAGGCCTCTTCCCTCCCACCCCCATCCCGTATTAGGCAAAGGGTTATTACGTCAAAGGATTACACATCAAAGCAATACACCAGCAAGTCGCATGGTCCGACAAGCCGAGTGGCTGGTCATTGTGACCCTTCACGGGATTAAGGAAGGAGTGTTACCTCTTAAGGAGTTAGTTACCTTGCTGATGCCAGGAGGAAATTGCATTTTTTTTTTTTTTTTGGCTACTAGGCATTTTTGTGTCATCTAAGGGGATGCATTTGATGTGTAACGCAGATGCACAAAGCCCACTCTAGGGAGTGGTGGTGGCGCGAACAGCAGAGAATATTTTCTGGTAAGTTTTTTTCTTGTTCTGTCTTAATTTTACCACCATCTGTAATCAGACTCTGCCTTAGTCTAGTGATTGATGGGGTGGGAGGGAAATCAGGGAAGGCTTCCTGGAAAAAGAGGTGTTAGAGCCTAGATCTAAAGAAGGAGGAAGCATGAGCTAGACAAAAAGTAGTGAAACCAGTTTCCTCCCAAACCAAGTTTACATACCGAGTTGATGGTTGATCTATCCATAACTTTACTGTTTTTCTGTCCTCTCTGACCTCAGTCCTGTGCTAAGTGAATACTAATTAGATTCGGGTGACTAAAATCTAACATAGTTAATACATGAAAACTGCTCTCCGGTTGGATCCAAATTGGGTTCACTCACCTGCCACATAGCAAAGCCAATCTATGGACACCCGACTGTGGTGAAGGAAAGCGTGGTGCTTATCGCTGCGCCTCAAGCAAGGAGTCCGGGCAGACAGGGCTCAAAAGACCTGAACTCCCTGATGGCTTTCAGGGAAGAACCTTTAAAGGCAACAGTTGGGGTGAGTATTGCAGCTCATGGACTTTCTTTTGATTGCTTGCTGATAACAGCTATATTTCAGGAATCTTAATCACCAGCCCGCTGGCCAGCTAGTCTGGGGTCTAGTGCTTGCCCTCGGTATGTTGTCACCATCCTCCCCCTGGGTGGGGGAGTCTTAGTCTCTGCAGAACAAACTCTAAGATGTGTCACGTTGTTCTGCATAGCCTTAAGGAGTGAGGGGCTCTGCTCTAGTGCCGAACTACTGTTTAAGCTATCGTTACTTCTCCTGCTTGACTCCTTTTCTTTTGTTTCTGCTTTTCCTCACTTCCCTAATTAGTAACTGCTTGCCCCTGTCCTTTGGAACTCAAGAAAAGCCTAGGAGACTAAAGCCCTTTTCTATAAATAAAAAACAGAAACCTGCTGTATAGCACAGAGAATTCTACCCTGTATTCTGTGATAATCTATGTGGGAAAAAAAAATCTGAAAGAGAATGGACGTGGGTACATGTGTGCCTGAACCATATTGTTGTACAGCAGAGATGATCGCAGCCTTGTAAATCAGCCATACTTCAATAAACTTTAAAAAGTGGGGGAAAAAAAAAAGAAAAGATATAGGAACAACGAGGGGCTTTTGAGGAGGGCCCAGCAGAATCCTGCTTGGTTTCATTGTCATTAATGTACTAAAATTGCTATTATAGATACTGTCGTTAACATACAAACTCAAGTGGTTTCTCAAATTAAGCAAGCAGGCCTCTGCGCCTGGCCAGAGGATCAAAAACCAGAAGCATTCTGACTCTTGAAGCTACGATTAAGAAATCTCACAAGATGATGATTAGTCCCAGCCCCTCTGTTCTCCTTTTTAAAAAACCCGTAACTCAGAGATCAGGTGGGAGTGGATCTGAGGCTTGTCTCCCACGCCCTTGCTTGGTGCCCTGCAGTAAGTCCTCGCTTAGATGCAAACTCCCCCTATCACAAGTTTGGCTTTCTGTACCGCAGACACAGGAGTCTTTGCTCAGTTTCAGCAGGAGAAAGTGTGTTCCAGGCAGAAAGAAAGTTTTTGTCTCTTGTTCCATCCTCAGTGGGAACCATCTTGCCAGGAAAATCTCCTGCCATTTCCCACCGTCAACTGAAAAAAAAAAAAAAAGCACAACCTAGAAGTTGAGAATCATGTTTTATTTGGCAGACTTGCTGAGGACTTAAGCCCGGAAGGCAGCCTCCCAGATAGCCCTGAGGGACTGCGCTGCAGAGCTGGGGAAGAGCCAGGATAAGTGCGTGGCTTTGCCACAAAAACCAGGTAGTTGGAACATCAAGAGATTATTAAGTAAAGGAAAAACAAACTTAATGAATTTAGTGATTTTCTATGAATGGGAAGATGCAAGAGTCTGGGCTCATTGAAATTATTCCTTTGATATGCACCTCAGCCAACTAGGGCCGGTATCCTGTTCCTTTTCTTCCTGAAACTCCTCAGGGTGCATTGCTGGGGGTGGCTATAGTGGCTGATGTATTGGTGGCCGCAGCATCTTTTGTTTGCTGGTGGCAGGCAGCGTTCTTTGCACCTTGCAGGAGCCTTTCTTTCTGCCTCCATTTAATGCTCTCCTACCATTTTCCTCCTGAGGCAGCAGGAGCGTGGCTTGAAGAATGCAAAAGAGGTGGGAGAAGCTGGAGCCCAGAGTGAGGGAGAGAGCGGGGGCCAGAGGCTGCTGAAGAGGTGGCAGGACTTGCGTCTGGGCATGTATGTCTGCGCGTGCGCGTGCGTTGCAGCACATGTGCGAGCATCTCAGTACTGTTGGTAGGTGCATTATTAGCACACTGGTTCTCAAAGTGTGGTTCCCTGGGGGCACCCCCCCACCCCCGGGATTGCAATGCTGGACACTCACATTCCTGAGCCCCTCCTGGATGACCTGTCTGTATGCACCTGCGTGTGCCTGGCTTGGGGATATTTGACTTGCAAGTGGAGGTTTGCATGTAGGCGTCCTCAAGGCAGGAAGCTCACTCTGTCTTTCCGGACTTTGTCCTCTCCAGGCACTCCTGGGTCCAGGGCAGGGACTCGGGGACACTTAGCAGATATCGAATGACGATGATAATGACGGTAGCCAGATGAGCTCCGGCCGAGCCCCTATTTCTTACCAGTCTTGGACAGGGCAGCCATAAGCCAGCCTTCTTTTATCGCAGACAGAAATCTAATCTCAGCCGCGCAGAAAGCAGGAAGTTCAGAATGGGAGAGCCAGAGAGTTGGCCCATTCAGAGCGGAAAAAAGCCTCCCACCACTTCCCCCAAACAGATTGCTGGGACAAAGAAAACAATTTTCTGCCTAACCCTGGCTAATGGCTCTGCTATGCAGAGAGCGGCAGAGAGGGCAGGGCTGGGTGCCCAGACCTCGGCCCCCACACAGGGCAGGGGTGGGGAGGGGTGGCTGTGAGAGGGGCCCTTGGGTCACAGGAACATGCACTGGAGGAGCCCTGGGGAGTGGGGTCTCCTCGTGGGGAGAAGGGGCATGGAGCTGTGAGCCAAGGTTGCACCTTCACCCGACAAACCCCAAACAAGTACTTGATTTGCGCGTGGATTTGGGTCCCGGCTCTGCCACTTATCAGCTGAGCAACTTTGAGACAGTTGCTTCATTCTTTTAGGCTCAGTTTCCTGGTCTGTGAAGTGGGGACAGAACCAGGATCCGCCCGGCAGGACCGTTGCAGTGATCGAATGAGGGGGCCTGCGTGAACTCCCAAGCGCTGTGCCAGGCCCTTGGTCAACGCTCAGGTAGAGCTGGCTGTTGGCACTAGCATGACTTCCCCAAGCCAGAGACTGGTATTCAGTTCTCTTGCGCCCTCCCCGAGTTAAACTGGATGGACCGGGGTCTCCCCCCACCCCCCCGGACATGGGCAGGGTCAGCTGCACTTGGCGATTTCACCCCTCCCTGGGGACCCAGTTCCCTGGCCACTTGCACATGATCTCAGAGAGACAGCAGGAGTGATGGCTTGGAGAGAGATCTTGGTTTTCTGCTCAGGAGTTGAACGTGGGCAGCCTGGGTGAAAACCAAGGAATCCTAGCTGCTAGACGGGCTAGAGGCTAGAAACAGAATCGCTCTGATTCTGGCCCCCTGTTGAAAGAGAGACTGTTTCAGGGAGGCAAAGACGTGAAAACAGGTCTGAAGTTTATTGTTAGAGTCACAGTACAACACGTGGGGGAGCGCACAGAGAAGCAGTTTAAGTCGGAAGCAAAGAAGGAACACACCCTAAAGCGGAGTGTGGGTGCGGGTGTCCCCCTCAATGAGGAGCGCCCCTAGACCTGACGAGTCACATAGGACCGTTTTTCCGGGTCTTGGTTTACCTTCAGCCAATTATCTTGTTTTAATTCTTACACCTGACTGGACACAGGACCCTCCCCAGTGTGCGTGCCCATCTTTTGGCAAAGACAGATTCCAGAGCACGGGGTGCCCGGATGGTATCGGGACTTATTATGGCCTGGCGACCCTGCCCTTTCTGATCCCAAGGGTCTCACTGCGCATGTGTAATCGGGCAGCACTCCTGGACCCCGGCAGGGGTTGAATGGCCTTTCTTAGCTGGAAAATGAAACAAGGCCTGAAAGGACACAGACTCCTTATCGAATACGCCCACGTAACGGATGAGTTTTCAAAGACAAAGAGAGCCCCAAGGCCACAGACTCCATGGCACCACAAAAGGACCCCTGTCTGTAAAATCCGAGCATCCCCTGCGGTGGGGGAGCCTGAGTCTTGCCTGCGCAGAGCTCTCGACCAACGACCCTGTTGCAACAAACTTCTCTTGCAATCTCATTGCTGCAGCCTCTGCCTCCTCCTTCCTGCCGTTCTAGCAGTCTTATCTCTGCTCTAGTGGAGCTCAGCTCTTGCAGTTAACTTTTTCCTTGAAGTGTTGAAAAGAAACAAGGCCCAGTTACTTGGCCTAACAAGCCCAGCTGTTCTCAGCCCAGGGGCCCATCTGCCTCCTACCCCTCAAAGGCACACAGGTCAGAGGAGGGCCGCATTCCTCGGACCCCGCAGTCTCTGCTGTCTTGCGTCTCTGCTTCTGCTGGGATTTTTTCACGATGGTCTGCTGCAGGTTGGAGTTCACCACAAAGAGGGTCGCAGGACAATGGGGATCAGTAATACCTGTCATTGGAGGTGGGGCAAGGTGTGGGATGTGCCTAGTTCCCTGCCTGGCTCATGGTAGCTCTGTAATAGGTGTCAAGCTTCTCTCTTGGGACTGGTCAAAGTGGGCTTTGTTAGCAGAGCCAAGTCGAGAAACAATCTTTACTGGGCAATGGTCATCGCCTGGCACCGAGGCAGGTGTTTTACGTGTTTCCTAGATCAGTCCCCATAATAGCCGCAGGGCCTGGAGAATGTCAGTATTACCACCTTCACAGGTGAGGAAGGTGGTGCCCAGAGAGGTTAAGTCACTTGTTCAAGACCAACAGCACTTGATTCTAGTCGGTCCTTATCCACGCTCATTCTACCCCTGGGCCCTGCCTTCCAGAAGAACCCATTCTTTGGCTTGGAAACTGCAGACAGCATTGTGGATCTCTACACTGGGCAGGAATTATTTACCAAGGAAGGACATTTACCAGGCTCGCTGTCTTGCCCACTCTGATCCCCGGGGTGGGTCTTCCCCTTACTCCGTCTCGACCTCCCCGGCCACAAGCAAAATCCCTCTCTTGTTCCGTCCTCAGCGAAGGGCAGGTGGGAACATTTAAATTGCGTTCTCCATGTCCAGCAGCTCTTAGGAGAGGTCGAGAAACTGAAAAGAAACTCAGATGGTCAGTGTCTCTAAGGCCCCCTCTAATGATAAAGGGGGGCTGGACACCGAGGAGGGGAGAGAGGGGGCAGAGAGCAGAATCCTTGGCCAAGTTCAGAAGCCCGCGGCCTTGACGGTTTAGCTCTTGGGGCTGGTCTTCTCCTAGGCACTGGCAGCTTTCTTATCAGCACAGCGGAGCCAGGTGGGGGCTCAGCAAGTCTGCGTCCAGACCCTCCCGCTTGGGCACCTGCCAGGCCCTGTCTCGCCTCTGCTGGTGGAGGAGCCAGATAAGAAAAACAGGCCCTAGATGGAAACTTACAAACCCTTATGTCTTCCCAGCAGGACCTCTGAAGCTGCCAAGTACATGGGCCTGCATCTCCCTCATATCTCATTCTAACCGCTAAACCTCAGCCTGCTCGCCTCCCACCCCAAACCCCAAGCCCCTCCTTCAAAGGTCAGCTCTTCCAGGAAGATGTCCCTGACTAGTTCCACCTCTTACTCCGAGCCTTCTCTCGGATGCTGTTGGTGTTTCCACCTTAACTGGGACATTGATGATCAGCACTCAGTACACAGCTTTGTTAATAGTTTAAACCACTTCCCATGCATTTAGGAAAGTGTGACTTTTCTCAGCTCCTCAGTTAGGACAAAGCAGCCCTGAGAGATGGGTCTGGCTAGGGCCAAGGATCAGGCCAGTTCTCGGGGGACCTTGGTCTGGTCCTGATGGGGCCGCTAACAAGCTCTGTGATTTTGAGCCAGTCGGTTCCCCTCTCTGGGCCTTGGGGGTCCCAATTTGCAAGACGTTCTCTAAGGTCTCATCCGGCTCAAATACTCCGTGGCTCTGTTGCCTTGACTCTTCTCCTGAGTGTGCCTAGTTCAGGGCACCACACACAGAAAGCTCTTGTGCCCTGTTTCTCAAGACTCTACCTTTCCGAGGCGGTTTGATCTCTCTAGCTCTGGGTGTCCCTGGCCTGGTGTCGCAGCTTGGATCCGCTAAGTCGGTGAGTCACGGGGGAAGCAGCCATGGGGGGAGTGGGGGAGGGCCTGTTGAAAGAGCTGTGCCCAGATTATTCTTGGGGAATCTGGTTCTTGGGCTGGGGTGGGGCCACCAGACGAAATGCTCCCAAATCTTCCGTTGGAAACAACAACCCTTTCATTTACTCATGACCCGAGGAGCAGGAATTTGGGCAGGGCCCCGCTGAGCGGCTTGTGCTCGGGGTGGCTCGGGGGCTGCCCTCAGCTGGGAGCTCGGCTGGGCTGGGAAGGCCCACGTGGTCCCTCTCTCTCTCCAGGGCAGTCTGACTTCTTCCGAGGCGGCTGGCCTCCAAGAGCTGGCCTTTCCAAACATCTCAGGCAGGTGTTGCGGACCTCTTAAGGGCCATTCTAGAAAGTGCACGATGACAGTTCTGCCTCTTTTGTTGCTCAAAATAAGCCACAGAGCCAGCCCTGACTGAAAGCGGGAGAAGACAGACCCCAGCCTTCGGGGGAGGAGTGGCAGAGTCTCTTTGCCGTGTGTCTGTGGGGCGGGACAAGTCACCGAGGCCCTCTTGGGAAATACGGTTTCCCATCATTTAAAAAATAGTCATCAGATGAGTCTGCTGCGCCCTGCGTCTGTGCACAGGGTCTCAGGGAGCCTGTTTCCTTCCCATCCCTCCCTTTCCCCTTCTGGTCAGGCAAGGCTCAGCTTCAGATGACCTCACAGCGCCCATATGGCGACTAATTATTGATGTGTAGTGGTTTTCTCTGTCAACAGCGTTTCTATTTTTTGCATTCAGCAAATACTGATTATACACCAAGTATATCAGTAAGTGGGGCAGAGGGTGAAAGACATAAGCCAGACACCCTTCCCATCTTTAAATTACTCACCATGTAAGAGTAAACAACTTAAGGAGTTCCCTGGCTGCCTAGTGGGTTGAGGATCCAGCATTGTCACTGCAGTGGCTTGGGTCACTGCTGTGGCGCGGGTTCGACTCCTGGCCCGGGAACTTCCACATGCAGACGTGGCAAAAAAAAAAAAAAAAGGTAAACAACTTAGGTCTGTTCCCTGGGTGAAATCCTTGTGGAGGAGGTGAAATCCTTGTGGAGGAGGTGAAATCCTTGTGGAGGAGGTGAAATCCTTGTGGAGGAGGTGAAATCCTTGTGGAGGAGGTGAAATCCTTGTGGAGGAGGTGAAATCCTTGTGGAGGAGGTGAAATCCTTGTGTGCCGCGGGCTGTAGACACGTTACTGTTAGAGTGAATGGCCAGAACAGTGAGTGTTTTACACTCATCACCTCCCTGCAGCTACAGCTACGTTTCTGTCCAAGGCCTGAAAAGGAAAATCAATAGAGATAATGCTTTAAATGGTGGCCATCCGATCCGCTCTGGTCTGAGAGGCAGTTACACGAATGGCATCATCAGAGAGACAGCTGAACGAGAGGGCTGAGAGGGGTGAAGGGCGTGGACCCCAGAGTCCATCATAAACAGAGAGGCAGTGCCTCTGTGACCACAGGTGCACTGCTGACCGCCTGCACCCCACCCCAGGATGCCAGGCCTCTGGCTACTGCCATGACCCCTGGGGAAAAATGCAGATTAGTCTATAACCCCCCAAGTTTGCCTGGGAAAAACCTCATGGTGGTTCATCTGCAGGCTTCACGGGACTTCCTGATATGCAGGTCAACAATTTCTCAGCCCCGAATCATTTTATTTTTTTTCCCTAAACTTCACCTTAGGCTTTAGGGTTGGAGTGGGAATTGGGGATGCAAAAAATTGTAAGTGAATTCAGATCAGTCTTCCTTGCCCAGCATCATGGCCTGGCCAATGGGTTATTGTCTAGTTGCGAAGCTGGTTTATAGACTGAATGGAGGTTCCTGCTGGGTCCCTGTGGTTCTTCCTGGCCCCAAACTCAGCTACAGCCTCTGCTCTGAGCTTGGAACCAGTGGGTTAGAAGAAAGTGTATGAGGATAAACAGGTGTCTCTCTCCACGAACGCTGGCTCTGGGCACTCAGGACGGGGTGGGGAGTTCAGAGGCCTGCTTATGCTAACAGGCTGTCAGCTTCTCTGTGCGTGAGGAAAACAGAACGCGAAGCTATTCTGGTCTTGTCTAGGGAGCCGTTATGTATTGAATTTCCAATGTCATTATCTCCAGAGTGCAACAGCACTCAGTTTTCTCCCGTTTGCATTCATTGGGAAAAGACAAAGGGGTGCCTGTTTGCAGAGCAGAAAGGCTGTGGGGGGGGGGGGGGAGTGGTCACGTGCTTCAATCTGGATAACCAGCAGCTTTGGAAGAAACGTGCTCATAATTAGAGATCGGCACCTTAAGGTGACGTTTCATGCTTACGAGTTTAAGTTAATCAAACAGCAACTGTTTTTTCTAGATTAATGGGACTGGGGTGAATTTTCCACCTAGAAACAAATCTCATCCATGCTTTGGCATGCCTGGTTTCCTGACATATACTATAGTTTTCCAGTGAGAAGACAGAGAGAAATTTTATTTCAGACTTCTCCCACCTGACTGCCTTTGCTTTCTTTCCTTCCCCCAAACCAAGACCTGGATGTGAAGACAGCTAAGGAAAGGAGGCATGTGGACCCACTCCAAAAAGAGAGATGCTGGAATTTGTGTATTTGATGTGCTGGCATGTGTCCAGTGTGTGTGCCAGTGGGGGCTGTCAGTGTCATGTAGAGGCCTTTTAGGGCAGGAAGGCTTGTGCCAAATTTCTTCTTTCCCGTAATGAAAGGCTGCCCTCCCCACTTATATCCATCAGGGTTGTGTTGGCTACATCGAACAGAAAATCAACTACAGTAAATTTATGTAATAGGAGTTGAGTTTTATCATGTAACAAGAACTCTGAAATAAGGTCATTCAATGTTGTTGATAACTCTTTCTAGCTTTCTGCTCTGCCATCCTTAGTTGGAGACCACTTTCTTCATGGTTGCAAGATGGCTGCTTCACCTCCAGGCATTGCATCCACATTTCTGACCAAAAAAAAAAGAAGATGGATAAGATATAGCAAGCAAACTTACCAAAGGGTAAAGAGGTGGGGGGAGGGATAAATTAGGAATTTGGGATTATCAGATACAAAGTACTATGTATGAAATAGATAAACAAAAATGTCCTACTGTATAGAACAGGGAACAATATTCAATTTCCTGTAATATACTATAATGGAAAAGAATCTAAAAAAGAATATATATGTATGTGTGTGTATAACTGAATCACTTTGCTGTACACCAGGGACTAACACAACACTGTAAATCAACTATACTTTGATTTTTTTTAAAAAAGGAAGGGTGAGGGGGAGGGAGAGGGGAAGTAGTGAAAAGAAGGTAAGAAGAAGAAAAGGGCAGAGGGCAGAAGGTACGTATTACGTGCCTTTCTTAGTGTTTTTCCTCAGTATTCTGGGATGCCTTTTTAAACTAAATATTTTTTTAATATTTAAAAATATTTAAGAATATTTAATATTCTGTTCCCATCTCCTTGGCCAGAACTGGGTCATATGGATGCCTCTAGTTGCCGAGAAGTCAGTACTTTACACTAAGCACACTGCAGCTGAGTTAGAAAAAAGTTCTGATAGAAGGACAAAGAAGAGAACTGACCTCATCTAGGGAACCAGTGGTGTCTGCCCACCTACTCAGTCCCTGCTGCTCCACCCACAGTCAGAGGTCTTGCTTTTCAACCTCCAATGCCAGTGTCAGAGTTACCTGTGCCTTCTCTCTAGGCAGTCTGGCCTGGGAGCCCTTCTCTCCTCTGCCCGGGGCCTCAACAGTACCAGCTTCGTCATGCCTTCATCTTGGGAAGAGAGAACGAAGCAGCTGCATCTCATAGGCATGGTCTGCGCCCAGGGTACCGACGCTCAGGGCACCGGTTCTGAAGACCCTTTGGTTAAGGTGAGAGGTTGCTGGCTGGAGAGAGAGCGTGGAAGTAAGTGTTTGAAAGGCATCTGGGTATAGGGAACTATATCCAGTCACTTGTGATGGAACATGATGGACGATGATGTGAGGAAAAGAATGTGTATATACGCATATGTATATATGTGTGTGTGTGTGTGTGTGTATGTGTGTGTATACATGTATATATAAAAACTGGGTCACTTTGCTGTGCAGCAGAAATTGACAGAACATTGTAAATCAACTATAATAGAATAAAAATATTTAATTAAAAAAAGCATCTTGAGAGGTTGGCTGGGGCAGGATCATGCCGGGTCTTGTGAGCTGCAGTTCACTTAAATTCAACCAGTTATAAGTGGGTTACCATGCAAGACACTGGGGTTTATAAATGGACTAAGATGCCTGGCTGACCCCAAAGAGTTCTGATTCTATGAGGGCTGCACACACATCCAATTAAACACAATAAAGGAGTTCCCGTTTTGGCTCAACAGGTTAAGGACCTGATGTTTTCTCTGTAAGGATGCAAGTTCGATCCCTGGCCTGGCTCAGTGGTTGCAACCTGGCGTTACTGTAAGCTGAGGTATAGGTCTCAGACATGGCTCAGATCTGGTGTTGCTGTGGCTGTGGTGTAGGCCGGCAGCTGCAGCTCCGATGTGACCCCTGGCCTGGGAACTTCCATATGCCAAAGATACGACCGTAAACAAAACAAAACAAAGCAAAACGGTAAAATTCAGACTATGATACATACAAGCACAGATGTCGAGACACAAGGCTGTTCATGACAGCATGGACAAGACAGCTTTGATTTCAATGAGGCAATATTTGAATTTCGCTTTGCATGGTAGGTATGATTTTAACAAGCAGGGATGGGGGAGCAGATGTCTTAGGCAGAGAAGATTCTATGAGTAAAAGTGTGGGGTTGGAAAGCAGGTGTATTTGGATAATTGCGAGTGGCTCTCTTGGGCTGGGGGACAGTGTTTTCAAGGATTGAGGTGGCCAGAGTGATGATATGAGGAAGGCAAAGCAGAGAATAGGTCAGGAGATGAAACAGAGAAGGTAGGTGGGGTCAGGTTGTAAAGAAGTTGGATTTATTTAGTTAATTAATTTATTTGAACTTGCCTGTGGCAGCTTGAAATTCCTCAAGCCAGAGATTGAACCCATGTCGCAGGAGTCACCAAAACCACAGCAGTGACAATACCAGGCCCTTAACCGGCTGAACCGCCAGGGAACTCCTGAGCTCTGTTTTAATTACACACTATTCATGGGATTATTTAATAAATCTCTGGCCTTTTAGCTCGAAGGGACTATGGCTGTCCTTTCACTCCGTTGCCCAGATCTTGGCCCAGGGCTCAGTGCCCAGTAGCTCCTCATATCAATAAATGTGTTGAAAGAATGGAGCAGCTAGTGACCTTTCTTTCACCGACGGCCACATGTTTTTTAGAGACTGGATGTGTTTCTTCTCCCCCCTAGAGACAGGACTCCTGCCAGAAGAAGCTGGGGTGTGACTTCATGGCTGCATCACCTGTGCCCTGGATGGACAGGGAAGAAGCACATTTGAGAGGCAAGCCACTGTCCTTCCTTCTGTGCAGGTAGCTCCTGCTGTCCCTCTGCGGCCTTTCGCGGCTCAGGGGCACCAGAGTAACTTGGCCAAGAACCTCGGAATTCTCTGGCCAGAAAAGGGCTGGTACTGACAGGTGGCTCGGCTCTGGAGTTCTGAGCCCTGGCCTGTCCTTTCTCAAACAGGCTTGCGGAGCCTGCGTTTGACATGTCATCACCAGGAGGAACTCCAAAAAGCAACACAGTGAGGAGGCAGCGGTCAAGGGCATCTGCAGGGGCTGCTCTTCTTGGCCAAGGACATGGGCCTAGTAAGTGATGTCCTTTCCTGTCTCTCACACAGAGCCGAAGAAGAGGGAGGAGGACAATTGTAACCAAGTCCTCATTTGTAGAGGAAAAAACGGGGGCAGGGAGGTTACTTGGTCTGTGCAAAGGTGCATGTATCCCAAAGATTGGAGCCAGGTTTGGGGGAAAGAGCTTTTATTTTCACAGGCACCCAAGAACTTCCGGACTGGGTCAGAGTGGTGTCCAGTGCTCATGGAGTCTGAACTCTCCTCTCCTGGGTCCCTACTCTTTCTCAGTAGCCATGTATGGCTTCCATATCTGTGCAAAGCCTTCTAGAATTCCTGTATATTTCTTGCCTGGGGTTTTGAGACTGGGCCATGCGTTAAAATAATTCAACCGCCCCCGCCCCCGAGAGCTTAAGCTGGAAGCAGGCTCTGACCCACCTAGTAGGCTCCTTTATTTCACAAATGAGAAACCTGAAGGCCAGGGCCGAGTCTCTAACTGGCAGTACCCATGGTCCCCAGGTTCGGGGTCCCTACGGAAGCTCCTGCAGCCCCTCTCAGGCTGGGAGAGTTACAGCCTTGCTCAGGAACCCCACACCCCTCACCCTACTGGTGTCTGCCTTGGCTCAGGCTAGAAGCCTCAAGGCCGGCGGCAGCAGGGCTCCTGGCTACAACCGAGCGGCCAGCCCTTGCCTTGTCCACGTCCGTGCTTTCTTCCAGCGCCTGGCCCAGGCCCCTTCCTACAGGTCCCGGTACAGGGATGCTGCTTACCCAGCGCGCCCCCTGGGCCCTGGGCTCAGCCTCCCGGGTGGGGTGGGGGGCGGTCAGTGTTCTCACGGCCCTTTCTCAAGGGAGGAAACCGAGGCTCAAGAGCTTCCCCCGGTGATGTGCTCAAGGGCGCCTCACAGGTAGAGACGCAGAGCTAGGATGTAACTCTTCTAATTCAGCTGTCATCTGGAATTCGGAGCCGCGGAGGGGACTGGGGAGGGGCAGGTGCCGTGAGCCAGCACGGACAGGATGAGGGGCCCTGAGAAGGGGGATCTGGGAGCAAATCTGCGGCTCAGGCGAGCCCCCGCCCCCCAGCACCACTCCGGGCTCTCGCTGGAAATGACAACTCCAAGCAGAACCTCCCCGCGCCCGCGACACAGCCCTCCGCGCCTTAGGGGCACGGCCCCGCTAATGCCCAGGCCTCCGGGTTAACGCGGGTGGCCGAGTCTGGTGCTGGGTTATTTGCTCGCGTTTTTCCGTCCCCCCCCCCCCCCCCAGTTTACTGTTTGGGAGAGACACTCGCTCGGTCACCGGGTTGGTCGCGCTGCCTCCCCGCCCTCCGCGGAGGAAAACCGAAGAGCAACAGCCGGCGGCGGACGCCCGCCCCTCGCCCGCCGTCTCCTGTTGCTTCTCGGCGCCCGCCCGCCTTCTGGAAGAGGATCGCTGCCGCCCCGGGGAGCAGCGGCGGCGCGGCGACGGGGACAGGGTCCGCGCGCGAACGCTGCCCGGAGGCCGGCGCACGGCGACCCCGCGGCCCCGCAGCCCAGCCCCGGCCGAGACCCCGCCCCGGCGGCGCGCGCCCGGCCGCCGCAGCCCTGCCTCGCCGCGGAGGCGGGAAACGCGGGCAAGCCTCGCCCCGCGCCCTGCCCCCGGCCCCGCCACGCCCAGGCGCCTCCCGCCCCGCCGCGTCCTCCCGGGATCGTCTCCGGAGGGCGCCGCGCCGTGCAGGTGAGCGGCTGCCGAGGTGGCAAAGTTGGGCGCGCCCGGGGTGGGGACGGCTGGCGGGGCGCCGGCGCGCGGCCAGGTCTGGCGTGTTTCGGGGGGTGCGCGCGGGCCTCCCCGGGCCGCTGGCGCCTGGGCGGCGGAAACCGGGGTGGAGACCAGGAGGTGGGCTTCGGGAGAGAAGGGGGGGGGCGGAGGGGCGGCAGGCCGTGTCGGCGGGGACGAGGCCGTTCTGGAAAGGCGCTTGCTGCTGCCTGGAGCTTGTGGCTTTGGTTTTGGGAGAAGGGGAAAGGGCTGCGCCCCGCGTTTTTCCCTTTGTTGCTGGGGAGCTCTGGACACTCGAGTGGAGTGTGCAGACGTGAAGACGGAAGGTGGCTGGCCGTGAGTGTGAACACATGAGCCGTGCAAAATGGGCTCGGAGCTTTGGGGGGGCCGGGGGAGCTGGGGCTGGGCGGTAGGCACAGCGAGGGGCGGGGTGGGGGTGGGCGTAAAGAAGGGCCGGGATTCCAGGGCGCGGGGTGGATGAGTGTGTTAGCATCAGGTTTTTTTTACCTCCTTGCTCACCAGCCCTGGCTTCTTCCAGGGGCCCCTGCCCCCCTCCCCTCCGTTCCGAGTGCCCAGCCCTCTTTCTCCAGCGGTGCTGCCCCTGGCAGAGCCTTCCCCATTGTGTCTCTTGGGCTTCCGTGCAGAGTTGGAAGGGCAGCCTGGGGCTCCAGGCGCTTGCTTCTGGGCTCTTACAAGTGGTAGCTGGTAGGGGAAGCTCCCGAGGGTGGGAGCAGGGAGCAGCCGCGTTGGAGAAAGGGGCCTGTCCGAGCCCTTGCTGCCCACCTCCAGACTCAGGAGCCTGTGGCCGCAGTCCCCACTCCCTTTGTCTCCTCGTGCGCCCCCCTGATTTCCAGGTTTGGTGATGGATCAGTGGGCAGCCCCTGTCTTCTGTGGAAGGACCCCCACTCTGGGGGCCCAGAGCCCTCATATTTTGTATGCGTGAATGTGTTTATCTGTTTCTGCAACTTGGCCTTCTTCACGTGACCTGCCCGGTAGTTGCCATGGAAACTCCTCTAATTCTCAGCCTCACTCCTTTCCCTGCCCATGCCTCACCTCCGCATCCCTCCCCTCCCCCCAGCGTGGTTGCCTAGAAACTGGTTATCCCTGACTTCACTGGTAGGAGACCCTGAAGAGCTGGCCCCAACCCACTCCAGCTACCCGCTCCGTACACAGACATGTCACAGACACCCCCCAAATGTGTACACACTTGCCACGCCACACACATACTCACACACACACACCGCACATCCTCTTTGCCACACACACACAACATGAACACACTGCACATAGGCATGTGTCAGACCCCATATAGACCACATACGCCCCAAATACATACTTACAGCACACCACCACACACCACCCATGATGCTAGGCGTGCACCCTGCCATTGCGCTGTGCGTGCTTTCACGGACATCAGCAATATCATATACTTGCTTTCCTCAACACACATAAACACACACACACACACACTTCTGAGTAGGTCTCCAGCTGAAAGAGAGAGGGCAGTTTCCTGCCTTCTCTAGCTCTGTGCCCAGCCGCATGTAGGGGAGGCTCAGAAGGCCAGGAGGAAACATCTCCCCAAGAACCTCTAAGAGGAAGATGGAGAGAAATTCCAGATTCTCTCAGAGGGCACCTCTCCTAGGTGCTGGGTGCAAGAAGCTGGGCGTGGACCAGAATTTAAATCTCTCCACAGCCGCTTTCCACCTGCCTTGACCCTAAGCAAGCCTCAGGCTCCTGGCCCGGCCCAGGGGCCTGAACTCTGCCCCCGCCAGTAACAGAGGGCCAGGCGGCTCCGGGACCAGGAGAAGGCTCTGAGCCTCCGCTAAGGAGGGAGGAAAGGTTGGGACTGCCCGGCGAGCAGGGGAGGCTGGGAGAGGAGACGAAGCCTGGCTGGGGCTGGGAGGAGAGGAAACCAGCAAGAGCCTGAAGGAGAGGGGCCAGGTGGGTTAGAAAGTGCAGGTAGCTTGCTGGGCAGGGGGAGGGCCGGGCTGTCCTTTCTCCCCCAGGTACACTTTCTTCATTTCTCCTTGGCTCCCCCAAGCCCGACTGTGCGTCTAGGGGAGGAAGCGGGTTTGCAGAGGGCCCCCGGATGGCCGTGACCGGCAGCCTCTCTAGGGTCTGGCGGCAGACGCTGGAGGCCAGGGTCTCCTTCCTGGCCACTGAGGAACCGTTTCACCCAATCATTCAATCAGTTGTTTCAGGTCCCTGCTCTGTTCATGGCCAGGGTCACGACGGTGAGGAGGAAGGCAGAGTCCCTGACCTCCCAATCCTAGATTTCTCAGAGCCGGAAGGACACGGAGGCTCAGAGGTCACACACCCAGCAGTGGCTGAGGCCTCTGACTCTTCAGCCAGGGGTTGTGACCCCACACTCCCCACCTCTTGCCTTCTTCCCTCTAGTGCCAGCAATCTTGCGGGGACTAGGCTGTCCCTTCTAAAGCGTGGGTGCCCTAGTGGGTGGGCATCCTGCCCTCTTCTCTTCTTGGAGGATGTGACCTGGAGAGGGGGGAGGAGAAACGGTGCCCCAGACCCAGGAAGTGCCCCACAGGCGTAGGAAAGCCAGCCCGCCAGGTCCCCCGTAGGCCAGAGCCCCGCCCCGTTGGGCCCAGCTGGCTGCCTTCTGAATGGCATTCTGTGCCAGGCAGCCCCCAGGTCTCACTGTCTAACACATCACCCACCAGCTGCTGCCTGAGCGCCCTGGAGGAAGCAAAACCGGTCCTGGCAGGTGCGGCCCCTGGAGGCAGAGAGCCTGGGGCACAAAGACGGTGAACCTGGAGGCGCAGACCCAGGCCCTAGTCCTGGCTGCGCTCTGAGGGGAAGTCATTTATCCCACCGAGAGCCTGTTGGACGCAAACTGTGTTTTTGGTGAAAGTCGGAAAAGGTTTAGACTGATCTCAAGCAGCTGAAAGCCGTGGTCTTTGACCTCCGTTCCCACGTCAGTGAACAGAGGGGTTCAGTCCAGTGGTTGCTAAGGCGTTACTTGCTCCACATTTTTTTTGGATGATACCGTCTTGAAACAGATCCCTTTGCCCTCGAGGTGCCAGACGGTACCCGGTATTTCCTCACATAGGTTTGCAGCTGAGCTGAGCCGGAAGGGGCTTTGCTGGCCGGCTACTCCCCACTTTCACCCCGTGGGACGGGAGATGCTTGGGCAGCCGAGAACAGTGCCGTCCTCTCAGGCTGTGGCAGCTGGCCCCTCGCGGGCCCCGTGTCTGCCTGGTCTCTGCTGCCAGGATGAGAAGCAGGGCTGGGTGGAGTCTTGGGAGCACGAGGTTGGGGGCCTTCCTCTGGGGGTCCTTGAAATCCTCTGGACAGAGAGCCTCGGGCCAGCAGCAGAGCGCGATGGGAGATGCTGGTGGCGGCGCTGACGAGAAGGACCTCTCCCGGCCGAGACCGAAGCTCAGAACCAGTTTGGCAGCATCCTGTCTGCTCAGGATGGGAAGGAGCGGGGGAGACTGACCTGGGAAAGTAGGGAGTCAGCTTGGGGCCCACGCAGGCGCACGCTTGTTACAGAGATCCTTGGGGTAACCCCCACGCGGCTGGAGGGCAAAGCCCGGCGTTGGAAGGGACCAGAGACAAGGTCTTAAATTCATACGTGCATCCCTTTAGCTGATATTGACTGGGTCCCCGCCTCACGCCAGGCGCTGTGGGCTTCTCAGGACACACAGAGCTGGGAGGTGTTGGGAGCTGGAGCCTTCGTGCCCAGGTAGAGCCGCTGATCTGCCCCGTCCCTGCCCCTGTCCCCTGCTGACCCCACCCGCACCCCCACTGGGAGGGCTCCGCAGCTTCCTTCTTCAACGGGCAGGGCCCCACGCCCGCTGGCATGTGGCTTGCGCTGCACACACGCTCCGTTTCTCACACACGCGTCGTCTCCATCCCTGACACACAGGCACGAGCTCGCAGCTTCCTGTGCACCTGCTCACCTCGCCCGCTGCCGTCTGTCACCCAGACCGCGGTGACGGCCTCGGCCGCTCCATTTTCTCAGCTCCCTCCTTGCACCCCGATCCTATGGGCCGATGTCTCTGAGCTCTCCTTTGCCTGTTAATCAGGACGGGTGCCCGGCGCGGGGCCTCGAGGCTCTCTGGAACCCTGCCGCAGCTGCCTCTCCAGGCACCTTCTCCAGAGGGTCACTTCGGTCCTGTACTGCCCTCTGCCTCTGCTCGGGCCCTCCCGGGAGTGCTGTCTCATTCCAGCCTGCTGAGTAGGAGGTGGCGGCCTTTGGAGATGCACCGACTTGGGGTCTAGTCTGCATGCTGGCACTTCTTAAGTTTTCTTAACTCTTCTAAGCCTCAGTTTCCTTATCTGTCAAATGGGTATGAGGATTGAGTGAGGGTAAGTTGTGTCCAGTGCTTCTTGTGGTGCCTAGCACACAGTAAACCGTCAGTAGGTATTAGCTTCTATAATAATAATAGTGCTAATAACAGTAATGGCAGAGTTATTATTATTTGAGTGACGTTGTTGTTGTTTAGCATCCCCTGAGGCTCCTCTCCAGCGCTCCTTCTTTCAAAGAGCATTTTCTAATTCCCAGACAAGCTTTGTGCCTGCAATGCTCTGTCGATTCTTCCTTCAAAGGACACGTCCGCCGGGCCTGCTTTTAGCCACTCACCTCCACGCCTGCTCCTCACTCCCACTCCTGCCTCTTCAAAGGCAAGGTCTGTTTGTCCCCCAGGCAGGGCCCGGCGCGGTGTCAGACATGGAGAAAGCCCAGTAAGTGTCTGCGAACTGAACATATGTGGGAAAAAATTCTCACCCGTCAGGAGATGCCGAGAGCACACTTGTCCCTGAAAGCTGGCTCCTACCTGTCACTCGTACCCAGGTGCCTGCCCCGTACCTGGTACATTCCTTCGTACCTGGTGTCCTTTCGGTCTGCCTGGTCCTTTGGTAGAGTCTGAAAACAGAATCCGGCCCCATCAGAGGTCTGGGAGGTGCCGAAGGGCTGAAGTCGGCGGAAGGAAGCGGATTCCTCATAGCGTTTTGGCGATTGATGGGGATTTTGATGGACACCTGGAGAGCCGGCAGGAGGACGTCGGGGACGGAAGCACCGGGAAAGTTTTGAAGTTACAAATGCCAGACTCGGCTTGTTCTGAGCTTAGTTTGGATTGTGACTTAAAGGGATCATGATGCCGCAGCATCCGTTCATGCCATCGGCCTTTATTGAGCAGCTATCATGCAGTTGGAGAGTCAGAGATGCCTAGAATATGGCTCTGCTTCCAGGAGTTGGTAGTCTGATGGTGGAGGCACCCACGCTGGTGACGGTGGTTCCTGGACAGAGGGGTGGGGCTTGGCTCATGGGAACGGGGGCAGCGAGGTGTGAGCACGGTGCTTTTCGGGATTCAGAGACAAACAAGGGCACGTAAACCTCCATATGTGCACGTGACCAGATAGGGCAGTTTTCCAGGTAGGCAGGCCCAAGGGTCAGGGCTCACCTCCAGGCCATTTCCACCCCAAATCAAGATGCTGTGAACATAGACAAAGCGCTCTGTGAGCTCAGCTGCGCCGGCCAGAGCTGTGCTTTCAAGGAGGTGGAATGTTGGGCAGAGAGGGTGGGTGGGGTCGGTCAAGCTGCTGGGTAGTGTGGTCTAGCTGTGGGCGGGATTGCATGGGCCTGGCCCCTGGGCTTCTGCCTGAGCAGCTGCTCAAAGCTTCTCTTTCTGCTGCTTGGACTGTTTGTCTGGTCTGTCTTGAATGGGCCTTTGTCAGCGGGCGTGGGTGGGGAGTGATCCACTGGTGGCTCGACTCGCTCACGTCCGCCCAGCCTGCCGGGGCCCTGGCCTGGGCTTCTGCGCGGTGCTGCCCACCACCCGGACTTCCTGGAACTGGACCGGGATCCCCTGGGGACAGACAGGCCTGAATCCGCTCCCTGACTCACTCTGGGCAACTTGTGTCAACAGCCTGTGCCGGAGCTGGCCACACAGTGCTGCCCCTTGTGCCTGCCTCCCAGGGCTTTTAGGAGAAGCCAGGGGGGTGGTGGCTGGGATGGCTCTGCAGAGACTGTCACAGTCGGCAGTGATGGCAGGGGAGTGGCAGCAAGGCCCTGTGACCCTGCTGATGGGCCAGCTTGGGGTCTTCCCGGGGAATCTTTTTTAGAAACCAGGCCTGTGTTTGTGATTTGTGAATTCTGTGTTTGCGCGTCTAAGGAAATGGCCTTAATTCTTTTCGTGGTCTGTTCTTTTCTTCTTCTTCCCCATAGATAATTCCACTTTAAAGGTGCCTCTGAGATGAAATGGCAGGTTCTCTGCTACATGATAAAGGAGTTTTGTCCCTTACCAGCCTGGCTGGTTGAGCCCAGGCTCTAGAGAAACAGCTTTGAGTCCTGGGGACCAGTGGGCCTGTCTTTCAGCCTCCCAGCCACGGGGGTGCCCTCCTCCGTGAATGAAGGATGGTGAGGCAGACCCAGAGATGAGGCCGCTCAGGGAGGCCCAGCCAGGCCCGAGGGCCCTGTAATGAGAGGGGCCGGGTAGGACCGGCCACCCCAGAGGGTATCGGCAGCGACGATCTGGGCCAGAAGCCCCTGCCTTGCTCGCAGGCTGTACGAGCTGCCTGGGGGCAACGCAGGGAATCTGGTGAAGTGACTGCAGCCACGTGAGCTCCTAGAATGTCACCACCCTTTGTTCTTTCCTCGGTCCCAGGCCTTGAGTTCTCTTGGTTCTAAAGCCCTTCTCTGGAATTTTGAAAGGGGTGCTGATCATTTCAGCGCAGGCTATTAAACAGAATAATTGATGTTTAATGCTTGTTTGATGGGCATTTAACTTGCATATCAGGGGAACTGGTTGCATTTTCCTCTGACGGCCACAGCTCCATCAGTGACCTCTAGTTGGACCCAGAGCATTTGTTTTAAAAGGCAGCTTTAAAAGCCTTTGCTAGATTTTGGCTCTGTGATTCTGAGCCAAAGAAACCCAGCTCCTATTACAGAAGCCTCAGACACCATCAACAGGGCACAGGCCTCCACCCTGCTTGCCAGGAAGGTGAGCAGATGCGGGAGTGATGGGATGGGTTTGGGAAGCTGTTTTGTTTTTAACGGAATTAAAAATTTTTTAACTTATTTTTACTAGACTTTTTTTTTTTTTTTTTGCTTTTTAGGGCCACACCTGCGGCACGTGAAGTTTTGCAGGCTAGAGGGTCAAATTGGAGCTATAGCCGCCGGTCTACGCCACAGACACAGCAATGTAGGATCCGAGCCACATCTGCGACCCACACCACAGCTCACGGCAACGCCAGATCCTTAACCCACTGAGCGAGGCCAGGGATCGAACCCGCAACCTCATGGTTCCTAGTTGGATTCGTTTACGCTGCACCACAATGGGAACTCCAATTTTTACTAGACTTTTTAAAGACCAACTTTAGATTCACAGAAAAACTGAACAGCTAGTACAGAGAACCCAGTGTAACCCTCCTGCACACAGTTTCCCATATTTTTGTTATTTTCATTTTTACAGCAGCACCTGCGGCATATGGGAGTTCCTGGGCTGGGGGTCGAATCAGAGCTGCAGCTGCTGGTCTACACCACAGCCACGGTAACACCAGATCCGAGCCACCTCTGTGACCTACACCACAGCTTTTGGCAATGCTGGGTCCTTAAGCCACTGAGCAAGGCCAGGGATCGAACCCGCATCCTCAGAGTGACAGCATTGGGTTCTTAACCTGCTGGGCCACAACCGCAACTGCAGTTTCCCATATTATCGTCTGACACTGGGGTGGTATGTTTGTGACAATTGATGAACCAATATTAATATGTTACTAGCTGAAGACAATGTTTTCTTCATATTTCTTTAGTTTTTCCTTAAAGTCCTTTTTCTGGCCCAGGATCCCACCCAGAGAGCCACATTGCTTCTGGTATTTCTCCTTAGGCCCTTCTTGGCTGTGACAGTTGCTCAGACTTGCCTTAGTTTGGATGACCTTGACAGTTTGGGGGAGGACCGTGTCCTATATGGCAGGACGCCCCTCAGTGGGGATTTGTCTGTTGTTTCCTCGTGATGAGACCGGGCTTCTGACTCTGGTGGAGGAAGACCACAGCAAAGCACGATTTTCATCACATCCCTTCCACGCCACGTCCCCTCAGCATGACGCGTCACTGTTGATGTTGACGGGACTGGCTTTCCAGCCCCTCCCATGTGCTCCCTTCAGCTCAATTCCGGGGCCGGGTGATCGGAGTGGTGCTCCTTCCGCTGCTCGAGGTAAACATCAGGCTGTCAACCAGCTCTCACCGGCTGTCGGCGCCGCCCCAGCTCTTGCAAGTAGTCATGGGTGGCACTGAGACTTTGCGGCCAGGGCAGCCTTTTTAAAGGGCATAAACAGAATGTGCCATGTGCCAAGTCCGTGCTCATGGCAGACCACAGGTCCTCTCTGAGTCTGGAGAAAGAAGGCTGCAGGTCAGGTCAGCCCATGGGCGGGAGTGGGAGGTGGACAAAGCCAGCATTTCTCAGTGCCGGATCTTTAACCCACTGAGAGAGGCCGGGAATTGAACCCGCATTCTCATGGATCCTAGTCGGGTTCGTTAACCACTGTGCCACGAAGGGAATTCCCTGTTACTATTAAAAAGCTTTCCATGTGATCCTCAGGTGCAGCCAGGGTTGAGAACTGGAGTAAACAGGGAAGGGAGGGCATTCTAACAGAGGGAACAGAATATGCAGGTGGCCTGGAGATCAGTATGCACGTGGCAGGGGATGGAAGTAGGCCGTCTTCGCTGTAAGTAATGGGAGAAAATACTAGAAGGGTAGAAAAGGAATAGATTTAGAGGTATTTATATGCCAGAAGAAAACGTTTCGATTTTTAAAAAATAAATAGGATACAGAAGCACCAGGAATACATTTGCGTTTGGGAGCGAAGCGATCCGAGAACATGTTGGGTAGATTAAATCATGCTGCCATCCGTGTCCAGGACAGGGAGCAAGGAGCTTAAACTCAGAATCAGCTGCCGCGGCGGCCCAGGGGCGTGACAGTGAGGGTCTGAACTTGAGTGAGCACGTGATGGGGGCACTGCAGGAGCAAGCGTGGCCTGGACTTGGCCACGGATACTATGTGGAGATTGGGAGGGAGGAAGGAAGCCCGGTGGACTCCGTTAGACCGTAAGCTCCTGGAGGAAGGGGCCGTGTTGCTGCCGCACCCCCAGCGTGGCTGAGTTCCTGGGCCACCGGAGGCCATCAGCAAGTGTTAATTTGGTTATGGGAAGGAAAATGGTGCCGCTCTTTCCAAAATTACACCTTGTTCCAAAATTACTCTCCTTTTCTCCACCTAATTGCAGGCAGATCTCAGCTGTTTGGAAAGCTGTCTGATTAAATAACTCAGGCCAAGATGTAACTGACTGTTAAGAGGGGGATGTATTTACCTTTTAAAAGAAGCATGTGGTAGAATTAAGAGCCCTCTCCTTGGGAGAGTGTTGTGGGTGTGGATATATTTTTGAGTAGAAGTGGTCTTTGTTTCAGCTCTACACCCGAATCTAATTCCGAGCTGTACTGGGGAAAAAAGGGGCTTGGCAGCGCCCACTGAAGGACTGCTGAAGTTAAATAAAGCTCTTTAACCTGGGTTATTCTCTCACCTTGATTTTCCTCACCTGGTCCCAGAAGACTCCAAACCAGGGAGCCTGCTTGGTCTTGAGTTAAGGTCAGCATTTTCATTTCCCTTAGCTCCCATGCCTTGCTACACTTGCCAGGTGCCAGGGAGGCAGCAAGGAAGCGTGGGCAGAGCCTCGTGTGTGGCGTCCACAGAGTTAGGAGCCGATGCCAGGTATGCCATTGTTCGCGGCGGGACCACGGGCAAGCGACATCACCCTGAGCCTCACCTTCCCTAACCTGTAAAATGGCCGTGATACCCAGCATCGCCAGCAGTTGTGCTTGATGCTCATGCTTGTGAAGGTGCTGGGTGAGCAAGGGGTCCCACAGGCGTTCCGTGTTATCGGCGTCACCAGCATCACCAGCGTCCCCTTCAGCCGCCCTGGGCAGGGAACAGGGGCAGGCTGGGGCAGGAGTCGGTCCCCCTGTGCCGTACGACAGCCGTGGGTACGCTTGGGGTCTGGGGCTGAAGGCCAAGAGTCCCTGATGACTTATGCGAGTCCTGGTGACTTAGGAGTCCCCTCGTGCCGAAGTCCACTCAGCGCCTGGCCCTGCTCGGGCCACACGCCGAAGGGGCCCCGTGAGGGAGACAGTGGCTTCTCGCGGAAGGACTGTGGGTTGGGAAGGAGGCTGGGTGTGCTGGCCAACGGGCGGGACGCCCGCGACCCTCCAGGGCCAGGTCTCAGGCTCCCGGATCCTGGCTGGCAGGCTGCTTGGACAGCAGAGACCCCGTGTCTCCCGGGGGGCGGCCTCCCTGCAGACGCTTCCTCCCGGGGGCGGCAGCTGTCTGTTGACCCTCCTCCCCGCGGCCCCGCTGCATCTTCCTCCTTTGTTCCTTTGGCGCCGCGGGCCTGACCGGGGCGGGCGGGTCCGGTGGACGCGGGCGGCGAGGACGGAGGCCCGGCTGCTCCCGCGCGGGAGGGAGGACAGCGGCGTGGAGGCTTGCCTGGTGCTCTTCCAAAGCAGAGGTCCGTTCCCGGCCGTCTCCGCCGCACCTCGCTCTGCCCATCTCTTGCGCGGATTCTCCTCCTCTCGGCCAGCCTCCCTCTGTCTGTCCTGGGGCCTCTTCCTTTCTCTTCCCTTTTGCCTGCTTCTCTTGCACTTTCTTTGCCCCCCTCCCCACCCCCAGGGCAGTTTCTCCTCCTCTGGGATTTTTTTCCTATTTGCTGGCTTTTCCGCTCCTCTCTGTCCGTTTCTGTGTATCTTGGTGCCCATCGCCCGCCCCCAGCCTTTGTTAGGGTCTGGGCCGCCCCGGGCGGATCTGGGCTCCCCATGCCGCCCCGTCTGTGGCCCTGGGTGATGCAGCCTATTTTCTGTGGGCAGGCAAGGGCAGTGGCCCTGGGGAGCCTGTCGCATCTGGGAAGCCCTGCTCTGCCCGCTTCCCCTGTGGGCCACCGCCTGACCCTGTGTGTGTGTCATGGGGACACCGAGGCCTTCCCGAGGTGAAAGTGAAAGGAGGCAACTGGGGCCTTTGGCCGGCTGCATTTCTGTTTCTCTTCCCTGTTTCCCAAGAGAAGCTAAAAAAAGAAGGCGGAAGCCGTGGGAAGAGTTGGGGGAATGATGACAGTGATGGTATCAGCAGTTGATGCTTAAAAAGCGGTTCAGAGTTCCCGCTGGGGCACAGTGAGTTGAGGAGCTGGCGTTGTCTCCGAGGCAGCTCCGGTCTCTACTGAGACGCTGGTTGGCTCCCCGGCCCAGCCCAGTGGGTTAGGTTTCTGGTGCTGCCGCCGCAGCTGTAGCTTAGATTCGATCCCTGGCCAGGGAACTTCCGTATGCCGTGGCTGCGGCTGAAAAAAAGAAAAAGAAAGAAAAAGCGGTTGCTGTGCACCAGGCAGAGAGCTCGGCTCCGACACGCTGTCTCTTTACTGCCAGTGACCCAAGCAGCACTGCGTGCGTTCGGCCAGAGCAGGCAGTACTGGTTCACAGAGCCAGCCTGGGAGACGGGCGGGGCCCGCTGGGCTGGGAGCAGCCAGGACCCTCTCCCCATCTCTTCTCCCTGCTTCTCCCCCCACCCCCGCTCCCCGCCAGCTCTTCACCTGCGAGCTGCTACCTGACTTCTCGCCAGACACACCCACCTCCTCATTTCACAGCTTGGCCACTTTGACCTTTCTTCCCTTGCTTCCAGATGATGTGACCACCCCAGGGGGAACACTGAGGGCTCAGACCCAGTCCCTTTAGCCACAGGGGAGGGCCTGCGATCGGCCCGCCCCCGGGAGACCTACAGAATTGGGGGCAGGGGCTGTCTTCCTCCTGAAAGGAGGTGCCACAGAGGTAGGTGCGGGCAAATGCTAGCTTTGGTGCACAGAGGCTGTTTTGTCTGGTCCTCGTGGCTTCTGAGGTGCCTTTACTCCCATTTACAGACTCAGGCCAGGCTCCTGAGAGGCGGAGTGGTTTTTTCAGGACCCCAACGCCAGCGACTGGCAGAGAAGCAGGATGGTGGACTGGTTTAGAGCACGGTCCCTGGAGCCAGACCGGTTGGGTTTAAACCCAGGCTCTGCTACTTTCAGGCTCTGGGACGATAGTCAAGTCGCTTAACCTTTCTGGTCTCAGTTTCGCAATCTGTATAATGGGAATGATCGTAATCAGAGCCGCTTCCTAGAACTGCTATAGGGACCGAACGAGTTGGTATAGGTAAACCACTTAGGATCTGGCGTGTCGTGAAAACCTAATAAATGTTAGTATTGTTATCACAGCACTTTACAATTTACAAAGAACCTTCCCGTGTATTCTCTCACTCACCTTCATAATAGCCTTGGTAAACTGGACTGGGGAGTTGGCTGCCCCCCGCCACGCCGTGCTCTCGTCTCTGGCCTAATCAGCTGCCCAGGTTCCATAAGCTGATAACACAAAGTCGCCCTCTGGAGTGAACAGCTCTCTATCCAACAAGGGAATAGAAATTCTCTTGGGGTGAGTCGGCAGGCACCGTGCGTACGTAGGAAAGTCTCTTTATCTCGTATGTGGGAAGCTGGCGATGTTAGGGGCTTGGTTGGTAAAAGTTCACCCAGAGGCAGGAGCCCGCCCTTTGCGGAGGTCGTTTGACTCTCAGATGACTGAGCCCTGCAGCCTGAGCCCCCTGGACTGGGACAGGAGCAAGGAGCGCGATGGCGGCTGCCCAGAAGGTCAGCCCTCCGGGAGCTGTGCCGGTGCCGTCATGGGCCTTTGCTCCTGAGCGGGTGTGAGCCCTCCCCTGGGGAGGGGGCCCGGGCTGGGGTCCAGGGCTCACAGCAGGACGGAGGCAGCAGGGAGGCAGGCTGAGCTGGGCAGACGCACGGGACCCAGCTCTCGCTTGCCGGGGCCCCGCTCTTTCTCTGCCTCGATCTCTTGCCCTTTAAATTGGGTCTGATGGTAACATGTATTTCATAGGCCCTTTTTAAGGATTAAGCGAGAATGGATATTTTAAATAGTAAGAATAGCACCTGATCTGTATGCTGTTTGTCGTGGTTACTGCCGTCATCTCATAGCCAGTCGAGGCCCCAGCCTGGGCTTCAGATCTGGGCTTCCCATCCCAGAATTTTCATTGACTCTCCGTTCTTTTTCTCAAGTCCACGGAACGATTCCAGGGCTCCGTCAGGGCTCTGTCCCCGTCCCCAGACTCCCAGTCACCAGCACCTTGCCTTTTCCCACCGCTGGCTCCCGGAATTCTCACCTGGAAGACTCCCTGTCTTGGCTCCCCTTCCCTTGCACACTCTGGGCAAGGCCACTGCCCCCAGAAGTGTGCAGTGTGACTGGCTGCAGGGCCCTGCCTCACATAGGTGACCCTGGGGTCACGGGTGCGCTGGCCTGGGGGACAGCATCACACCGAGGCTTTCACAGTCAAGGAGGCTGCGGCTGCATCTTGCAGCTGTGTGAGGAAAGGGAGTTTCGAACCTTCCAGAAGAGGCCAGAGATGGAGAAGGATCCGTCCTGCCTTTTACAGAAACGGACGATGAAGCTTGGTCGTGGTTCTGGGTCACTGTGACTGCAGGCTCCGAGGCCCGAGAGTGGGGGGCACACCGGGGGTTCTGGGCCCGGCTCTGCCCCCAACTGGCTGGATGAAATGGCTCCATTACTTCTCCGTTGGGGCCTCAGTCTCCTCGAATAAAAAGTGAGAGCGTTCACGCCAGTCGTTCAAACGCCCTGGCGTTCTGTGATTCGAACTCCATCTGGTAAACCTCACGTCTTGGTTATATCCTATTTATACCCGGCGGAATGTTCTTTGAACAAGCGGCTTTGTTGCAAAGATTTGGATGCAGCGTAAGCTACATCACGTCCCCGGGCCCGCGATAACTGTCCTTGGTAACAGCCTGAGCCACGGGGCCCGGGCATCCTATGACCCTGTAAAAGCTTCCCTCCCGGTATGTCCTGTGTGCAGAGGGGGCCTCGTCTGTCTTTGGGAGAGCCCGCCAGGACCCGGGTGCTGGCGACTCCTCTGGGCAGGTTTCTGACGGGGGGCTGAACGTGAAGGAAGGCGAGCAGGTGGGGGGCAGGGGAAGGGAAGCGAGGCCTTGGGGGCCGGGCACGATGCTCCACTGCCACTGGGAGCCTGTGCCTTTTAAAGGGAGATCGTTTCAGAGTTATTTCCGCCACAGAACCTGGGCTTTCTGCTCTACCCCACTGCCACGTGGCATCAAAAATAATGCAGCCTGATGCTGTATCCTCAACCAGTGGCTTCTCTTTCTGAGCGGCTTTTACCCAGCAATTATGGGAAATTATGTGACTCGGTAGAGAAAGATAATCAGCAGAGAAGCTCTTCTGATTGCTTTCTCCGCACATGCAGAAAGCAGCCGCGCAGACAGCAGGAAGATCGCGGACGAAAATTAACATGGACGCGCTGCTTCCCCCCCCCCGCCCCCCCCCAAGTGTCAGCTGTTTACCAATGTAGAGATGGCTGAGAACACGGAGAAGGAGCAGAAAAGCGAGTGGAGACTGAATTCTCTCTCCAAAGATGCCGCAGAGGAAGCAGCATGAGGCTGGTACCATTTTCCAGATGGGAAGGATGAGCTCAATGACCCAGAGGTTCAGGGAGCCCGGTCTCGCAGGGAAGACTTGGCCAGAGCGCTGTCCGAGGGAGCCAGGGCCTCAGGCCAGAGTCCAGGGTCTCCGCGCACGGGGGGCTGCTGTTCCCGACCCCCCTCGCAGCTCCACCCGCCCCGGCCTTGCATCTCCCTCTTCCAAAGACCCCTCCTTCCTCTCTTCCGGCTGCTAGACTCTGGCCTGGAAAAGAGACCACTTCCCCCACCTGTTAAGCGCCCCCTCGTCCCCCAAGAGGAATGCGTGGTCCCTGGGAGAGGGCGCAGGAGCTGGAGGGGGCAGAGCTGGGCTTTCCTGGTGCAGCAGTGAGAGACACGTTGTGTGTCCCTTCGGAGGCCTTACTTGGGGCAGTGCCCGTGGTACCAAGGAGATTTTTAAAAATGGCCATAGGGGCCCAGAGGCCCCCCCGGGGAGGCTTGTGATGAGGTGTGGCCGGTGTCGCCCAGGCCTGGGCAGCAGCTTGAAGGAGGAACGCTGGTCCCTCTCCAGATCTCTAACAGTATTTCTCTCAGCGCCCTGTAACTTGATCAGAAATGTTTTCTTTAGAAGACAAAGAGCTGTCTTTACTCTGTAGCCTGGCATTCAAGACCCCCTCCAAGCCTTCTGATAAGGCTGACTCCAGCTGTCTTATCAGAATTCTCGCCGCCCACACCCTCCTGCTTTCCACAACGAGATTATTCACTGTTTTGGAAGGTACCTTCCTCTAGAAATGGCAAATACTTGGCAGATGGCTGTCTCGGCCCCCTCCTGTGCTACGCAGACATTTCTAGTGGATGGAGGCCCTCTCCCCGGCCGGACCTCGTTCAGAATCCTTCTGAGGAAGCCGCTTCAGGTGGCCACTATCGAATGAAGTACCTTGAAGTTCAACTTGAACTGAACTTGAGTGGAATAGTGTGTGTTACCCCCGCTCCCCACTTTCCATCTCACTGCCTTTGCTCAGGCTGTTCCCTCTGCCTGAATGCCCGTCCTCCTCTCTCTCCTTAGCCCTCTCCGTCAAAATCCCATCCCGCTTTCGGGGTCCGGCTGAAATGTCAGCTCTTCCATGGAAACGTCCCGGGCCCCCTGTTTCCCTTCTCCGTGCCGTGCCGGATGCCTCTCGCGTGTAGTCTCTGCCTTTTGTGAAGCTCTCTTCGCCTCTGCCGATACAGCACAGCCCTCTGCTCTCAAACCCTGCCCCCGGCCCTCTTCACCTGTTTATCCCGTGTGGGTCTCGGAATTGTACGGTCCTGTCTAGGAACTCGTTGGGTGTTTATGGGATTGACTTGAACTTGAGCATCTATGGATGTGACTGGGGGGAACAGAGAGGAAGGTGTGGCAGTGCCTTGTGGCCCGGAACCCTTGACACGTGTCCCTGCGCCCCGAAGGCCTGATGGCTGCCCTCCTGGCTAGAGGCAGTTCCCGGCTGCTGACCCCGTTCAAGGGGAGGGGCTTGCTCAGAGGCTGGAAGACTAGAAGGCTGGAATGATTGGGAGTCGCATTGGAGTCTGTCCACCAGAAGGGTGAGCTGATAAGCAAGAACTGAGTTTCTAGCTAATAGATCGCCACTAAAGAACATTCTAAAACATGTTCTCCGGGAAGAGGAGTTCCCGTCGTGATGCAGTGGTTAACGACTCCGACTAGGAACCATGAGGTTGTGGGTTCGATCCCTGGCCTTGCTCAGTGGGTTAAGGATACAGCGTTGCCATGAGCTGTGGTGTAGGTTGCAGATGCGGCTCGGATCCTGCGTTGCTGTGGCTGCAGCGTAGGCCAGTGGCTACAGCTCAGATTAGACCCCTAGCCTGGGAACCTCCACATGTGCGGGTGCGGCCCTAAAATGACAAAAGGCAAAAAAAAAAAAAAATGTTCTCTGGGAAGAAAGACAATGGATGGGTGTCTGGGCTTCCAGAGGAATCACGGACACATCAGTTAGTAAATACATTGTATCGGTTGTGTGTTGCCACATAACAAATCACCCCCAAACTCGGTAGCTTAAAACGACAGTTACTCTCTCACACAGTTTTTGAGGGTCAGGACTCCGGGAGCAGCGTAGCTGGGTGGTCCTGCTTAGGGGCTTAGAAGACAGTGCATTGAAGCTGGCGGCCAGCTTGGCAGTCAGTGAAGGCGGGGCGACCTGCTTCCAAGCCCACTTATTTGCATGGTTCGTGGCAGCCTCACTTTCTAGCTGGCTTTTGAACTGAGGCCCCCAGTTCTTTGCCATGTTGACCTCCTCACAGGGGTGCCTGAGAACCCTTAAGATTAACCTCGTCTTGCTCTCTCAGAGGGCAAAAGCAATCTGGGGGGGGGGAGGAGGGGGGAGGGAGAGAGGAAGGGGGAGGGGGAGCGGAGAGGGAGAAAAAAAGGAAGAAAAGAAAGCTGCGATGCCTTTTATAATCTAATATTGGAAGTGGCCTGCCCGTTCTGCCGTATTGTATTGGTCACCGATTAACCTTGATATGTGTGGGAGGGGCTGGCGAGGCTGCGAATGCCAGGAGGTATTGGGGGCTGTCTTGAAGGCTGGGTACTGTACACACGAGTAAACCTAACAGCTGTTACTTCCAAGAACTACAGACACGAATATCTAACTCGTAGGATTAAGAAAAGAATGGCGATTTTGTACTATAACAGCATATAAATCAGGAAGGGGGTGATTTGTCATTTTCAAGAAGAGTATTTTAATCTAATAACTAGTATATGTTTTAACCAGACTTTTAAAAGCTTTGTTAAATCGAATCCTGTCTGGGTGTGTTCAGAGGCTGTTCTAACAGAATGCCGTAGACCAGGTGGCTTGTAAACAACAGAGATTTATTTCTCACAGAGCTGGAGGCTCTGAGGTCCAAGATCAAGGTGCCAGCAGATCGTGTGTGTGATGAGGGCCTGCTTCCTCCTTCACAGACACAGCCTCACCCACCACTCGCGTGGCAGAAGGACAAGAGGGTTCTTTGGGGCTTCTTATCTAGGAGGATTAATCCTGTCGTGAGGGCTCCCTCACCTCCCACAGCCAAATTACCGCCCAGCGGCCCACCTCCAAATACCATCATTGGGTATTTGGGTTAATCATAGAGGATTAGGTGTCAACATTTGAATTTTGGGGACGCAACATTCAGTCTGTAGCAAATACAAATGGTAAAATTCCAAGGGTAACCACTCAGTGACTAGAAATAGCTTTTGTAATTTCTCAGCCAGCAAGAGAAAAAGTAAGAAAAAGTCAATTAAAATAAGTCAAAAGAGAGATCCACTCAAGAAAACTAGGGGAAAGACAGATGGTAGAAATTAGACCAAATATGTCAATAGTCGCAATAAAGTTAAACAGAGTAAGCTTGACAGTTAATAAGCAAGTTAAATTTTTAAAAAATTCAATGCATTACTGCTTATAAGGTGATAAGCTACAGTGCACAAAGACACAGAAAGGTAGAAAGTAAAATAGGATTTACGACAATTTGAAAGTTTCTGTTACAATATTGTAAGAAACACAGGGATGAACTTATATAAATCCTTCTTCACAGTGATAGATTTTAAATCACCTATCTCAGTTTTTGATAAGTTATACAATCAAAAAATGAGAAAATATAGAAATGTAAATAACACCATTAATAATCTTAATGTAATGGGCATATAGAACTGTCTTCTTAATAATGAAAGAATTCATAATCTAATACGTGGAAAATAATTTTTTGAAATAAATAACCATGTGCCTGATTGTAAAGCAACTCTCAATAAATTTCATGGCATTGGTATCTTACAGACAACATTCTCTGACCATAGTTCACTTAAGTTGGAAGTCAGTAACAAAAGTAAGTTAAAAACCATTATACTTTTGGAAATTTAAAAAACATATTTCTTAATGAACAGGTCAAATAATTTATAAGTAAATAATTTACAAGTTTAAAGTACTATGAACTAAACAATAATCAAAAGCCACATTTCAAAGCTTATATTTGGAATGAAAGTGGCACTCGAGAGGGTTATAGTCTTAACTGCTGATATTACAAAACAAAGACTAAATGTTAATAAACTAGGCATCCAACATAGGATAAATCTAGAGAGAATACATAGAATAAACCCAAAGAATGTAGGAGGGCAGAAGTAAGACTAATTTAAAACACACAGAGAGGATTAATAAAACTAAGAGTTGGTTCTTTGAAATGACTAGTAAAGTAGCTAAATCTCTAGTGAGACCAATCAAGAAAAAAGGGAGTTGTCACAAATAGACACTATTAATAAAAAGGACATAACTACAGATCCAACAGAAATTAATGATTTCTAATGATAACTAGAAAATACAAGCTCATGACAATAAACTTGAAACCAGGAAAGGACAAATTTTTATCCCAAATCTTGAGTATCATAGCCATTAACTGATTAGGCAATTTAAAATTATCTGACAAAGAAAATACTAAGTAAGATGATATTATAGTTTAGTTCCTGCCAAACATTCAAAGAATAGATTTCCAGTCTTCTGCAAACTCTTCCAGGGCATAACAACAGATCTGTTCTGTGAGGCTAATATTACCATGATGCCAAAACCAGGCAAAGTCAATGCAATAAAATAAAAATTGCAGCCCAATCTCACTCGTGCACATTCATGCAAAAATCCTAGACAAAATATTAGCAAACCAAATCCATAATTTGGTTAATTTAAAAGATAATACATTGATTTTATCCCAAAATGCAAGGATGATTTAACATTAGATAACCCATACGTATAATTTATTTATAGATTAAAAATTAAAAACCATAGATACAGAATACTCACTCATAGTTAATATAAAACAGAAACATCTTAGAAAACCAGGATTAGAGGGAAACTTCTAGAACATTAGAAGAAATTTGTTTAAAATCAGTAATTTCCTTTTTTATGGCTGAATCTCTCTCTCTCTCTCTCTCTACACACACACACACACACACACCCCTTATTTTCTTTATCCATTCTCACTACAGGCAAACGAAAGGTAATTATGTAAGGTGATGGAGATGTTCACTAACTTGATGTAATATTTTTAGTATACATGTATCAAATTGTCACATTGCACACCTTAAACTTATACAATGTTATGTCATTGGATCACAGTAAAGCTGGGGGGGGGCATTAAAAATTAACACACATAAATAAAAATAAATAAAATTGATCACGACTGTATGATTGTTTTATCACCCTCATACAGTCTATTATCTGTTATCACTGCTCTGTTCCACATCTTACTGTAGGTCCTAGCACTACAGTATGACAAGAAGCAGAAATAAACAGTGTAAGAATTAGAAAAGAAGAAGAAGCAATTCTCGATCATTTGCAGATGCTATGTCCGTAGAGAAAACTCAAAGGAATCTATAGGTGAATTATTAGAAATAGTAAGAGAATTTAGCAAGATTATTGGGTTTAATTAAAGTCAACAAATACAAATCATTTGCCTTTCTCTATACAAGCAAAAATTATAAAACACACATAAGAGCATTTAAAATAGCAATAAAAATTATAAGCACCTAGCGATAAATCTAACCGAATATGTGCAAGACCTATATGAAAGCATTTATAGCACTTTAGTGAAAGTGAAAAGGACCTAAACAAATGATTTATTTATAGATAGGAAACTCAAGATCACAAATGTGTCAGCTCTCCCCAAGTTGTTCTATAGATAGATGCATTGCAAGTCCAATGAAAATCTCAACTGTTTTAGGTGAATTTGACAGGCTGATTCTAAAATTCATATGTAAGAGCAGAGACCAAGAATAGCAAAGATATTCCTGAAGTAAAAGGCAGGAGAGGCAGAGAAGAGAGTAGAAAAAGAAGCAGCAGCTTCTCATCACATGGGAGGGTTACCATATGGAAAGATTACAGTAAAGCTTTAGTAACTGAGACACTGATTTTGATGCATGTACAGACAAACCAACCAACAGATCCAAAGAGAGAGCCCAGAAACAGACCCACACGTGAACAGAAACCACGTACACAACACAGCAGCCAAGCACGTCGGGGGAGGATGTTGACGGAGGGTGGCCAGGACCACTGGTTGTCCGGTGGAAAAAGCAAGAATTAGATCCTGACCTCATGCCTTTCCTAAACTTCCCTTCTGGATGGAACAAATACTTAAATGTAAAACCCAGAACTTCAAGATATTTGAAGAAAATTTTGATTCAGGGTGACAAGGAATATCTTTTAAACAAGACACAAAGATCATTGTTTTCAGTTACATTAGAATTAAGAAATTCTGTTCAATAAAAAACATTAAAAAAGTAAAAAGACAAGGCATTGATTGGGAAGAGATATTTGCAATACTTAATGACAAAAGATTTCATTTCAGTAATAATAACAGTAATGTCAACCCATTTGAAAAACGAGCAGAAGACATGAAAGGCACATGACTGATGAGGAAACAGGAATGGCAAATAAACCACCAGAAGCCCAACTTCATTGCTAGGTGATAAGATTAAGACCAAGTTTTTTACCTTCCAGATTGGCAGAAATTTAAGCAGTTTGATAATATCCAGTATTGATAAGAGTAATGGGAACAGTCCTATGCAGCTGACGGGATTTTAAAGCGGGGGTGGCCACTTTGGAAAAGAGTTTGAAATTTTTCTGCAAAGGTGACAATTTGTATATCATACAACTCAGTGACTTCACTCCTGGACTTATCTCTAGAATATAATTTTGCAAAATGCAGCACGTGACCCATTAATTAATGGGTCTAGCCATTAACTGGCCTAGCCTTTTTTATTTTTTAAGAAACTAAAATAGAAAATATCAGAGAGCATCTTCCTTTTTAAGGCTGTATTGTTTAGTGATACTACTGTTTCTGGTTTACATGAATGTATATTTGTATTGGGTTCTAATGTAAAAAATATTTCAGATGAAAATGGTAGTCAAAGATTGGGAAAAAAGTACCCTTGGAACTCTTGCATGTGTACACTGCTCAACAAGCACAAATATATTTAAAAACGGCATTATTTATAATAGCATGAAATGGGGTGGGGGAAGATATCCACTGATAGGAGAATGGGCCAATACATGATAATTTACTTGCACCATGGAATATTCCGCAATACTAAAAGTGAACGAACTGTATTTGTGAATGAATCTTAGAAAGGTAGACCAGCAAAAGAGCCAGTCCCAGAAGACCATACAATGTAATATCATAATTATAAAGCTCAGAAAAGCTCCACTGAGCATTATCTTATTTAGATCTATGTAGGTGATAAATGTATTTTTAAAAAGAAGACCAAGGTACATATCCATGCAATGGAATATTATTCAGTCATAAAAAGTACTGGTACATGCTGTGGTATGGATGAACTTTGAAACCTTTATGCTAAGGGAAAGAAAGCAGATACAAAAGGCTATGCTTTTTTTTTTAATGAAACTTTTATAGGAAATGTCCAGAATAAGCAACTCCATAGAGACAGAAAGTAGATTAGTGGTTGTCAGGGGCTGGGAGAAGGGGAGAGTGGGGAATGACTGCTATTAGTACGGGCTTTCTTTCGGGGATGAGGAGATGCTTCTTAGCGAAGACAGTTGCACAGATTTGTGAATGTACTGAAACCCACTGAACACTTTCGTGGTACGTGAATTATGTCTTGATTAAACGTCTTTCTGAAGAAGAGCAAGGGACTGATTAAAATATGTATATTCAGGATACTGACTACCTTGGAGTGAGGCAGGGGGACAGGTTGGAGGAAAATATAGCTAAATGTAGCAGTATTGGTAAAATTCTAAATCTCAAGTCACTTGTTATGGGTGTTTCCTTAGTACTTCGCCTCATTATATGGGTGTTACATATGTTTTTATAGATATAAAATGTAAAAGAAGAGTATTAAATGAGGTAGCATTAAAAGCAAATGACTGCCTTTTGATAAATGTTTTTGGTAAGTGGCGGAGTCCAAGTCCTGACTCTGGATGGAGCTGTTCTGCCCTCTGCTGGCTGGGAGGAGAAGGGCAGCTGGAGGCTGTCGGCTTCTACCGCAAAGAACTAGGGTGGGAACCTTCGGAGCAAGCGCGGCCCTGACCCCCGGACGGGAGTCAGGCTGCTGCCAGTCTCACCTCACCGAGAAACAGAAAAGCAGCTTTGGGCTTTCTGGGTTCGGGTTTCTCTCCCCTTTTCCTCTCTGGCTGTTTTTACCACACTCCTTTAGGCCCAGGAACGAGGTGTAACTTGACTGAAGAAATCCATTCCCAGGAAGGCCCGGCTGGCCCTGCCCTGTGCCCCGCTCCAGATGGCCCGTCCGGGGGCCTCTGACTCCAGACACCAGAGGCTGGAGCTCAGGAGCATAAATCTCAGGCCAGGAGAGGCCCACATTCCCTTGTTTAATCAGCCTGCCTTCCTGGAGGGTCATGAACTCACGTCTACCGGACGAGCTGAGGCGATTGCTTTAGAGGTGGGGGCCTGGGGTGCCTTGAGGGAGCGCTGACAGCCCAGGATGCTGGGCCTCCTGCCCGCGGCCCTGGCCGGACCTGAGGGCCCTGGCTTACCTGCCTCATTGGACCTGATAGAACTTCAGCCAGGGGGCCTTGGTTGTCGGACCCGGGCCAGGAAGTCCCAGACACCCTGACCATTCAAGGTGGCCTTGTCTCCGGGTGGCCTGGAGAGGAGGCCACGGGAGAGGTCTGCTCCCAGCCCCTGGGGTTTTATGGCTTTGGCACCAGAGAGGCGGCATCACGGCGGGGTCCGGGCTCCGATGCCCGCCGCCTGCCCCTCGCCTCCCTCAGCTCAGGCCCTTCACCGGCAGCGCGGGCCGGTCACAGGGCCTGCCAGTCGGGCCGATTGAGTCGTAGTTGAGTTCATGCCTGCGGAGCCCTCCGCAGAGCTCTTTAAATGTCAGCGGTGCCTGTTTTGTTGTTTGACCTCGCGTCGTGTGGAGGGAGCTCAGCGTGGAGGTGGGAACCCGACGGGCGCCCCGGCCAGGCCGGGGGTGAGAGGGTGGCGTCTCCCGCCCCGGGAATCACGTCCCTCCCTCTGTCCCCAGACGCCATGGAGGTGTTGCTGATGTTCCTGTGCGGCCTGCTGGCCCCCGCGGTCCTGGCCAGTGGTGAGTACCCTCGGGCCCTTTCCAGTGGAAGGTCCCGGCCCTTTGGGACAGCGGCTTGGGCGGCTCTCAGGTTCCACGTGTCTGACGGACCCCCTTGCCTTTAGTCAGCAAAGAAAGCCCTGGAAGGCAGCAGCTAGCCCAGGCCCCGGTCCAGCCCGCCCCGCTCTCCGCACAGGCTCCAGCCTGCCAGGCCCTGTAGACTGTGGGCCTGCACTTTGGAAGACAGGCTTGCACATCAGTCTCTAAACGGTGCGAGTTACACATGTCCCCTCTTGGTCTCAGTTTCCCCGTCTGTGGCAAGAGGGAAACGAGACCCTGCCTTTTGGGGATGACAAAAGGGGCCCCAGGATACTGTGAACTCAGACTCCGCGGGGGCTCTGAGCCTTCGGCCCCCAGGTCGGCCCTGGCAGGCAGGCAGGCAGGCAGGCCCACCCGTCCGTGCTTCCCTGCTTCACGGGCCCAGAGAGGAGGGCACAGTGGGGAGCGAGGCCTGGGAGGCCAGGAAGGTACCTGGGAGCCAGCATGTGTAGCTGACTTCCTCTTGACCACGCTCGTTTGTTTTTCCAGCAGCTGAGCAGGAGAAAGAAAAGGACCCTTTTCATTACGGTGAGTGGTGATGGCAGCCCTGGGCGGGGCGGGGAGCCGGGGGGAGGGAGGCAGAGCCCTTCGCGTTGGGGGGGGACAGACGCGCTCCCCCGGGCCCCCCCCCATCTCTCGCCTGTTCCTTCGGCAGATTACCAGACCCTGCGGATCGGGGGCTTGGTGTTCGCCGTGGTCCTCTTCTCCGTGGGGGTCCTGCTTATCCTGAGTAAGCCTCTGCTCTCTCAGGGCCCCGTCTGGTCTGCGGCTGCAGGGCGGGCAGTGTGAGAGCCCGGCCGCCCTCTGTCCCCGAGGCGGAGGGAGCCTGGCGGTCCTGCTGGTTACCGGCTGGGCGCGTCAGAGGTGCTCGGTGAAACCCTGCAGAGTGAAAGCAGTACGTGCTTGATGGAAACGAGCACAGCTAAGAGGGGCGGGTGCCGCGTGCACGGGTGGGGGGGACGCGGGAGATGGGAGACGGGGACTGTCCTTAGAATTCTCTGGGGAATGTGCCCCAGGTTTGTTTCCGCCTGAGCCCGGGCTGCAGGGAGCAATCTGGTCTGCGTGGCTGAGTGGACGGTGCGGGCGTAGCCGCCGAAGTTCCACCCTTGGCCTCGAAGGGCCCCACTCCAAGGAGCACATGGGCTGCCGTGCGCGCCCAGGAGTCAGGGCTGCTCGTCATACGGCCCCGCAGACGCCCAGCGCGGCCCCGCCCTGGCAAGTCCACAGCGTGACCTTGGATGGTTTCTTTGCCTTTCAGGCCGCAGATGCAAGTGCGGTTTCAATCAGAAGCCACGGTAAGGGTGCCACGGTCGTGGACGTCTGGGGCGACGTTAGCAGGGGACAGGTCGGGGCCGTGGAGTGCGACCCCGCCACGGGTGTGCTTCGGGATTCTGAGCAGCAGGCTGCGCGTGTTGGGGGAGGAGTGTCGGGGACCTCCCTGCAGCCTTTGGGGCGAAGGAGGGGTCCGAGCCTCGAGGGTTAGGCTGTCCTTCCTTCTGATGGATGGGGGCGGGGAGAAGATGCTGAGTCCTTTGCTGGAGGCTCTCGAGAGAGCTGGGCTTCGGAGCAGGAAAACAGAGGGCCTGGGGCCTCTCTTGAGGTCTGTCCCCTCTCTCGGGACCTGTGACGTGGCCCTGCTTGTCACCTGCTTTGAGCTTTGTGGAAACGTGGGCTCGCTTTCAGTCTGCCTTCCCCCCCGACGTAAGGGCACCCCCGCTGTCCGCCAGGGGCAACGCGGCGTACCCCTGGACCTCAGAAGTCCCAAGGCGCCGGGCAGCCCTAGGCCGCCCTTCCCAGTGCTTAGCTCTCTCAGGGGCTGCTGTGACTTGGAGGAGACAGGTCCCCAGGCCCTGCCCCCTGCGAGGTGAGTGGGGACGCTCTCTGGGTTCGCCCCGGAGACCGCTGACGGGCTTGCATCTCGTCCTGTCGCAGGGCTCCAGGGGATGAGGAGGCCCAGGCAGAGAACCTCGTCACTGCAAATGGTACGTGTCGGGACCGCCTGCCCGGGCAGCAATTAGAGAATGGCCAAAGGGCCTTGTACGGTGCGGGGGTGTGGACAGTGGCCAGGTGCTGTGGTTTCTTGAGAGATGACCAGCCAGACATGCTTCCAGCCTGCTGTAGGGGGGTCCCCAGGGCCTCCGCTCTGCATTGCCCCCTCACCGCCGCCAAAAAGGCTGCTGCTCCTCAGAGCAGCTGTTTGCAGGGAATCTGCTTAGCGGCGGGCACCGTGCAGCGTGCTCCCCTTCTCGTTTAATGGGCACACAGCCCCGTGAGGTAGGCATCACCCTCCTCGTTTTACAGCCGAAATGGTAAGTTAAGGAGCACGCCAAGCCCTCTAAGCAGCCAGTAGCGGGACAAAGATTTGCACCCACGTCTGTCTGACTTGAAATGGGGTGTGAGTCAACTCTGCCGTGTGAGTCAGGCTCTCCCAGAGTCGGGCACAGCCACAGCCGCCGCGGGGGGACGGCCCGCTGGGGCGAGAGGCTTGTCCACCACCCTGCGATCTGGTTCTCTCTCCAGCAACGGAGCCCCAGAAAGCGGAGAACTGAAATGCAGCCCTCAGGCGCCAAGGTAAGCTTCTGCCTGCCTCTGTCCTCTGTCACCGTCACTGCTCTGACCGGGGTCTGGCCGGGGAGTCACCAGGGAAGAACTGCAGCCCAGCCGTGGCAAGGCTCTCGGCTTTTACACCGAGCTGTGCTCGGAGGAGGCTTGTGTCTGGAGGTGATGAGACAGAAGGACTGAAACCTCCCAGGGGCACACACCATGTGCACGCAGGGCGAGCAGGTGGGAGACAGGGCTTGCCTGCCACGCAGCGGTCAAGGTAACAGGGCGTCATCTTAGCTGCCGTGGGGGTGTGACTTGGGAGAGAGAGTTAGTGAAGGACTTCTAATAGCGAAGTAGAATAAAGACAGTGGCTTCCAGTGAGGATTCAGAAAGTACCTTTGGGGCCACTTTTTATAGTTAACATTTTATTTTGAAACTTTTCAACCCGACACAAAAACGGGGACATGAGTATATGACGCCACCAGCACTAAATACCAGCATTACCTGTTCTCCACATTGAGGGGCATTATTGATTTTTTTAAATTATTTTATTGAAGTATAGTTGATTTACAATGTTGTGTTAATTTCTGCTGTACAGCAAAGTGATTCAGTTTTATATATACATATCCTTTTTCATATTCTTTTCCATAATGGCTTAATCACAGGATCTTGAATATAGTTCCCTGTGCTATACAGTAAGACCTTGTTTTTTTGTTTGTTTTTCTGCTTTTTAGGGCCACACCTGTGGCATATGGAGATTTCCAGACCTGGGGGTTGAATTGGAGTCGCAACTGAGAGCCTATGCCACAGCCACAGCTATGCAGGCTCGAGCCAAGTCTGTGACCTACATCACAGCTCATGGCAATGCCAGATCCCCAACCCACTGAGTTAGCCAGGGATCGAATCCGCATCCTCATGGATTCCAGGCAGGTTCATTACCGCTAAGCCACAGTGGGAACTCTGAGAACTGTTTATCCATCCTGTACAGAATAGTTTGCACCTGCTAATCCCAAACGCCCAGTCTCTACCTGCCTGAGCCCCCTTCCCCTTGGCAGCCACAAGTCTCTTCTCTGTGTCTGTAGGGCACTGTTTGGGGGTATATCTGTTTGGCATCCATTTCCATTGTCCATTATAGTAACGAGGGGAAGTCATAACTTAAATGCTTTAAATGCTGCCACACGGTGGCAGTGGGGTGGACGGGGAGTTTGGGGTTAGTAGATGCAAACTATTACATTTAGAATGGGTAAGCAGTGAGGTCCTACTGTACAGCACAGGGAACTGTGTCCAGTCTCTTGGGACAGATCGTGATGGAAGATAGTATGAGAAAGGGAATGTATAAATCAACTACGCTTTAATATGAAAAGTTAATTCATGTAAGAAATGCTGACACATATGAAACTCAGTCGAGCCTGGCAGAAGAAGAAGGTGGGACAGGTGGGGTTTAGCCCCATTTTATAGGAGAAACCGATGTCAAAGAGAATCGCCATACGGAGAGTGGGACTGGAGCTCAGGCTTTCCCCACACCGCTCTGCTCCTGGAATACTTTCGGGCGTGGCAGGGGGAGGGGCTCAGTCTCCTGTCACCTCACTTCTGCCTTTTTTTCGTACAGAGAAGCCACGGTAGACAGGTATACAACTTTCTCCTAAACTGTAAGTTAAAAGAGACACCTGGGAGTTCCCGCGGTGGCACAGTGGAGATGAATCTGACTGGTATCCATGAGGATGCGGGTTCGATCCCTGGCCTTCCTCAGTGGGTCGGGGATCCGGAGTTTTGTAAGCTGTGGTGTAGGCCACAGATGGGGCTCAGATCCCGAGTTGCTGGGGCTGTGGTGTAGGCTGTCAGCTATATCTCCGATTCAGTCCCTAGCCTGGGAACCACCATATGCTGTGGGTACGGCCCTAAAAAGCCAAAAAGAAGAAAAGAAAAAGATATCTGGCTGTAAAATAGCTGATACACCAACTGTTACTGTGATGGGGACAAACAGTAGTGGACTTGTGCAGTGTCTGAATTCTTCCCTAAGCGTTCGTCCGTCCTCTCCGAGCCCCGTGGGGGGGCAGAGTGGGGCTCATTGCCTCCGTCTTCTCGCTGGGCCTCGGGAAGGTCAAGGATGCTTAAGCTTGACGTGCCTGTAGATCCAGTCCAGGAGGCAGGCCCCCAGCTGCAGCTCAGAGTCCGGGAGTTACGTGGGCAGGGCGTGGCCTGGGAAGGCAGGAAGAAGGCTTGAGCCAGCCGTTGTCTTTTTTAACTAGAACTTTCTCAGAAACTCTCTTCTCCTAAGTCTCAGGACTGTGAGTGCTGCTTGGGGGCGTCCCGACTAGGCGCCCGCCGCGTCTGGCGCTGCTTGGGGGCGTCCCGACTAGGCGCCTGCCGCGTCTGGCAGCTTCCACCCCCTGAGCCCCGCCCTCTCCTCCGCCTCCATCTCCTCTCCCTGCCCTGCTTCGTCCTCCTTGGGTTTGGTTTGGTTTTGTTTTTTGCTTTTTAGGGCCACATTTGTGGCATATGGAGGTTCCCAGGCTAGGGGTCTAACAGGAGCTGTAGCCGCCGGCCTTCGCCACAGCCACAGCCACGTGGGATCCGAGCTGTGTCTGTGACCTACACCACAGCTCACGGCAATGCCGGATCCTTAACCCGCTGAGCAAGGCCAGGGATCAAACCCACAACCTCATGGTTCCCAGTCGGATTAGGTTGTGCTGAGCCATCATGGGAACTCCCGTCCTCCTTGACTTACCGAAAACAAGGCACTTGGGATGGGTCTCCTCTGGGTAGTTTCTCTGGGCAGAGGGGTGGTCCTAGCTGATGGCTGGGAGATGAGCGGGTACGGAGTTTTGAAAGGGAGCCAGGGTTCCGTTTTAACTTAAATTCTCTCCCCCTTCAACCTCCAGAGCCTGAAGGCAGCTGCCTGAACCCTTAGGCGCACACGGTGATGCTTAAGAAAACCGACCCCTTCAGCTAACCGATGTTCCCCCAGGAGAAGCCGAGAACTTGTGTGTCCCCGGCCCTTTCTCCAGCCCCTCGAGCACCTGTCCCCACCTTACTGATGCAGCGCTGCCTCCCCTACCTGCAGCCCGTGGTCTCGTCCGTCCCCCGTGACGTGTGTGTCTGTGTGTCCGATGCCTGTGGTCTCCGTGGCTGCTTATTCGTGAATGGTGTTGTGTTTAGTGCCCCCGGACCCTCTTTCCTGAGCAGGAGCTGAGCCGCGCGGCCGTCAGCTCCTCCCTGCTCTCGGTGGCCCCATCACCTCCCAGTCCCGGGAGTCTGCTTTTTCCCGGAGAGACCTGGCCCTTCTCTTGATTGAGGGGTGAGTGTCAGAGTCGGGCACGGGGCGGGGGAGTCTCCAGTAGCCTTGGGCAGTTTACACCACCTGCAGGATCCTTCTGCACGGCCCCCTTCACTCCTCTTACGAGAGCCTTGCCTCCATATTCCTGCCTGGACCAAGTCTGTTCTGAGGTCTCCTGGCAGCGGGGGGTTCCCAGCAAGGAGCTGGTGAGCCCGCTTTGCCCTCAGGCAGCCCCTTCCCGGGTCTCCTTCTGCCCTGTCCTTACTGTGTCCCCGCACCCGCGCCCAGGGGGGACCTGTCCCTCGCATATCTTCTCAGCAATAACCCCTTGGCTCTGGAGCCCCCCCCCGCCCCCACAGCCTTCTCTGCTCCCAAGACTCCCGTCTGCAGCCCAGCTCGCCTGAACTTGGACTCCCATCCCTGAACTGGGTCCCTGGCAGGCGGCGGCTAAAGGGAGGATGCATTCAGTTGGGGCCAGTGCTCTGGGGAGGGGCGGCAGGGGCTCCTTTGCCTCCCCGTCCCTGTCCCATTGGCTGGGCAGCAGCATGACTCCCGTGCCCTCGGCTCCACCCGTCACTGGCCACACAGCAGGTGCAGTGGCGGTGCTGCAGGTTAGAGCCCAGGCGGGGCTCCTTGCGGCCCTGCTGCCGAGGGAACAGCGTGAGGTCCAAGGTTGTGAAGAAAGTGGAAATTCAGACCCCGCCCCTCCCGCCCATCGTGTTCTCGTGGAAACTGGCCAAACCGTGCTGCTGTGACCAGGACTGCTGTCCTCCGTGTCGTGATCTCTCAACAAGGGGAATAAAATACTGTTTGTTTCCTAGTGGCTCTGAGGTGCTTTCCTTTCTGTGAAAGAATTTGAGTATCTTGTAAGCCTGTGACACTTTAAGGGTCAAAGAGACTGTGTCCTTGGCTGGGGGGGGAGGTGACGGCTGCAGGGGCAGCCAGACGCGGTGTTTATTTCAGCGGCCGGAGCGCTCAGCTCCTCTCCTGCCCCCCATTTACCCGCACCCCCCTCCTCGGCCTTCCTCCTTCTGCTTCCGCCCCAGGTCACTGGGCTCAGGCCCCGTCCGCAGCGGGTCCCTACACGTCCTGGAGAGAAGGGATTCCCAACTTGCTGACTGGAATGAAAGGTTCTAACCTGTCCCTTTGGTCGGTTCTGGGGCTGCTACCCAAGGACTTGACAAAGAGGGGCGTGGGGGGCTCGCTTGGGTTATGATCGAGGCCCGTACCTTTTCGTCTTTCTCTGAACCCGAATACCCGCCTCTGTGAAGCCCTATTGGATTTAAGGTAGATGAGTGCCTTCTTTTCCAACTGTAGAGGCCAGGTGGATAAAGTCCATCTCGTAGTGACGCACAGATGGGGCATAGGGCCCTGGGGTCACCTCAAGTATTCTCCCAAAAACATTCCAATTCAGGTTTTTTTTTTTTTTTTCTTTTTCATAGGGCCGCACCCATGGCAAATGGAGGCTCCCGGGCTAGGGATCAAATCGGAGCTGCAGCTGCCAGCCTAGGCCACGGCTACAGCCACGCCAGATTCAAGCCGTGTCTGCAACCTACACCACAGCTCACAGCAACACCGGATCTTTAACCCACTGAGCGAGGCCGGGGAGCAAACCTGCATCTTCATGGATACTGGTCAGATTCTTTTCCACTGAGCCACGATGGGAACTCCCAATTCAGCTTTTTAAAAAAGTACAGTTGGCCAGGCAAACACAGCTGTGGGCTGATTCCCTTGGAGGGTGCCCACACGTGGCCCCCACCTCCGCATGTTTTGTGTCTTTATCATGAGACACGGTTCCTAGCAGGCAAGGACTATGTCTTGCTCTGTCGTGGGAATGCCTGGAACAACTTAGGGTCCCCCCAAATCTTCATAGTCTGTTTAGGTTCTGTGAGTTGTTTGAAGCTGCAGAATCACAAGGCACAGGCCCTAAGGGACACAGTAGGGGAGCTCCACCCCCTGGCCACCCCTTGAGCCATGCATGTGCCTGTCCTTCTGTGCTGCTTGCACTCAGTCGCCCAGGTCTCTGGGAAAAAGAAAAAAATGAGGCTTATAGTTGAGATCAAGCTCAGCTTCGTCAACCCAGAGATCTTGGTGGTTGAAACGTCTGTGGTCATGCTTCAACTTTGTGCATAAGCTGATGACCACCATTCGAGGAACACTTACTGTGTGGCAGGGCGTTTAAAGGCTTTGCAGCAATTTCAAAGGCAGGCGGGATGAAGATCCTTAGAGGTTGCTCGTGCACAAGAGTTGGTGAGCACCTCCCCGCACTTGTTAATAAAAACAAAACGTTGAACTATGACAGTAAACGTTTGGAAGTCCAGTGGGGAGGTTCTGACTTTTCTCACAACAGTTATGTTCACGTAGAGAACGGCAGTTCTCCTCTCTGGCATCGACCGTAAGGCGGCTGTCCCTACGCTGCCAGACGCAGCACCCGCCTGTTTTTTTCTGCTGGTGGTCCAGCATGGTCTCCGAACTAGCTGTTCCCGTTTTACAGAGTCTCTGATACTTTCGGCCGATCTAGGACCACAGAGCCGGCAAGTGGAGGAGCTGGGAACTGAGCCCACGCTGTCTGTCCCCAAAGCTGTTTACAGCATGCGCGTGGCCTGGCTTCTCTCTTCAGAAGGCTGACACCCGGCTGGACACAGGATCGTCTGGGCTGGTGAGACTTCCTCTGGTGCCTGGTGGTCCCTTCAAGGCGTCAGCTGGCTGAACTGTGCTCTGAGAAGGGTCCTGTGGCAGGTGAGTGGCCTGGAAACAAGGCGCATAAAGAACAAAGAAACGGATGGTCAAAATGACAGTGAATGGGAGTCCCCATCACTGGAGGAGTTCAAGGTCGGGGAAATGACAAGCAAGATGGATTCTGGGAACCTACCCAGGTGACCTAAGTGTCCAGGCCCAAATCGAGGACCCGTCACCCCCCAACCAATGGATGAACCGCCTCCTCCTCCCTGGCGCAGCACTCAGGGCCAGGGAAGAAGAGTCCAGAATCCAGGCATGGATCGCTGTTAAGGTGTGTCTTCCCTCTGGACTGGCACACCAGGCAGGCAGGACCACGTCCGCCCGCTCAGCCTCCAGGCACGCGACTTATACTTGTGATTTGGTTGAATGTAGCCCGTGCGGCTTGGTTGAATAGGAAAGCTCCTGCGCTGTGCCGTTTCCCGGAGGAAGGCTGAGTCCCCTGGTCTCAGACCGAGCTCTCAGGTGTCCTGCCCATTTCCCCTCCCAGCCACGCTCCGTGCCATGCACCCCCACCCCCATGGATTCCTCTCCAGAGATTTTCGAGTCTGTTTGCATGGAGCTGTTTGTGCTACACAGCACCGCATAAAAATAGGTCAGTCTGCCTTCTGCATCCCCCCAGGCTGTGGCCGTCCCCATCACTTTTTTTTTTTATACAGGTCGTGGTTTGGAATTTGCCAAATTGTTCTTGGAAGAGAGTCAGAGGCAGAGGGCAAGCAGTGAGGGGAGAGGGGTGGGTGAACGGAATGCCAGGCTGAAGCACACCCCAAGGTCGCCAGGTTCCCTCTCCCCTTCTTTTGGGGAGGAGGGCTCTGCCCGCCCCAGGATCACAGGCTGGCAGGGGTGGGAGAGCTGTCCAGCTCGGTCTGGTTCACCCCACCTTGTCCCTGGCCGCTCTGCCTCACCAGGGCACAGAAGGAGCGGGAGCGCGGGACGCGGGAGGTAGGTCAGGTGTGTTTGCCCGAGCCCGGGGAGGAGCCTGGGAAATGCCTGTCTCCAGGCCACAGAGAGGAAGAACGGCCACCTCTCGCCATTAGCGTGATTCATTGCTGTCCCAGTTGAACTCCAGGGGGCCAGAATCAGCCAGCTCCGGCCAACCGGCTGTTATTTTATGGAGCCAACCCCAGCCCCGTGCCTGGTTGCACAATAGTGGGACACCCGCCAAGGCAGTGATGGCAGAGCAGGTGATGCTGCGATCGGGTGTCCTGAAGGACTCGGGGTGGTAGGGCGACCGGGGCGTGGGCCCCTCGCGCCGTCTAGAGAGTGGGTTCTATCTCCCAGCTAGGCTTGGAGGTGGTCCGGTGGGGCAGAAAGAAGCTTTGTGTTTCCTCTAGTTGTGTGAGCCGGGGCAGACCGCAGCATCTCTGTCCGTTTCCCTCCCTGCAAAGTCAAGCCCTCTCTAGGCATCCGGTAAGCTGGGCTCCTGTGTAACCCTGGAAGCCTTGGTTTTCACAACTATGCAATGGGTCCATCAATATCTTCCCTGTCCCTTACAAGGTCAAAGTGATGCAATGGACATAAAAACACTGAAAAATTTACATGTAGGTATTATGTTCTTGTTGACTGAAAAAAAAAAACCCCTGTGCAACCTAAAAGTTGAGAATTATGCTTTGTTTGGGTTACAGCCCAGAAGACAGCCCCTTGCATAGCTCTGAAGAACGGTTCCAAAGAGGTCAGGGAGAGGTAAAGATTATATTAGAGTTTTTACTGAAACAAACAAACAAACAAACATGTAGCTGAACATGAAAATGTTACTGCTAATCACAAAACCCGGGCTCCCAAGCTAATGATTTTAGTGCCTCTCCAGGTATGGGAAGATGCAAGATCACTTCTTTGACATGCATCTGAGCTAGCGCCGAATTTCCCTCAGATGCACCGTCACCAGCAGTGCTGATGGTTTGATGGTGGGCGACATCAGCTGTTTACCAGAATGGCAGACAACATTCTTTGTTTACTAAAATGGCAAGCAAAAGTTATTTTTTTTTCAATCCACATTATTAATATTTATATTACCCCCCCTTTCCTTACATGCTCTTTCTTGGATAGCAGTTTACCTCTTCTGTCTGGGTTCGCGTTCTGACCTGGCCACGCACCATCGGCGTTTTCTCCTAAGATGGGCATCACAAAACCCGCCTGGCTGAGTCATGAGGAAGAAGAAAGCAGGTCAAAGAGGCAAGAGCTCTTGGGAACTACCGAGAACCGGGGAACGGATGGGGTTGTCAGCCCGTGAGGGGAGACGGACGCCAGACTCCGTGAAGAAGGGTGTTTAACGGACCCCGTGGTCTGTGTCCTGGATGAAGCCAGGACAGACTTGGCAGTCCCTGAAATAAACGACAACGACGGTCACAAAGCCAGATGTGAGCCGTTTGGGCCACATCAGTGGCCTCCAGACGGTCAGCGGGGAAGGGCAGGGGCGGCGGTGGTGGGCTTGCTCCGGGATGGGGACGCGGTGAGCCGGGAGCTGCCTCTCAGAGGAGAGGAGAGGTGGTTACTGAAAGAAGAATTGCAGCTGGAAAGAAACAGCCTCCCTTCTAGTTCAAGCCCGGACGTGAGTTCTTAGAAAAGTCAAGAGCGTATTTCTCTGCAGGGTGTTCACTGCGGGAGAGGTGGGTCAGACGGGTCTGCCCTTGTCACCGGAAGAGGAGGTCCCCTCCCCCTGCCTGCTCAAGGAGCGGAAAGGCCTGGTGACCTTGACTCTGAGTACATTGCCCTTTGGCAGCTCCCAGGACCTGAGTGCCCCACAGCTCGGGCCATCTTGAAGCCAAGAATTAAGAAATGGCCCCTCCAGGGCTCACCTCCTCCCAGCCCTGCCTTATAAGACCCCAGGGACCCCGGCGTGTGCAGCCACAGCAGGAGCCGGGAGCCAGCGTTCCTGGGGGTTCAGGACCTCCGGGCGGCACAGACGGGGCCAGGAGTCACCACCTTCCCTGCCGAGTGACCTGTACAGCCGAGGACGGACCCGAGCAGGGCGTCAGGGCTTTCTAGGGGCTTCTGGCAGCTCTCCAGCTGCAAGCCAACATCCGGAGGACTGACTGGGGACCTGGAGTCCAAGGCTGTCCCTCTGCCGGGCAGCACCTCCCCCCACGCCCAGAGCTGGGGGAGGGGGAGGGGGAGACGGACCCCTCTCAGGGAGGCAGGTGACGAGGGCCGTTGCCTCGTTGCTGTTTCTCGAGCATCAGGGAGACAAAGCTCAGCTGATGTCCCAGCCTGTCAACTCCACCAGCCCAGCAGTGACCACCCGGACGGCTGCCCAAGGCCGAAGGGATGAAGGAGGCTGCTGGGGGGACGGGGCAGCGGAGGCCTCGCGACCGAGGACTCTGTCCCTGTGGACGGGATGGTGCTGAGGGGAGGCCTGGGCGTGGGGACTACTTCTCCGTGGCTCCAAAAAGCTCCTTGTTGTCTGGGTCTCTGAAAACACAAGAGCCCGCCCTCCTTCGGCAGCTCCAGCCTGGACGGATCCTGCGGAGGGAACGGGCCTGGGTGGCGGAGGGGCGACTCTGCCCCCGTCGTCCGTCTGGGACAGCAGAGCAGTGCTCCCGCCCCAGGGGCCCCCTGTGCCAGAAGAGACCCGAAGAACAGGGAGTGGGGCCGGACGCCAGCGGGGGGCAGCACGGTCCACGGCCGCCGGCGAGGAAGGGATGTCTGGGGACGCCGGGCGGGTGAGAGCCTGGCAGAGACCGCGCCGAGGGTCGGGACGGAAAGGGGCTCTGAGAGGCTGCTTTAAAGATCAGCCCGCTGGGGACCGAGCCCGGGGAAGGGATTTCCCTGCGTGTCCTTTTGCTCCCAGCAGACCAGCTCGGGTGGGGCTAACGAAGCTGGCGTTTATCTGGCTCCTCTGGGCCAGGCCTTCTCCCCACGTCATCTCTGGTCCGGCAGCAGCCCTGCCAGGCAGGTGCTCCCATCCCATCCCTAGTGAGGAGTCAGGATGCAGAAGGATTTACGCATCCGGGTGCCTGCTCTCAGCACCCCCGCCCCCAGACTTCTCTCCAGGGGATCATGTCCCAGGTCGAAGGAGCCAGGGCCTCCCTGGAAGAAAGTGGGGCGTCTCTGAGGGAGGGGCTCTGTGACCCAGCCGGGAGGAGGAGGGACTTGGTGTGAGTGAGGAGGGCCGGGCGGGACCCTTTGGGTCCGAGAGACCTCCTGGACTGTACATCTGCCTTCCCCTAAAGGGACAAATGGAGCACGTGTATGAAATTTGCTGAAGGGCTCTGGTGAAGCACCGGGGCGGGGAACCCAAGAAGGATCTGGGGGAGCCGTCAGCAGGTGTGGGGGTGGCGCTGGCCACCTGCCGTCTCCCTGTGGGGACAAACTAGCTCTTGCTCCTTATCACAGGGCAGGTGACTCCGCGGGAAGAGGCTGCGTTGGGCAAGTTCTCGGTCTGCCTGTGTCGCTGGTAAAATGATTTTCACCTCTGGGACTGAATTCATTTATTTAACAACACCGGGGGGTCCACCGAGTACTGGGCCCTGGGGATCTAGGAGTGAACACAACCAAAATCCTTGTTCTCCTGAAGCTTAAGTGTTAACTGGGAGAGAAATGAGATAAGGAAAGGAAGGAAGGAAAGGCAAGGAAAAGATGTAATTTAGCAGATACAATGAGCACTACCAAGTAAAGCGAAGGAGGGATGTGCGTGTTTCCGAGTGGGTGTGTCAGTTTAGACTGGGATGCAGGAAGGCTCTTTGGAGTCGGTCTAGGAAGGAAGACCTGAATTCTAAGTTCCGTCAAGAAGTTCTCTGGATAGAGTTCCACTGTGGCTCAGTGATTATGAACCCATCTAGTGTTCGTAAGGACATGGGTTCGATCCCTTGCTCAGTGGGTTAGGGATCTGGCATTGCTGTGGCTGTGGTGTAGGCCAGCAGCTGCTGCTCCAGTTTGACCCCTAGCCCGGGTGCGGCCCTGAAAAGACAAAAAAAAAATGTTCTCTGGAGGAAGCGTACCCAGGAAGCGGGAACAGCCTGTGCACAGGTCCTGAGGCAGGAGTGTCCCTGAAGGGTTAGAGGGCCACCAGGGAGACCAGCGTGGCTGCAGCGGAGAGAACGGGGTGGGAAGTCACTGGAGACAAGGTCAGGGAGGTCCCCGGGCCAGATGAAGGGCTTCCAGAACACAGAAAGGCCTTTGGCCTCACTCTGAGCCCTCAGACAGCGTGAGCAGCAGAGGGACCCTTAGTAAAGGGAGGGGGCCGGAGGCGCTTTCCAGTTAGTCGATGACAGCGTGTGTGTGTGTGTGTGTGTGTGTGTGTGTGTGTGTGTGTGTGTGTGTTGAGCTGGTCCCGGCCGAGGTCTCTACTTTTAGGACAGCTAATGTCTGGACCAGGCACCCTCCAAAGGCCCCTCCAGCCCCGAGATTCAGGAGCGTCTCCAAGTGGCCAGCCCCCGGGAATTGCTGCTCGGTGGTTCTGGGCCGTGAGGGGGCAGGTTTCTACTTGGGAACATGTGACAAGGCCTGGTCTCATGGGCAGCTGGGCCCCTGGGCGGTCTGGCCCCTGCCTCAAGGGTGGTGGGGAAATGGCGGGGAGCCTGGGGGCCGGGCTGCTTGCTGGGGGGGCTGGCGCCTCAGGACGGATCTCGGCCCAGCCAGACAACCCCTCCAAGCTTGCCCATCTCCACTTCCAGAGTGTTCTCCAGCCCCAGAGGCTCCCAGGGGGTGTCGCTAGTCACCCTCTAGGCAGGGAGCGTTGCTAAGGAGGCACAGAGCGGTGGCCCGGGGTCCGGGGCTGGGGCCAGACCAGCACCTCCCAGACCGTGCTTTTCAGGGTCCGTGTTGGGTCGGCCGAGCAGGGCGGCCCCCGAGGAACCCGAGGAAGAGCCTGTGGTTCCGGGCGTGGCTCTTGCAGCCTCAGTCCAGGCCGGGTCGGGGAGCAGGGGCTCGGTTGCCTCCCGCTCCAGAGCTGGCTCCTGGCTCCTGGCTCCAGCGGGGACAAGGCCCCCACACCTGCCTTCCCACGGGAAGTGCTGTCACCCGGTCCATCCCCCGCGGCACCCGCTGGCAGCTCTCAGGGGCCTCATTAAGCTGCTGGTGTCTCTGGCTGGGCCACTGGGGTGTGGCGGGCGGGCCGGACATCACAGCTGAGGTAAGTCCTTGGGGACCAAGCGAGGGGTCCCCGCTGCAGAAGGGCAGGCGACCCATGGGCCGCCCCTCTGAGCCCCAGCTGCTCCCCACCTCCGCCCCGCTGTCTGGTGACACTGGGGGCTGCAGCTGAGGCCTCGGGCCCAGGGCCGTGGTCTGAGAACCAGGTGATCCCTGTGACCTTTGCAAGTCCCCGGGGCCACATGGAGGCTACTGGCTGTGGCGTCTCCACCCCCCCAACCCCAGGGTGGGGGAGGGTGCCAAGGGCCAGGGGCCAGGGTGGGGGCCGCGGTTTGTTTGCGGGGCTGTCGGCTCCCCCCTTCCTCAGACGCCCTTGGAGGTCAGAGAATGTCCCCCACTCTCACGCGGATCCCGTGGCTGGCGGCCCAGCCCGCCCTCAGGCAGGTGGCCCCTCCTCCCCGCTTTGTCTCTTCCTGCCCGTGGGCTTGGCTGGGGCGTGGAGCTGCCAGGGCACTCCTTCCATCCGGCCCTTGGTCACCAGCACCTCCAGACTTGCCCTGCCACTGAGGACAGAGCCAGCAGCTGCTGCCATGGACAGGTGGCACCTGGGTGAGTCCCCTGACCCCCCGTCACTTTGCAGGGCACCCCAGCTCCCGGGGAGGCAGCAGAGGCAGGGTCTGTAAACAAGTGCATCTCAGTGCAGAGTCCTGGACCCGCTGCCACCTCGGCTCCCAGCATCTCTGAGCTGCAAAAGCTGGGAAGGCCACTTGTCCCATAGCCCCCTTTCTGTCTGTGTGTTGATCTGTCCATCTGTCTGCAGGAACCCTGAAGCCAGACTGCGGGGTTCAGACCTTGGGTGCCCCACTTCCTAGCTGCCTGACCTCTGGCAAGTTATTGGGCTTCTCTGTGGCTCAGTTTCTGCATCTATAAAATGGGGGTGATAATAATGCTTTCTCTGCCTCATAGAGTTGTTGTGATGATTAAATGAGTTGCTTTTTGTAAAGTGCTCAGAACAGCGCCTTGCACGTAGAGTTAAAAACTGCAGCTATCGTCTCGCTGTCCCTGTTTCTCTCGTCTCCTCTCTGCCTGTCCGTCTATTTATCAGTTTACCATCTGCCTGTCTATCTGCCTGTCTACCTACTTTCCACCTATCTTTATGTTTCAGGAAGAATCCATGATGGCTTACAAAGGGAGACAAAATATGCTATAAGGTACCAAGGAAATGAGTGAAAGGGGGCAGCAGTGTCTGCGTGGAGAGTGGCAGCAGCTTTGGAAGCACGGTCGTGGGAGTGTCGCTTTCCAGCCCTGGTCATGTCGCTGACGGGCGTTTGTCGTGTTGCTGACGGGCGTTTGTCGTGTCGCTGACGGGTGTTTCGGAAAAGCCCCTCGGCCTCCCTGGCCTCGGCCTTCCTGCGCTGCCCGGGGGCCCTGGCGCGGCCCTGGCCACCTCTAGGAGCGGCTGTGGGAACCGTGACCAGCTCGGTTTCTTTATCTGTGCAACGGGCTAAGACGGGCGGGCTTAGAGGGGCCGTGCATCCAAGAGCCTGACACGTGCCCGCCCGACCGGGTGTCAGCTCTGCGGTGTTTTCATGAACAGCCATCACTTGGCCCTGAAAGTAGAGGGCCCGAATGGGTGTCATGGCTCCTGGTCTGCAGGCCGTGACGTTCTCTCTCCTTGTCACCCCCACCCTCATTTTGCTGGAGGGTGGTTGGCTGTTTGGGGCTCAGACGCTGTGGCCCCTGACATGACTTTTCCTGCATCACTTTCTCTTCACAACAACCCACTTTACAGATGAGCAGACTGAGGCGCACGGAGGTTAAGTAATGTGGCAGAGGACAAACTTAGCAAGTGGAGGAGCCAGGAAGTGAACCCAAACCTTGGTCCCTGCCGCAGTCCAGGAGGATTAACAGATGGAGTCCTGCCCTGGGTGGACGCTGACCGCTGACCTTGGCCCTTTGGCTGTCATGGATCATCAGTCTCTTTTGGACGCTGATTCAATTAATTCGAACTCAGCCAGGAATATGAGCACCCGTGGAGGACCCAGTGCAGGGCTGTCCGAGGTGAAGGGGCCACAGGAGTGGGGGAGGAGGCCCCCCAACTCCTGAAGCCAAGGGCCTGGCTGTCAGTCGCCACCTCACCTCTCACTAGCTGTGTGACCTTGAGCTTCGGCCCTACCCTCTCTGTGCCTCAGAGACCTCATCTGTGAAATGGGGAAATAACACAAAGTGCGAGGACATAGCAGGTAGGGACGTGCTTTGGAAATCTTAAAAGCAAGGCGTTGTCCCTGTGTCTCTGCGGTAAGCCCGGCCCTCCCGGTATAGGGAGGGAGTTTAACGTGGGAAACGGCCTGGACGCAGCTGGAGAGCTGCGCTTCGTGGCTGCAGAGGGCACGGGCCAGCGCCATGGGGATCTGGGCGAGCTGTTAGATGCGGCCTGGTTGGGTGAAACAGCTAACAGGGGAAAGGCGTTCCGGGCAGTGAAGGTGGGGGGGGTGGGGGGTGCGGCTGGGCGGGGGCTCAGGGGGCTGGGAGGGGGGAAGGGGCCAGGTTCCCGGGGACCACCTTGGGGAAGCCTGGAGGGCCAGGTAAGACACATCAGTGGTCTCCACAGTGCTGGGACTGGGGGTCCCCGTGGGACCCCCGCCCTTGCCCTCTGGGCCAGACTCTACACTGAATATATTTTGACGCGCTCCACTTCCCCGCTGTCACAGCCCCAGGCGTGGCTTCTCCAGCTGGCAGAAGATCAGCACGGCTGAGCTGTCCCCGACCCTTCTCTTTGGAAACTTCCTTTGGGAGGGTCTGGGAAGCCGGCCAACTCCTCCTGCCCCTGAGCTTCCTCGGCCTCAGCGGGGGCCCCGCTGTCCACACCAGGGCTTTTCTTGTGACCAGGGTAAATATTACCTGGCACTGTTAATGTTTAATGCCCCGACCCCATCTCCAGCCACCCCACGGCCAGGCGCTTTCCCCAAAGCAGAGGCAGCAGGAAGAGGGCAGAGGGGACGAGGCTGGTCTGTGGGGGAAATGGCAGGGTTGTCCACGGAAGATGGTGAGTGTGTGTGTGTGTGTGTGTGTGTGTGTGTGTGCGCGCGCGCATGCGCACGTGCATGCGGAGCAGGAGGTCGCCTCTGTTTGGACCGCTTTGGAGAGTGAGCTGACCCCCCTTTCTGTCTCCTGGCACCCCCACCTTCCAGAATGCCCAGAATACCCTTCCCCACCCTCCGCCTCCTAAGGAAACATGCTTTTCAAAGAGGAGGCGCCTTCGCGTCTATAGGCCAAAGAAGTGCGGCTCACAGGGCGCGCGGCTGAACACTGGGTGCCCGCCGGAGCCGGTTGCGGCGGGGGTCGTGCCTCGATTTTCAGGCACACGTCTGTCCTGGTTCGACGTGTTTTCTGAACTATCTGAGCGCAGAGTGGGAGGCGGACGGGGGTCAAGGCGAGGCAGGGGCAGCCCCAAGTGTAAAACACGCCCAGAGGGACCCAGCGGGGCCTCTGGTGGTGGCGGTCTTTGAGCCAGATCTAGAAAAGACGAGGGCTTTGGGTGAGGCGGGCTCATCCGCTGGCTCGGAGTGAGGGGGGCAGGACGAGGCGGTTTCCTGGTGCGCTGAGGGGGAGCCCTGCTTCTGGTCCTGGCTCTGACACCAAAGGCCCCCTGTGACCTTGAACAAGACCCGAACCGAATCTGGGAAGACGACCTTGGAAGCCTTCTGCCCGGGGACAGGTGCCTGGGCCCCCGATAGCCTCCCCTTGGCCTCAGGCCCTTCAGGCCCAGCAGCTGAGCCCCCCCTAGCCTGTTCCCTCCCGGCGAACACGGCCTGCGGCCAGGACAGCTGGGCTCACGCCCCGAGGCCTCCCACCGCCCAGGGCACAGTTCAGCACAGCCTGGGAGGTGCCAGCTGGTGCCTTCCTTTGACCTTGACTCTGCTTCCCTAGAGGCCAGAAGGGGCTCAAGCAGATCAGGGGAGAGGGGCCGCCCCTAGCCTTGGGAGAAAAGCCCTGGCCGGGTGCCCTCTGGCTGCCCAGCGGCAAGTATGCTCAGTTTACAGGGCCCGAGACTGGTCCAAACCACTTAGCTTCAAAATGTCTCCTTCCGCCTGACCACGCGAGAGGCAGCACAGCAAAGGGGTTAAGCACCTAGATTGTTAACGACCTGCTGCCTGGATCCAAATCCCAGCTCTACCCTTTTCTAGCTGTGTGACTCTGGGTGTCTCCATCTTCTCATGGACGGTACCGGAGTCACAGTAATGCCTCATAGGGTCGTTAGGATGCTTAAATGAGCTCTTCTTCGTGAGCCTCAGCCGGGCACCCGGGAAGCACAGCATCTTAATGTTTCCGAAATAAATGTACATCCCCCGAGGACAGCAAGATAGAAGAATCTAGAAACATGGGTCCAAGACCCAGTTCTGCCTCCAAATGTCATTGGGACCTTAGACAAGTCTCCAAACTGGGCCTCAGTTTCCTCCTTCTGTTCAGTGAATGTCACGGTTCTATCCTTTCACTCACTCACTCATTTCACAAGTACTTGCTGAGTTCCTCGTAGCTGATTAGTCAACTGGAGGCAGGTCCTGGCGAGTCTTAGGCTGGCCTTTCTTACCTTTGTGTGAGGCAAGGAGAGGAAAGAGCCAGCCCCTCCTAGAGGTGCCAGACGCCCCCGCAGGCAGCCTGTATCCCTGTGGATCCCTGGGGCTGGGTCCCAAGCTGACTGTTAGAGCTGCCTAGGGCGGATGCCCCCCATGGCAGTGGTGTTGGCGACCCACCAGCCCCTGTCCTGGGATTCCTCTCCACGCACCGCCCCCCACGCCCCCTTGGGCCCCTGGGGGTGCTGGGAAGGGCAGGACAGGGGTTGAACTGTTTCTGTGGCTCAATCACACCATGTCTGTGACCCCCGGCCCCGGCTCTCTCCCCAGGCGGCAGCCCCAAGGGGGACGAGGACCCATTTCACTACGGTAAGCCTGGCAGGCCCTTCTTCCCCTACTCCTCGGTGCCCCCCACACCCCCGGGTCTTGGCCTCTCCCAGCCCTGTGTCCCCCGCCTCCCCCTCTTCCCGTGGGGCTGCGGGTGGGCTGCCGGGGGGGTGCTGGCGTCACCTCCTCGCCCCCTCCTTCCGCAGACTACGAGACGGTCCGCAATGGGGGCCTGATCTTCGCGGCCCTGGCCTTCGCCGTGGGACTCATCATCATCCTCAGTAAGTGGGGCTTTCGTGCTGCAACGGGGCACATCCCTTCTCGAAGCCGCGGAGTGCACCGGCTGCCCAGGTCGGGGTGGGGAGGGCCCCTCACCCCCTCCCCAGCTCCCAGAAGCGGCTCCCCTCCCCCGCGCAGGATGTGGGAGCAGACAGACGCCCGGGTAGAAAGGGGGGTCTTGGGTGCCTCCCCGCCAGGTCCTCAGACCACCCAGAGCAAGTTCCCGCTCCGCGACGGCGCCCTCTGGTGGAGCCAGGGGGCTGCGAGACGGGCGGGCCGGCTGCGCGGGCTCTGGAGGCTCCCGGTACCGGGGCCGGAGGAGAGGGAGGGGACCAGCCTGTGTGGGGCACCGCTCGCCTCCAGACCTGGGCACTTTGCTGGTTTGAGCTACATCTCGGCCCACTGCACACTTTCAGCAACACAGGGATGGTCTCCAATGTCACCGTTTTCAGATGAAAAGCCACGCCCACCCTGATAGGCACAGCAGGTCGCCTGAGGTTTCACAGCGAACTGGAAGCAGAGTAGATTCAGCTGCGCCGGGGGTGGGGGTGCCTGCTGCCAGAAGGCAGGCGCCTGGGAGCTGGAGGCCCTGGGCCTCCTGCAAGTTTGCTGTGGAGCCCCTGCTCCGCGGGCCTCGGTTTGCTCATCTGTTAAATCGGAAGGACCCTGCTTGCCACCTAAGGGCTAGCAGCCGAAGACACAGCAGCCAAGAAAGTGGGCAGCGGGTGTTCTGGGGAAAAAGGGTTCCTTGCCTTACCCCCAGCCCCGGTGAACACACAGCAGGGACTTAATAAATGTCGGTGGACTTGTTTTGGTGCAACCAGAAGAAAAACACACACACACACACACAGCAGTGAAAAGAAGACAGAATGTAGCAAATACACTTCTGTGTCCTGGGATTTAACAGGTCCATGGCTGGTGGTGCTCCAGGCTGCCGACGTGGCCAGTCTCCCAGATTCCCCCGGAGGCTCCTTGGGGGCGGCACTGGGTGGTGCCTGGGGGCGGTGCCAGCCGTGGCTGGGGGGTGCCGGGCGGTGGTGCCAGAGGCACAGGGCCGCGAGCAGGGCTCTTGGCTCCGGACTTACTGCCCTAGAGCTGACCGAGTGGCTTTCACACGCCCAGCACTGCTCGAGGGGCCCCACGCTGGCCTGGGCGCAGCACCACTCTCAGTGCGCCCACACTCCAGCACAGATCCACTGCAGCAGATGTTTGTTGACTGACGAACAGACCGACTTGGGCTCCTGAATGCTTAGGGTCTAGCCCCCCATGAAGAGAGAGACACCCAGCTGTGGCCTCCGAGCCAGATACCCTGTGGCGCCGGCAGGAGGTTGGGGGGTGCCGGTGGGGAGACCACAGCGCCGAGGCCTCCAGGGCAGAGGGTGTCCCCTTGGAAAGCTAACCTCCTTTCTCTCTTTAAGGCAAACGACTCCGCTGCGGGGGCCAGAAGCACCAGTGAGTGTCTGCCTGGGTGACTGCTGGAGGCAGGGTGGCGCGGGGTGGCAGACGGGGCGCAGGCCGAGGAGTTCGGTCTCTGAGACCTGTGAAGAGGGTCCCCAACCTCAAGACCCCCGGACTCACCACCCCCCACTGCCTCTCTCATGTCTTCTTTCCTCCATCGTAGGCCTGTTAATGACGATGAGCTCTGATGAGAGGTAGGTTTGCGGGGGCTGGGGGCGGGGCCGCAGGCAGACAAGTGGCGGGGGTGGCGGTGGGGGGGGAGATGGCTGTGGGTTAATAAAGAAGGGGTTGGGGCTGGGCTGGGAAGGACGGTAGGGTCCTCCCTCCACCAGCCAGGCGTCTGTCGGCCTCACGTGTTTTTAAATGATGGCCGAGTGCCTGGTGTGGCGGGGGTGGCCAGGGAGGGGGACAGAGACACCCCAGAGAAAGGCAGGACGAGGGCGGGAAGGAAGGCCTCAGGGTCTGCCCCCGCCCAGCCCCAGTCCTGCCTTTGTCGTTTCAGAGTCAGCTGTGCCCACCCTCGCACCCGGGCCGCGTGGGAAGCCTTCCCTGAGCTGAGGACCTTGGTCCCCAGCACTGCCAGGCCCTCGGGCTGAAGGCCACTGGCTCCTCGTGACCCCTGGGTGGGCATTGCCTCCCCCCACCCCGTGCTGATAATAAAGCCGGCCTCCTCCTGTCCTGTAACCGCCACCTGCCGCGCTTCCACGTTGGAGTAAATACAGCCCTGTCTCTTGTTTCTGGATTATTGCTTAGGCACCCACGCCTATTAATGCCAGAATAGGCACTGAGTCCCATCACGGGCAGGCCTCGCCTCAGCCCCTGAGCTGCCAGGAGCCCCAGGGAGAGGACAGCCCACGTTCCGAATGCCAGAGAAGGTCCCGGGTTCAAAGCTGTTGGGTCTGCTGGCTCTGCTGGGCCATGGGCCCTGGGCCCGGGTGCCGCTGTCAGAGCTCTCTGCTGGGAGTGGCTGCCGAGGCACCCTGGGCTGCCCAAGCTGTAGCTGTCTGTGGCCACACGATGTGCTCTGCCATCTCCCTAAATGCACCAGCAGGCCAGGATCGGGGGTCTGGGGGCCCCGGGCCGTGGTGGGGGAGGCACCTCAGCCCACGCACTCTCCCTATCCCACTCTGACCCTGGTCTGGGCTCCTGCCACGCCCTTTCCACTCTTGGGGCTTCAGCCGAACCTACTCGCATGCACCTGTTTGGGTGCTGGCTTGGTTAATCCCAGGGCTGGGGGCCCGAGAGTGGACAGTGAGTGTGGGGCCTTTGCTAACCATTTCCCCCAGCCCCTGTCCATTCCAGACAACCCAGGACAACTTAACCCCATGGCGGTGTCAGGCTGGCCCTCCCCCCAGTGCCCGCTTCCTAGCGCTTGTGGCCCCTGGCACACAGCACCCTCCCCTCTGGTACTTTCTGCCGGTGTGAGTCCATCTCCCCTCTTGCACCGTCCCTGCGGGGCTGCTGGGATCATGGCGCCTCCTAGTGTCCAGTTTCCTCACCTGGGTTATTGTCAGGCTTTGCAGATAAAGGAGAGGGTGCATTAGGGGGTCAGAGGCAGGGAGGGCAGTGTTGAGAACTGAATTCTTTGTCCTAATCCCCTGCCCCCAGACCCGCACAGGATCACAAGGCTTGAGCACTGAAGGTCCTTAGAGAGCAAAATAGACAAGCTTCAATTTCCAGGAAGGGAGACTGAGGTCCTGGGAAAGGCAGTGACTTGTCCGGGTGATACAGCCAGCCTGTCGGAGCCCAGGCGACCACCCAGGCCTCTGGCCCCATTCCCGAGTTCTTCTCCCTGACCCCACAGGCTGGGAGGAGACGCTCCAGGGAGACACAGAGGGGACAGCCGGGCTCTGACAACTCGGGGCCAAGGTCTCTGAGACATCCTGCCCCAGACGGGCTCACCGATGACAGGCCCAGCCCCGGGACAGAATTCAGTATCTCCACGCACTAGACACCAGGTTGGGAGAAATGAATGGGAAGGGAGCAGGTCCAGCCAAGGGGGCTTTCTTGGATGTGGCAGCATGACAAACAGGAAGAAGGGCTTTCCAACTCTGTGCCCCACCTGGGGAGAAGTAAGAGCTGTGGAGAGGAGTCACGTTTCTAGAAGGTTCCCTACACAGGCCCTGAGCCTTCCAACCCAGAGGGGAACTCCAGCTGCTCTGGGCACCCAAATGGTCCTGGGTGAGTCACTTCTGCCTCCGCCTCTGCTGCAAGCCCTCCATCTTTGTGAATCGTGAGCCTCACTGGGTCCCAGGCTGTCACCCCGGAGCACTTGGGGTGCTGTGCAAGTCACCAGCTACCCAGCGTCGCCTCCAGAACTACTGAATATTAGCCTTGGGGTGGACCCATGCCAGCTGATGCCTAACCAGCTCCCGGAAGAGCAGCCAGTGCTGGAAACCACGGGCCCAGGGAATATTCATAGCCTTCACGAACACTTCCCCTTCTCTCTCCATTAAGGTCACATGGACTGGGGGCTACAGAAATTTCACTTCACTTTGGGATTTTCCACAATTCATACACATAAACTAAGTCACAAATATCAACCAAGCCTGGGAAGTGATTGGCTGAATTACTTTTTAGCGCCCAGCAGCAACGTTAGTCTGACGGGTGCAATGCCCCCTATCACCACGAGAGGGAGCATGTGGCTTAGTTCAAGTTCTTATTCTAAGGTGTTTTCAACCCAGCCTGAGGGCTGGGGGCCCTTTGCGAGGAGGAGGGGCTGCCTGGCCTGCCAGGTGCCCTGGTTTCCCAGGAAAGCCCTGAGCGCTTTTCGTTCCCGTTTGCACCGCCTCGGCTGTATCACTTGCTCTGCTCTGGGGTAATCCTTGGCTGTGGGGTCTTGAGCCCTCACTCCTGGAAGGCAGAGATCACACGTGGTCTGAACATCTTCCCCGGGGCTCGGGGTAACCCTGAAGCTCGTCAGCCTTCGAGCTCATCAACGTCATGAGCAGGACCAGAGAGAGGTGGGCAAGGAGGGGCACCCCCCAAAAACCCGCCCCGCTGGTCCTTCCTCATCAGGGGAGTGGGTTCCTTGGGCTGAAGGGGAGGGGGTGAAGGCTGGGGGAGCCGAGCTGAGGAGGGGCCGGGGCAGAGGGGGTGCCGAGCCCCCCCCCCCCCGGCGCTCCCGCGCTCAGCCCTGCTGCAGAGATTAATGGCTTCCCTGTTGATCCGCGGCCCCAGGCAGCTGAGATCTGAGCCGCAATTCAGCGGGCTGCGGCAGTGGTGACCTGCCCCTTGCCCGGCGCCCGTTCGTCATCCTCTGCCTGACAGACACCCAGTCAGGAGAGACCCGAGGCCGATGCCGTGGCCACCCGGCCTGTCCTGTTGTCACAGTGCGTCTCTGGCTGGCAAGATGGATTGGGCCCGGGCCTCAGAGCCAGGGCCACAGTCGCCTCGGTCCAGGGTCTCGGGAGGGCGGCGGGGAGCCGGGGCCGGGCTGGGCGCACCAGGGTGGTGCCTGAGTGACCCAGCCTCCGAAGAAACCCTCGGATGGGCCTCAGTGTCCCCGCCCATGCTGCAGACACTGGATGCGCTTGGCACTTGAGTGACGGAGGGCTTGCGACGAAATGCTCTTCAGGACCTGGGACCTTGGTGCCCGGACCTCAGACCTGTCCTGGCTGGGGGCCTATGGGAGTGGCCGCAAGAGACCAAGGCTGGGGTTTTCCCCAGGTACGGACGGGCCTCGTGCCTGGAAGTCACCAGAACCAGTTGCATCTGGGGTGGAAGCTCTGGGCTCTGATTCAGCCGCCTGTTTGGAGACTTGTGGGGCCACCCGCTCCATCTGACCCTGCGTGACGTCCCCCGGTGCAGAGGGTCCCAGGTGCGCCTGGTTGCTGCCGTCGCCACAGCTGTTTTTTGTTGTTGTTGTTTGGCTTTTTTTTTCTTTTCGCTTTTTAGGGTTGGACCCGCGGCATATGGAGGTTCCCAGGCTAGGGTCTAACAGGAGCTGTAGCTGCCGGCCTTCGCCACAGCCACAGCAATGCGGGATTCGAGCCGCGTCTGCGACCTACACCACAGCTCATGGCAACGCCGGATCCTTAACCCACTGATCGAGGCCAGGGATCAAACCTGCGTCCTTATGGATACTAGTCAGATTCGTTTTCACTGAGACACAACGGGAACTCTGATGTCTCCACAGCTCTTACACTTGGTTCTCCTTTCAGGAAATTCTGACCGTCGCTGCCCCGAAGGGCCCCCTTGGTGTCACCAAGAGGAACTCCCCAGGTGAGGTGGCAGAGGGGGGTGGGAGGAGCGGAAGTTCCAGCTGCTCGAGGCCCCGAATCTCACCCGAATCTCACCCCGGCAGCTCAGTCCGTCCGTGCGGGAGGGGGTGGGGCGCCGGCCTCACTGCCGGCCTTGCCCTCGGCCTGTGTGTGACTGTGAGACGGCCTTCGCCTGTCTCTGGACTTGGCTTTGGGAGAAGCAAACCAACACAAGACAAAAATTTGATGAGTTGGCTTCAAAGTCAAGGGACTCTGGGGAGGGGTAAGGGGGACCCGTGGCTTGTTCTGTCCTGCGCCCAGGAGAGCTGCGCTCAGGGAGGCTGGGTGTGTGTGCACGTGTACACACTCTCACACACACACACACACACACACACACACACACACTCGTTTCCTCCTAGCTGTTAAAAACAGAAGCGCCTTGGAGTTCCCATCGTGGCTCAGTGGAAATGAATCCGACTAGGAACCATGAGGTTGCGGGTTCAATCCCTGGCCTTGCTCAGTGGGTTAAGGATCTGGCGTTGCAGTGAGCTGTGGTGTAGGTTGCAGACATGGCTCGGATCCCGCGTTGTGGTGGCTGCGGCATAGGCCGGCAGCTACAGCTCCTGTTAGCCCCCCTAGCCTGGGAACCTCCATATGCTGCGGGTGCAGCCCTAAAACATCAAAAGACAAAAAGAAAAAAGAAAGAAAGAAAAAAAAGACGCGCCCAACAGCGATGAAGGCAGAGAAAAAGATGCACTTTACAAAGCACAGGAGATGAGGCCGGCCTGGCCCGGAGCCGGGACGTGTCGAATTCTCCCAGGGTCTTTATCCCCTGAAAGGCCTCTTGGTCAGTACCAGTCGCGCCAAATGCCCGCATGGGCACAGAGGGCCCTGCCCCGACATAAACAACATCTCAGGTGTCCTGGTCGCGGACCGTATGCCCGTGCCGCAGCCCTTAGACTCCGGCCCCGAGCTTGAGTGGGGTCCCCCCAGCCCCGGCCCCCGGGCTCAGCTGCTCCCAGGACCTTCCTGACCGCACCTCGCAGGGCCCCTGGGCCCGCATCTCCCGGGATTCTGACCATCACTTCACGTCTGTCTCCACGGCCTGCCAGCCGGTGGTGTCCGATGGTTTACCCACCAATGCCCAGTGCCTAGCCCGTCCGTGGCACATAGTATGTGCTCAGTAAGTGTTTGTTGACTGAGCCCACGACTGGCCGGCCAGGGGAACGGATGCACCTACCGCTCCGCCCGGCTCCCCAGGGGGCAGGGCGAGCTGCGGGGCATCCCAGCCTGGGCGGGGGGCTGGGTGCCAGTGTGCACTCACGGAGCATGAAGGGGGCCCATCCCAGTGACAGCCCGCATTTTGTCCCTGGCATCACAGCTAAGGTCATGGGCTTTGGACTCAGCCCGCCTGGATTTGAGCCCTGACTCGGCCAGTCGTGAACTCCGGGGCTGCAGGCAAGTCCCCCCACAAGCCTCAGTTTCCCCACATGGAGAAACAAAGTCTCACTCTGGGCGTTCCTGCCCCCGGCCAGGCCTCAGTGACAGTGGCTGCGGTGACTATCCTCTCAAAGGTTCTCCCAGTGCGGACACCTTGCGTTGCCTTTCCCGGGACCCCGTGTCCTTAACACTTTACTGTCCGGCGCCCGCTTCCCAGGAGATGGTCCAGGGCCGGGACACGCAGCCCCAGACACTCCTTAGCGCCATTTGGGCCACGGTGTGGACTTGGCCTGGGCCATCCTGGGCGGCCCCACCCCCGGCCCTCTGCCGGCTGGGCCGTGGACCGCCTGGTCCCCTTGAGACCAGTGGAGGGCCGTCCATGGCTGCCGTGCTGGGGCCCGGCGGGGTTTGTGGAAGAACTTTCTTGTGTGTGTGTTGGACATGTCAGAGGGCGTGTGTGAGTGTATGTTTGCGTTGGAACTGGGGAGGAGACAGGCAGTCCAGGCGGCAGGGAGGATGGGACCGTGGGGAAGGTGCAAGAGGCTGGCCCAGTGGGCCTGGCCGCTCCCTGCTGCCTCCCTCCCCACTGCTCTCTGGACCTCCGCCCCCTCAGCTGAGAATGGGGCTGGGTCGTCCCTCCCAGGACTTCTCAGAGGACACTGAGGCCACAAGGACAGACGCAGCCAGGCAGGGGCTGGCCCAGATCCTGGGTGGCCGTGGGGTGGAGCATCTGAGCTCTGCGGTGGTGCAGCTAGAGGCCCCGGCTGGCCGGATGACCAGATTCCCTGCGCGGAGGCCTGGGGGTGGAGGCGTCCGCAGCGGGCTGGACCACAGTGCGCAGGCAGTGGGATGTCCCCTCCGTGGAGCAGAGCCACACCCCGGGCCCAGAAAGGGGGACGGGTGGGGGGACGGGGAGGCAGGCTCCTGGGCGTTCAAACTGCCCCCTCAGGGACTTCTGGAAGAATCACTCTCTTCGAGAACTGCTGTTTCTTGTCCTCTCAAACCGCATGGTGAAAATGCTCAGAAGCAGGAATAGTGCAGCAGAAGGGGCCCTGGAGATGGGGCAACACAGACTTGGGTTTGGAGCTCAGCTCTGCCGCTGACTGGCTGCGAAGCACTGGGCAAGTCCCCGAATGTCTCTGAACCTTAGTTTTCTCACCTGTAAAATGGGGACCACAATCCCGACTCATTAAAGAGATTGAATGAGATCATGTGTGTAAACAATATCTGTAAGCCATAAAACTCTACAGAGGTACAATGCGGGTTTTCTTTAGATCGAAGTGGAGTTGATTTGTGATGTGTTAATTTCAGGTGTGCAGTAGTCATTCATTTACACACACACATAATATATGCTCTTTCTCAGATTCTTTTCCCATATAGGCTAGTGATGTGGGTTTTTAATTGTGGAATGAAGCAAGGCCAACCAAGGTTTTCATTGCTGTGGGTGATTGATTGCATGCTTTTCAATATAATTCAGCAAAATAGGTTTTGAATATTTGCATATCAAGTATGTGGCGGGCACTGTGTTAGGTATTTTGACAGACTTAGGTGGAAACTGTTTATGAAACTGCAGAACGTAAACCCAGAGACCATCTTCTGGTCCTGTGTTTCCCAAAGGCCGGTCCTGGGACCCATGATAAGCTGCTTCCATTCAAATTACCTGCTTCTGTAGCCCGGGATCTCTCTTTCTCTCTGTCTCCCTGTCCCCATGGCGTGTGTGTGTGTGTGTGTGCGTGTGTGTGTGTATAGTTGAATTTGGGAAACTTTGCTCTAGTTCAGCCTCTGCTGCATAGTGGAATCTGAGCCCAAGATGACAGCATGTCACAGGCCAGCGGTTTTGGGAGCAACCAGACCTTCTAGATTTTTCCAGCCAGTCCTAGGTCCCCTTAAAGGCTTGGCCTCTCGGTCTGTGCCCCACTGAGCACCTAGAATCTGGAGGCATAAGACTCGCGCTGGAGTCTGAGCTCTGTCATTTAGTGGCTGCTTAGCCTTTAGCCAGGCACTTGCTTCTCGCAGCCCCAATTTCCTCATCCGTGAAATGGGGGAATCGAGGCCCGTCTTACTGTGAGGTCTTCTGGGAGCGTGCTTTGAAGCCTAGACAGCTCCACTCTTTAACCTCTGGGTAGAGCTAGACCCAGACTGACTTTCCGAAGAGAAATATCACAGGTTGAAATATCCACTCCCCCCCCATGTCCAACCGGATCTAATATGGAAATATGATCTCAATGGAGCAGCGGTCACCCCACTTCACCCCACCCTAAGCCCCCCAACCCCCCCAACCCCAAAGTTCCGGGTGCTAGTCTTTTGGCGACACCTGCTGGCCATGTTTAGTACTGCATCCCCCGGTAGCCAGACAGCTCTGTGGGGAAAATTCACTTGCCCGCTCTCCTTGGACGTTGACAACCATACTGCGAGGGAGGTGCTGCGCTCCCACTTTACAGATGAGGAAAGTGAGGCATGCCCCTCCCAGTTCACGACGGGCACCTTGAACCTCTGAGTCCCTGTGCTTCGACTCCATCTCCCCCGTACCCCTCTCCCTAGGGCGGGAGGCCGTTCTCTCGTAGGCAGAGGAGAGCACCCTGAGTCACCCTGAAATAGGAACTGGGCTTAGAGGCTTGGCCAGAGTTTGTCCAGACAGTGACCCTTGTGGCAACAGCCCCTCAGGCAGAAGACCTGGTGTTCCCCATCTCTGGAGGCAGGGGCTGACGGCAGGGGCTCGGATGCAGCAAGACCCTCCAAGGAGGCTCAGGGCAGCTGTTTGGCCAGGCTGCCCCACGAGCTCAGCCGTTTGGGGCGGTGGCTGGCTGGAAGCCCAGCAGGTGTATATTTGTGTGTGTGTGGGGGGGGTTGTGCCTGCTCTAAACCACTTCTTGGTCAGGATGGTATAAAGTGTAGTGATTGAAAATGAGGATTCATCTTTATCTTTTAGAGATGCCCACTAAAAGATTTAAAGATAAATTTATATAATGCGTTAGATTTGCTTAAAAAAAAAAATCCTGAGTGAGGAGTTCCCCTTGTGGCTCATTAGATAAGAATCTGACGAGATAAGAACGTGTCCATGAGGATGAGAGTTTGATCCCTGGCTTTGATCAGTGGGTTAATGATCTGGCGTTGCCTTGAGCTGTGGTTTAGGTCGCAGACACGACTCAGATCCTGTGTTGCTGTGGCTGTGGTGTAGGCTGGCAGCTGCAGCTCTGATTTGACCCCCAGCCTGGCAACCTCCATATGCCGTGGGAGCAGCCATAAAAAAAAAAAAAAGAATCCTGGGTGATGGGAAGTGGGGTTGGAAGGGAATATAGATAAGACAAAATTGGCCACAAGTCAACAAACTCTTGGCCCTGGAGGATGGGTGCGTGGCAATTCATTATACTCTCCTCGCTACTTGTGATATTTTTGAGATTTTTCCATACGAAAACCTTTGTGAAAACACAACGGCAGAAATACTACAAACCACCACCAATGGCAACCAAGAGAAAAAAAGACTCTGCAGTCAGACCACCTAGTCTGGCTCAAGGCTTGGCCATCTGACGCTTCCTAGCTGTGTGAATTTCCCTTTGACTCAGTTTCCTTATCCATAAAACAGGAACGATAACAATGATACTGCCTAATAGGTTGTTTTGAGGGTTAATTGAGATTGTGCATCTAAAAAGCATAGTGCTGGACCCACAGCAAGTACTTGATTATTACAATAATTATTATTGGCGTCCACGGCTCTAGTTATAATTTGCCAAGAGGAGAAGCTCCTTTGGCTGATTCAGACAAACTATTGGCCAATTCAGTTCAGCCCCAACGTTCTAGCCAAGGAGTCTTGGGAGACCCAGCCCTGACCCACCTGGTGCCAGGTGTGCAGCTGTGTCAAATGCGCAGACACACGCCGCAGAGCCATGTTCATAACCCGCCCCCCCACCACCAGGGCACCTTCTCTGATGCCTGCTGCATCCGTTTCCATCCAGCTTTGACTCCTCGGGCTGGTCCCATCACCCAAGCCCACTTACATCCTGGTTGTCCCTGAGCACGCCTTTCTCTGAGCTTATGCAGCTGTCTTCACAGACTCACTGACTCTCAGCCCTCGGTGTGATCTTAAAAGTCTTCTCACCCAGTCCTGGGGCTGCTGGGGCTGCTGTGGTGAGCAGCGCTACCCAGCCGGCAGGTCTGAGACAGAGGACGGCAGGACCCGGGTGACCCTCAGGCTGTGTGGCCTGGATGTCCTTCAGCTGCGCGGCCACTGTTCCCTCCTCTGCAACACAAGGTGCTCGCGTCGATGGCCTCCAGCCCCCTTTCCCTGTAAGAGCGAGCGCCCCCTGGCGGGGACCCGCGTTAGCGCTTCCAGGGACCTGGAGAGCTCCCTGCACAGGGCCTGGGCCCCAACTTGCTGAAGGTATCGACAGCCCCACTTGCGCTTCCTCTGAGTCAAGGGTGGGCGGTGGCCGGTGAAAGGACAGAAGGGTCGAGAGCAGGAGAAATGGGGAACAGCCTCACGTACCTCGTCAGGGGTCCACGACTTGGAGGGTCCCAGTGCCCAGCAGTGTGTTAGAGGCTCTGGCAAGTGCGCGCAGTAAAAGAAACCTCTTTACCACGCGTTATCCCAGTGTACCCCAAACCTATCTGACCATAACTCAGTTTTTGCCTCTCACCCATTTCCTGCTCATGAGACTTTTGGAAAATGCGGTCTTAGATCTTTCTGCTTTTCAGCTGGATTGGTTTAAATAAGATCACGCGTGATGGAGATGCTAGGCTTTCAGGGCCACGTGGCCTTGAAGTGGGCCTCCTCTCCCCCATCCCTGAAGTCTCAGCTGGGGTCTGGCACCCTTCCTGGGGCTGAGCTGGGACCCCGGGGCTTGTACAGAGTCTCACCTGCCGTGTGTAAGTGCTGCCTGCCACCTATTAGGCAGCATCTCCTCTCCCAGCGTTCAACAGACAGTGGGTCTAGTATGCCCCCTAATTATCCACATCAGGGTCCGGGTGGGCAGCAGTTCATGGGAAAGAGGCCCAGCTTTATTGGTGTGTCAGCCCCAAAGAGCTGATCAAATCTAGGGCAGACACCTACCAAGGGGGTGACAGTTCTGTCCTCAGAGCGGCCCAGACCTCATCTGCCATGTTGGGTCCATTCTGTTTTCAAGAGAGTGTTGTTAACGTTGCAAAGAGAGGGAAGGGCCTGGAAATTACGTTGGAAAAGAAGAGGCTGACGGAACGTGATGCTTAGCTTGGCAAAAGGAAAGCCGGGGCTGGGGGCCGCTGTGACGGCCGTTCTCAAATATTCGCAAAGCCCTCACTGTGAACTCCGGAGGGCTGGGGCAGGCTGGGCTCAACAAAGAGACGAGCGTGTGCATGACACCGAGAGTAAAACTGGGGTGAACTTTGGGCTGAGTAGGGAGCCCCCGTCCCTGGAAGCATGTAGCCGGGAACAGTTAGCAGCTGCCCGGTGGCGCAGACAGGGCCCGTGGGTGTGAGGCGAGGCCGGCGAGGTGGGCTCTAAGGTGCCGCCGGCCCGTGGCCCAGCCTGTGGCTGTTGGACAGGTGCTGCCCCCCCACCCGGTCCCACACACAACTCCACCCAGCCGTGACTCTGCCTCCCAGCTCAGCGTGGCTAGAGGGGTTTCCTGGCATCTTCCACCACGCCTGGGCTTCCAGGGCCCCTCCGTCGTCTGTGCTGGTGGCCCCGTCCCTGTGCTGGGAGGAGCGTGGTCCCACAGAGCGGGTACGAAGGGCACCCGGTGGTGCCAAGCGGCCCTCCAGCCCCAGAGCCTCTGGTCTGTGGGCCGACCGGTCAGGCCTGTGGTGACGAAGCCCCGCTTCCCAGGAAGAGGACTTCCTGGCCCAGGCCCGTCTCCCCGTCGCCGCGGACAACGGTCTCTTCAGGGTGGTGGCCTCTCTGAGGACCCTCTGTGTGCGCAGCGCTGTATGGACACACAAGGACATCTCTGAGGCGAGGGATGGTGGCGGGAAGAGGCTGGACCAGAATCCAGAAGACCCGGTTCCTGGCCCCGCTCAGCCTCCATGGCGTGACCTGGGGCGGGTCCCTGGGACGGACCTGGGTTTGTAGGACCCGAGGCTTAGACCCCATTACGGAAAACGCGACACAACTGTGAATACGAAATTCAGTGCAGATGTGATTTAGAACGTTGAAACTGCCACAAATGACAAATTCTGAAAAAAAGTGACAAATACCACAGACATCACATGATCTGGTGAACTAACTGCCTGACACACCTCCATAATGCCTTTTAATTATTATTATTAATTTTTTTTAACATTCTTCTCATCATTTTACAGGCTAGCTTCTGGCTCCACACATCCCCAGCCCGATTTCTCTCCCTCTCTCTCTCTCTCTCTCTCTCTCTCTCTCTCTCTCTCTCACACACACACACACACACACACACACACGCACGTCTCTTGTGCAGGCACCTCAGGCCACAGCCACGCTGCGATACACCTTCTGGCCCTGCAAGTTCGTGTCACAAAGCCAAGGACTTGGCCCAATGTGGCCGTATTCCTGCAGCCATTCCCTTCGCTCGGGTGTGGCTACACCGCCAGCTGCTCCTTGCACAGCACACACAGCTCACCAGTCGCAAACCGAATGGAGCCACCACTCACTGGCTTTGAGGGACCCTCCGATCCCCAAAAGGACACTAGAGAAGGCATCACTGATTGCAGATTAGCCATCGTGTGCTACCAAATTGCCCATATCATCTGACCGTGTGAACACAGGGCGGGGGCCCCCGGGGGCCTGGAGCTTAAGTGGTGTTAGTTTCATGGCGGGTCTGCTTCTGGGTGCATCTGAAACCTCTGAGTTTCAGCTTCTTCAGCTGTACCGCGAACAAAACACTTCTGGCCCCATCTGTCTGTTTTTGATGAGAATCTGAAATGAAAGAAAATGTGAAGGCTTCGGTTCCTACAAGTCCCGCGTGATGGTGACAGTGAGGATGGTGACGGTGATGCTGGCCGAGGGGGGCTCTGAGGAGACGCTGGCCTCAGGGTCGGTGCTTCTGCGGCTCTGGGGCTCACCCTTCTGGGCCAAAAACTCTCATACGAGAAGGACAAAGCTTAAGGCTTTGATTCCCGTTAAAGGTCACGCCTCTGGAAGGCATATGATGTGTGAAGTTGTAATCAGGTATTGGCAGCCTTGTAAGAATGAGCTTGTCTGGTCGTGAAATCCACACCGAGTGCCCCTTAGTGGACGGAGGCATCAGGCCAGGCTCCGCAGGTACAAACCCAAAGGGGTTTGGAGGGGGAGACAAATCAGATACGCACGTGAGTAGCCGCAATGCAGGACCTAGGGACGAGGGCCGCAGGCAAGCAGAGCCCCGAGCAAGGCTGGTCCGGGGAAGCTGGGGGGGGCCTGTGCAGGCCTTGCCGCGCCGGGGGGCTTACACAGGTGGAGGAGGGCACCGGGCACCGGAGAAAGACGGACTGAGGCGCAGAGCCTGCAGACCTTCCGGAGAGAAGATGCTGAAATACGTGACGAGCACATCCGGGTCATGGGTCAGAAGAACTGCAGGGCAGCCTGGGGAGCCAGCAAAGTTAGCTCCCGCGCTCGCTCGTGGAATTTTCTCACTTGGTTTGGATTCCTCCCACCTCCCCCGCCCCCACCGCTAGAGAGAGGCATGGCAATGAACTTCAGCTACTGGGAACTCGGCTTTCTGGAACCTCTGGGCTGGCTTCTCAGCCAGTTTCAGAGACGGGAGCAAAGGGACGAGAGCGGGAGAGCAGCCGTGCCTACGGAGGGGGCTTCCCAGCCCCCGAACAACCCTCCGGAGACAGTGGCAGCGGGACCCCAGAGACCCCACCGGTGGGGCACGAGCCTCAGGGACTTGGGCCCTTTGTTCAGTGAGCTCAGAACCTGCGATACATGCATCTGAAACGCTGAGGGGGTAAGTGGCAAGATGTTACGTAGACATCCTCTGAGCCAGATGCAGAGCATCTCGGTTTAAGGGATGTTCGGTTAACGAACTGGCGTGTACTCGCCTTTTATATAGGCACCACAGTTTATGAATTGCAACGATTCACTTTGTCTCAAGAAGACGGACGCATCTGAGATGCACATGCATGCATTTGAAGCAAACGCTGCTGATTTTGTGTAGTTTTCTGGGTCAGTTTGCTTCTGAATCTCTGTGCCTGAAAAGATGGATTTCTGTTTCTCTGCTGGCATCAGGGAACAAGACTGGGCATGGAAACTGAGGCCCAGAATGATAAAGTGACTTGTCCAAGATCCCACAGCTTGGCTAAGGTGGCAAAGATGAGACCAGAACCCAGAATATCTGAACCATAGACCAGGACTCTTCATATAATGTTAAAATCAATTACAAATTGGAAAAAAAAAAAGGCAGGGAAATCCTTGTTTTTTCTCCTCCGGTCAATGAGTAAGTACTAAGAAGGTCAATCCCGAATTAGCTGTATAACCCCAAATGTCAAGTTTTCACCATTGACCTGGCTCGGTATTGATTCCTTTTATGAAAACCACGTTTATACTGAAGTTGTTAAAGAATTTCAGAGCATATAAGAAGGCTTTACTAAAATAATTCTATGCCTTTGTTGTTGAAGAAAATATCCAAAATATATAAGCCGTTGTTCGAATTAAACAATACAATCCTCTGTTGTTTCTCACGACAGCTCTCATCTTAACATAACCTGGCAAGATAATACCCCCCAAATATCCATGATTAACCCGAATTGTAAAGGTTCCCCTCTGAGTGTCTTCATATAGATGCTTCAGTTGGCATTGGTAACACACACCTCCCAGCTATATCATCACCCAGCACTCTGATGCAACAGAATATTGATATTAGTCACTGCTTCAAAGTGGATGGTGTGTCCCTATCGGAATTGAATCCCACGCATTTGAGGCTTGAACGAAATATACTAGGGCATATGCATCAGTGTCGATGCAGAATTTTTGGACTATAGTCAAATTGCATCTGAGCACAGGTGTGCCTGTCATTAAGTGTTTATGTTTACCTGTACACACGGATGTTTGCCTGGGCGACTGTGTTTGTTCTCACTTTGGTGTGCATACATTTGTGTGTGGGTGGGAGGGCGTCCACCCAGCTGGGGCTTTGAAAGAATTGTCCCTTTTATCCAGCTAAGAAAAAAAAAGACCCCCTCTTCAAAATGTCAGGAGAGCGTCAGGGTTTGGCATGGGTGTAGGTGACACAAGCACCCACTCTCGTCCTCGTAGGCTTGCTTTTCCCTGGGGCTCCCTTGCTGAGAATCTGGCTGACTCTGCCAAACTCACTTCCTCCCATACGCCCCGGGAACAGGGGACTTCAGAACATATCTGGGCCAGACTGTCACATTCAAAGGTATTTTCCTAAATATTAAGGAGGGGCAAAACCTAGGAAAGTACAAAAACCTAAGGACTGTCTGGTTTTGGTCCTTTCCTTGCTGGCCACCACTCGCTGCTTTTCCAGCGTCAAGTGCAGCTTCTTCTGCGTTTTCGTGGCCTCTTGCTGGAGTCCTGATTCCTGAGCTCTGCTGTATGGCGGCTGGGCTCTCGTCCCCATGTCCCCTCCCCCGAGCGCTTCCCTCCCCCACCCCCTACAGGTCAAGGTCCTCTGAGTAAAGCCAATAACACGAGTGATGTACGTATTTACTGTGCTTACTTCGTGCCAGCCGCGGGCCTTGTCTCATTTAATCCCCACAACAGCTCTGAGGCAGATGCTGGCGCCGGCCCCACTGCACAGGTGGGGGAACCAGGGCTTGACACACATTCATTCCCCAAGGGCGCTCAGCTAGTAAGGGGCCGAGTTGGGCAGAGATCTCAGCTCTGGCTTAAGCCACGCTCTTAATCATGACATTAGAAAGCCCCCTCGTGTTAGAGGGGTGCCCACATCACCTGCCCGGTGCCCTGCATGCTGCCTCTTCAGGACAGCTCCGCTGAATAACCTCACCTGTCAGGTAACACCTGACTCTCTACAAATTGTTGTGGTCCCTTAAAGGCCCCCAGGTGTCACCAGGGTTCTCCTCTCTCCTTGCAGCGTGTGGGGCATGAACAGCTGGGCTGACCCCCCCAGGCCCACTCAGGGCCCGTCTCCTTCCAGCAGACAGCAGCCCCTTTCATCCCGTCTGACTTAGCAGTTTATTTTAGGCATGGCCTGACCAGGTGCTCTGGGTCAATAGGCTTAGTTTTAAATAACTGGATCCCTCTCAGCACCGTCTCCTTTAGAAGGGGAGGAACACGACGCAAGAAGGAGCCCAGCAGGCTGGCGGTGGTGAGGGAAGCCATCGGCCAGAAGCCTGGAGACGGCTGGACTCTGTCACTGCCCGTGTGACCTCGGGCGGGCTCACGGCTTCCCCGGCTCTGGGCCTCAGCTTCCTCATCTGTAAAGCAGCGGGCTGGGCGGGGTCATCTCAAACACCTGCTGCAGTCTGCTCCTGTCTCTGTGCTCTGCCTGTGTTTACAGAGGACAAAGCACCTAGTGAAAAAGCATCCGCTTTGGAGTGGTGACTTTGCATCACGGAGCTGGGCCGCCAAGGGAGGCAGCAGCGTGCAGGGCAAGCAGCTCTGCCCCTGGTATCGGGAGACCTGGATTCTGGTCTTGCTTGTGATACAAACTGAGTGACCTTGAACAAGCTAAGCCTCACTTTTCTCACCTGTTTTAAAAAGGAGTGCTAAAGCTTCAAAGGTCATTGAGAGGATAACACGGAGCAGTCGCAGGTGAGAGCCCTTTCAACTCCGAAAGCACTATGCAAAAAAAGTAAATGCACCTGGCACTTCCTCAAAAAGTTAAAAATAGAATTACCCTATGATCCAGCAATTTCCACTTCCCAAAGAGGTAAAAGCAGGGTATAGAAGAGATACTTGTACACTCATGTTCATTTCAGCATTACTCACAAAAGGTGAAAGTAACCCAGGTGTCCACTGACAAATGGATGAACAAAGTGAAGTCTAAAGGTACAATGGAATATTAGTCAGCCATGAAAAGGAACAAAATTCTGACACGTGTTACAACACGGATAAATCTTGAAGACATTGTCTTGACTGAAAGAAGCCAGACACAAAATGACATATTGTATGATTATATTTATGTGAATTACCTAAAAGAGGCAAATTCATAGACACAGAAAGTAGATTAGGGGTTATCAGGAGCTGGGGGAGGGGATTCGGGAGGGTGTTTAATGGGTATAGAATTTCTGTTTGGATGATGATTAGCTCTGGAAGTGGATAGTGGTTATGGTTTGACAACGTTGTGGATGCCACTGAATAGGACACTTAAAAAGAGTCAAAAACTAGATTTTGTATCATGTATATTTTAACGTATTAAAAAAGGTAAATGTACACTTAAATTTTTTTGGTTAAAATCACCTGGGCTATTGGCCAAACCTGAGGATGAGGAGCCCTAGTTCTCCTGTGTGATCCTGGGCGAGGTGTCTGGGGAAGTAAATTTTTTTCCTTTGTCAAATGGGGCTAAGCTAGGCTTTCTCCCTCCATCTCCCCTTCCACTCCAGTTTGCCTGCCCACCCCAGGAACTGGGTCAAAACTGTGCCCTGCCAAGTGGCCAGGGCATACAAGGTGGCCTCCGTTACCCTTTAGGGCTTATTCCATTTCCAGGGCTATGGGGGACCCCTTCTCTGGATCTTGTGGGGGCCCTTATTTTGGAATTACAACAGGAGGAGGGCGTTCCAACCATACTAATCTTTTCACAGCGGTCCTGACACAGCCATGCCTCGGTCCCCAGTGCCTAACCCGCCATCTGGCACAGAGCACACGCGCAGCACTCCTTCGGTAACTAAGATACCCTCACTCAAGCCCTGTTCCGTTCCATGATGACTTTATGCGGAATGGTATAAGGAATAAACCAATTTCTATTTAGTGAGAAAGCTGTGGGGTTGAGGGGGGGCACAGGAAGAAGACAGGAGATACAGCAGACATCAAACTGTTTATTGCAAATAATGTCTGAGTATCAATCACAGTGACCGGTGCGAGGACGACCCCCGCAGAGTGCTGGAGTGGACTCAGCTGGGGCTCCGCAGGCTCGCAGAAGTAACTAGGGCTTGAAAGGGCAATGCACCTTTAAGCTCGGAGGCGGGCCGGACTCCGGGGCGGCACCAAAGGGTCTCGGTCTGGCTTTTACTCCTGCACTCGTGCTTCCCTCTCCAAGGGGTAAACTGAGTCAGGAAGAGGCAGGGAGCCTGGCCCCAGGTGACGGGACCAGGAGACAGCGGGCGTCCTTGGCCCCGAGCAGGGCGGGCTGTTGGCACACGTATGACACACGCCTGTGTGCGACCGCAGTTCTCTGAGCCGGTGGGTAGCAGGGACCCCTTGCCTCTCGGAGGCGCCCCCCCGCCCGGCCAGGGCCCCCGCCCCCGCGCCTGGGCTGGTGAGGCTAGGGGCCGTCTGGGCTCGAGCGGAGCTCCCCAGCCGGGGTGCCGCGGGGGGTGGGGCGGGGAGAGCGGCCGCCTGGCCCAGCCCCGCGGATGACAGGAGCCAGGGAGCCGAGGAGGGAGGAGCCGCCGCCGCCGCCGCCGAGCGCCGGGCTGAGGAGCAGAGAGAGCGGGGCGCGGAGTGCGGGCGGCTGGGAGCGCGCTGAGCGGGGGAGAGGCGCTGCCGCACGGCCGGCCACAGGACCACCTCCCCGGAGAAAAGGGCCTCTTTATGGCATGTGGCTGGTAACTTTCCTCCTGCTCCTGGACTCTTTACACAAAGGTGAGACCCGCGCGGGCGGCAGGGCGGCGGAGGCGGCGGGGCGGGGGTGCGCGCGGCTGGCGGCAAGGCGGGGTGCCCGGCGGGTTCCAGGTACCCGGCGCAGGGCGGGGGGGAGGCGACCCCCGCGCCCGGCCCCCCGGGGTGGGGTGGGGGGCGCGGCGGGGGCGGGGCAGGCACCCGGAGAGCGAGCAGGTGAGAGTCCGCGCTGGACCGCTCGGCCGGCCACCCGCGCCTGGCGTTTTGGGGCGCGCCCGGCGGGGTGGTGGCGAGCGAGCCCTTCATCTCTCGGCTCTTGGCTGGGCCACCGTTCTGCGCGGACCCCCTCCCCCAGCCCGTGGCCGGCTGCCTACGGTTGGGTGGCGCTGGCACCCCAGGGTGCTCTCCGGCGAGGGGCCCCCGGGCCGTGGCCGTCCACCTGGGAGTCCTGGCCACATCGGGCTGCGGCTCACTCTACCTCTGCCGCCCCGGACCCCCTGCACCGCACCGTGGGGTGCTCAGCCCCGCCTTGGCAGGATGCAGGACGGGGAGAGCAGGGGGTCCCGAGACCCTGGGGTCCCTCAGACGGCAAGTTTGTTCTCCAGACCTAGAGGTGGTGTTCGCCCAGCCCCGCTTCACCCCCTGCCCCGGGCACTGGCTCCGGCTTCGCTGCGCCGCCTGGCCACCTCCGGCAGCGCGCACCGAGGTGCGAGAGTCTTCCTTGGGCACCTGGTCGGCGGACGTGGGGACAAGTCTGGGGTGGGGGAGGGGGGCGTGTCGCTCTCCCGGGAGAGAAGGCGTTGCTAGGGGTGGGTCCAGGTGTCCGGCAGGTCCGGACTTGCTGCTGGGGCGCTGCGCACCTGATCCTCGAGGCAGTCGGGACTGGGGGTTGGGGGCGGTCAGGCCTTTCCGACCAGAGTCACCTGGGCGCGGAGTTGGGATCCGGCCGTCCCAGGCGTCGGGCTTCCAGGCTGTGGCGGAGGACGTGCCCCTGGGCGCGCAGATGGCGGGAGACGAGGCGGCCGAACTCCTCGCCCTTGCGCGGCGGAGCACGCCAGCTCCAGGAGCTCAGCGTTACCTGTTCAGCCCTCTAACTTTTCTCCTTCGCGCCCTGGGGGACGGCCTCGCCAGCCCTCGCCCGGGCGGCTGCCCTGGCCCGGCCGCAACTCCTGCCCCCTGGGCGATGGGGGAAGGGCGACCCGGCAGAGGGCCGGCGCCCCCGGAGGGGTCCAGCCCTTCCTTGCCAATGTCCCAGCGTCCTGGAGTTTGCACCCTGCACGAGCCGACTGCAACGTCTGGAGGCGTCGGGGAGGGGGGCGGGGGGCGGGTGACTTCTTGGGCTTGTAAATACCGCCGGGGTCGAGGCCGGACCGAAGGCCGAGATACTGCTGGGGTTCGCCTGGCGACCGACGGGGGTGCGCTGCGCGGGGAGGGCTGGCCTCGGAATCGTGGGCAAAGTAGTTGACTTTCTCAGACCCAGTGGGGTCCATGGGGGTGACACGCCAAGGCTGGTCTAGGTTGATTAACCCCTTGCCCCCTTGCACGGCACCCTTTCATGCCACCTCAGCGGAGCAAGAAGCCTGCCTCCCTTCACCCTCGCCCCCCACCCCGAGTCTCCCTCTCCCCAGGCGCTTCCTGCCTCCCTCCGCCCCCGCAGGCTGGCTCGGCTCGCAGCTTTAATTACATTAATATTAAAAATACATAAGGTGAGGAGCGGCAGCTTTCTCTCTGCTCGTTCTCTCTCCACCCGCCACCCCTTCCCGTTTTGTCAGGGGAGAAAGCACAGGCCGAGGCCGCCGCCACACTCTTGCCCAGCTTTGTCCCCCCGCCCTTTCTGGAGACTTCTTCCAGGGCAGCCCGTCGGAGTGAAGGCCCCTTGTCAAATACCTGACGCCTCTCCCCTCCCCCTTGCAGAAGCCAAGCATTAATAAATGAAGCCCTAGCTATTTGATAGGGAAGGGGCAGATGGGGGCGGGGGTGGAAAAAGGCCCAGAAGGCGGCGGGACTGCCTGAGAGGCAAAATCCTTTCTGAGGGGAGAAGGAAGTCGCCCTGGCCCTGGGCCTGTGGAAGGCTGGAGGTGCCAGGTGAGGCGGCCAGCACCTAAGTGGCCTTTTGGTCCGCGGAGCCCCGGCCTCCCTGTGATTCGGAGGCTCCCGCGTCTGCGTTGGGCGCCAGGGCGACTCGCCAGACAGGCCTTTCTTTTCCTTGGTGCCTTAATTGGGTCTTAGGTGCCAGGCTGGTCCCCAGGGCCTGTGCTGCTGGGGGTGGCGCGGGGGTGGGGGTGGCGGAGGCGGCTGGGGGAAGCTGTTGATGCGAGAGCAGCGAAGATGGGGTTTGGTGTATTTTTCTCTCCCGTTGCCAGTCACCCCCGCGGCACCAAGGAAAATGTAAATGCGAATGTTGGAGCCTGTTACAGAAAACAATATCCTCTTGCAATAATTTGTACGTCCATCTGTGAGGAGCGGGAGGAGGCAGAGAGAGAGAGGAGAAGAAAACAAGATGAGATGGAGCGTCCTCTGGATGGAATTAAGCAGTTATTGAATGTGTTTTAAGCTTCTGTTATTTCCATCCCTCTCGAAATATCTTTTTTTGATGAAGCCTGAGCTCAGACCGATTCCCCAGAACTAAACTGGGAAGGTGTTTTAATAATCGCTTATCGCGTCTCCAGTAACTGCCTTATTATTGCCAAAACAAATCCAGGTTTGGGCAGCCAGAAGAACCCCAGCGAGGCTCTCTCCGTTGTTACATCCAGCGTGCCAGCATCTGTGTTGCCTGCATTTGCATTTTTACTGTGTAAAAGAACAAGCTTCCCCGGCACTAAAATTCCTGTTTTCTAAAAGCCAAAATAATGGGTTGCATTGATTTTTTTCATTTCCCACCCCAACCTCTCGGATGGGGACTCATGGTTCTTCTCTCTTGAGAAGAACCAAATTAAAAGCCTTCGTCGAGCCATTAAGAAAATCTCTAACACTCTGTTCAGTGTCTAATTAAAAGGGGGGCGGGTGCTCAGGGAACGAATGTGTTTTTAAAATCTTGACATGGCAAACACAACTTAGGGGGAGCAGGTGAAGGGCCAGCGAGCGCTGGGAGAGGGGAGGTGGGCCGAGAGGCCCCAGGTGCTGGAATAACATGGGGGAGAATGGGGTTGCCATGATGCCTGACAGACCTTTCAGATGCTTCGTATTTCTGGGCATCAAAGTCAGCTGCCTTGAATATATTTCTGCAGCAGACTGGGGAGCTCAATTAGAAACAAAAAGCAAGTAAGCAGTTGACCCAAAGGCAGTGCTTAAGTTGAGCAGGTCCCAGGAGACTGGCCGAAGAGGCCTATTTTTCTCAGACTGAGGACTGGAGAGGAGGTGGGCACAGCAAATGGGGGGGATGGTTGGGGGGATCGGCCCAGTGATGCTTTGCTGAAGAAGCAAGCCCCCCGGGGGGGGGGTGTGCACAGGGCACCTCATGCGCTGTTGGCTTTTCACAGAGGGCTGAGACCTCGGGTCCCCCCTTGCCTCCTCCGAGTCTTCAGGAATTCTATCCCTGTGACTTGCTTGGTCCTGTTAGGCTTGGTGATGGATGATCTTATTTGTGGATGAGTGGAACGGAGGCTGGATGTTCATGGGAGCTTTTTTCAGGGGCACAAATACCAAGGTGGAAGATTGTTCCCTCCCACGTGATCTTGGAGGGGGTGTTTCTTGGGGACGTGGGAAGCAGTCGAGGAAAATCCTAGCTTCCGAAGTGCTCTCAGCTCAGTAGCTTCTAACCAGCACCCAGGTGCCTGAATGGGGTGAGCCACAGGCAGCAGAGATGGCAGGGTGCCAGGAACCCAAGGGTAGGCCCTGGATTTGCATATCATTTGCATACCGATTTGCACGCTCACCTAGGCGGGGCCGGGAGCCTCGCCCTCTGTAAGTAGCCCCCAGGCAGTGTAAGTAGCCCCCAGGCAGTGGCTTTTTCTGCGCAGTGAAGTGGGGGTGGGGAAGGAGGGTGTTTTGTTTGGGTCGTGCTTCTCTCTTGCCTCTGAGTTTCAGGCCAACAGGGGCTCAGCACTGAGTTCTTCTGGCAAGGCAGCCCCCGAACTTGCACTTGGGCGGAATGGATGACAGGGGCAGAGACACCGGAAGGTGGACCAAACCTGGGGTGTGGGTCGTCCCTCTTGGGGCTCCAGGAGGAAGAGAGGGGACACCAGCTCAGGAATTTTAGGCCAATATTAGCCTCCTGGGGGTGAGCGCACCCTCAGAATGGAGGGAGCTGAGGGCTGGGGTCCGAGGGGGAGAAGCAGCAGCTGATGGGAAGCGGGTGTCAAGTGAGGCAAGATGCTCTTTCACCCTTTTGTTTGTCGGGGGGGTTCGTGGCCTCAGGGGTTAGGGGAAGAGCCCAGGCTGCCTCCTCTTCCATTGTTTAGGTGGCCTCTGTCAGGGGCGGTGGCTGGGGGTGGGCAGTGGGCAGGCACTGTGGTCGGAAGGGCTGGTGAATAAAGCGTTGGGAGTAATGCCTGGAGAGCAAACAGCTGGGGGCAGCTGGGTCGCTCCTTCCCGGGGAGCAGCTGGGATGCCCGCAGTGGGGAGGTGGCTTCGGGATTCATTCTGTCTGCATTTCCGGAGGGTACTGATGGACGTGGAGTGGAGCCCTAGGGTGTTGGGGTGGCTGGAGGGGGAGAGGAAGAGGCCGGTGGGCGGAGCTTCCAGGCCCGCCTCCCCCAATTCTTCCTAGCAGAATGGTGAAGAAAGAGATCGCAGCTTGCTGGGATGGTGGACCTTCTGAGTCAAGGCAAATTTCATGCACATCCTGGCTCTGTACCTGCTCAGTATGTGCCCTTGAGCCTCACTTTCTCCAGCTGTGGATTGGGATCAAAGGAGATGACGCATGGGCAGTGACCAGAATGTAGCTGATCTCTCAATGAACATTAGACAGCTTTTTGTTTCTTTTTCCTGTACCCCCACCTTCCCCTCCCCCGCAGCCCCAGAACAGATCGTCAGGTTCTGTCTCAAGCAGGTGTGTTAAGGAGCCACAGTTGGGCCAAGGCAACTGGCTTAGACTTTGTAGCAGGAAGAAAGACTGAATGGAGGCCAGCGCAGGGGACATCGCTACTTCCTTCTGTCACCTAGCTGGGTGGTCTGCAAGACCCATTTTCACATAGCTGGGGCCATGCAGGCACCTGGGGCCCAGCATACTCCCCTTCTCCAGCCACAGCTGGTGGCACCCGTGGAAAAGATGAGAGCCAGGTTGGATCCAGACTTGGCCATGAGGGCCAATCTCGTACCCACCAAAGGAGGGACGGGGTTGTCTCGTAAGTCTCTGCCATGACTGGACAGAGTGCGAGCTCTCCTGGATTTAATACCGTAAACCTGGGTACATGGGCTCCACGGACGGATTTCTGCTGGGTGGATTTCTGTGTCTTTCCCTGCTAGAATGAACTTAAGTGTTTTTCAGGTCATGTCGTGGGTAGAGAATACCCTTGACAGCCCATGACCTTGGGGGTCCCTGGACCCCTCCTCCCTCCGTAACCTGGTCAGCCACAGGAAAGCAGCGTATGACCCAGAGGTCAAATGCTGCTCGTGGCAGGTGTGGCCTGTGGGGTCCGTGAATGTGGGAGGTGGGGCTGTGGCACAAGGGCCCGGGTGCCCTGTTTTGACAGATGTTTGTCCCGTGCTGCTTTGACGTGACTAGCATTAGCCTTGGGCGGCACCCCTGCCATCCAGCTGCTCTTCCCTCATCCATTCAGCCGCCCCTGCCCCACCTCCCCATGCCCTTGGTCTGTGTGATGCTTGCATTGTCAGTTTCCAAGGTCACCACCTTCATTAAGACCAGTTATCAGTTATTCAAAGGCTAGTTGCATAGCCATGAAGCTCTGATGTGTGTGTGTGTTGTCTGTGGACCTAGAAAGCAAAGCTCAGCCTAATTTAGGCAAGTTACCTAACAGTTTGTGTGCCTCTATTTCCTAATCTGTAAAATGGGCAAAGCAACCCCTGTCCTGACTGTCCCTTGGGGTGATTGTTCTTGCATGTGCCCAAGGAAGATGAAGGCCAGGCAACTGTACCGCGTGTGACAACGCTTTGTAAACTGAAGAGGGCAACATGTAAACACACACATGTGAAAACCACGGCAAACCAGTTTTAGCCTTATAAATGCTCTGCTGAAGTGCGAGGTATAATTACTGTCATCTCATCATACAGGAACAACGCAGGTCTCACAGCTGTGTGCGGCTGTCTCCCCCTCCCCGGCCCCCCACATATGGAGAATTTTCCTAGCCTTTGCTTTTCATCAACGTGGGGAACAGCTGATGAGGCACAGCCAGGCTGGTAGCAGTCGTCTTGGCGCAGACTTGGCGGATGCCCTGTGGCCCCAGGGCCCCGGGGCCGGGGAGTGGGAAGAGCTTTCCTCTGCTCCCTCCTCCCAGTCCTTAGATGCAGGTTGATTCCATCGTCCTCTGGACCCTCTTTCCGGGGGAAGGCAGTTTTCCCTGCTGGGAACCCGCAGGCTTTTGTGGGAAGAACTGAAGTCCACCTCACGTGACCTTGTTGGAGGTCGTAGCAATTACTGGGCTCCAGACCCCGAGAGCCCAGCTGAGTCAGGGTCATGGACACCCTGTATCTGGGGGTGGTCTCCCGGAGCCATCGTGGAAGAGGGGGTGCTTGGTTTGGGGGCGTGAGAGGGAGGTCAGGTGGCCGCCGTGGGTAGAAGTCTTTCACGTCGGAAGGCACCTTCGAGGACGTGGAATCTGTCGCCTGGTCAGCCGCCTGATGCCAGTCTGCGTTTTTCCACCTCTGTCGTCCTTCCTCTGCTGCAGAACTTCACTGCTTGCTCCTCTCAAGGCTGCCTGCTCCCGGCCAGACAGCTCCGATTAGGACAGAGCTCACCCTTGGAATCAGCTAGTGCTGTCCTGGTCCTGTGCCTCATACCCGCTGGTTCTGCTTCTACCTTTTAGGCCTCAGGGATCCATCCAGGTGAAACCCTCGTCTCCTTAACGGCCCTTTGACCCCTGACAGACAGTCCTGCCCATCCGAGCCCTCGCCCCCTCCTCTGGGCAGCCTGCCACCCTGGTTCCAGTATTGCCGCCTGCCATGACGTCATTTCCTTTCTCTCTGACGCCCCTCCACGCCTGGGGTGCCTGGTTCTGAACACACTGGCCAGCTGTGTACCTGCCAGCTGTGTACCTGTCAGCTGTGTACCTGGGGCAAATGAGCCCACCTCTCCAGGCCTTATTCTTCCCATCTGTAAACGGAGGGGATTGAAGAAAATAATCTCTCACGTCCCTCCAGCGTGGAGGCTCTAAATCTAGGACTCTCTGGGGACAACTGTGCTGCCTGAGCCACCTCCCAGGAGAGAGCTTTCTGGCCATAAGGGGCCTTCCTTTGACAGCCCCTGTCTAGAAGGGGCTGGAAGATTAAAGGGTCTGTTTGACTGTCAGCTGTTGCTCATAACTTCTGGACCTGATGGAGGGGCCTTGTAGGTTGGAGCATGACCGATCTTTGCTGGAGCTCATAGGTTTTTCTGGTTGCTGGTTACAGGATTACAGGAACTATATTTGTTCTAAGAGTCTTAAGAAAAACATTTTTTTCTCACGGACAGAGGTAGCCGCTTGGGCCCTGGAGCAATGCTTCTCGTTGGGGTCATTCTGCTTCCTTAAGGCTATTAGGAAATTGGGGGTGCTTTTTGGTTATTTTAATGGCTGGGGCAGGAAGGGATGAAAGGTCTGATGCCGGGGCCATCCCAAATCAGAATTGTCATTCCCCCAAATCGCTCTCCTTCATCAGAAATCCCCCTTATAGGATGATCACATCTTACAGACATTCTGAGAATAGAATGTGGTGCTCCCATTGAGAAACGCAGCTGGTGGAGTTCCCCTTGTGGCTCAGTGGGTTAAGAGCCTGACTAGTATCCATGAGAATACAGGTTCCATCCCTGGCCTACTTCGGTGGGTTAAGAATCCGGTGTTGCCTTTAGCTGTGGTGTAGGTTGCAGATGTGGTTTGGATCTGGTGTTGCTGTGGCTGTGGTGCAGGCCGGCAGCTCTGATTTGACCCCTCGCCTGGGAACCTCCTTATGCCGTGGTTGTGGGCCTAAAAAGACAAAAAGAAAGAAAAAAAGAAAGAAATGTGGCCAGAGTGAGGGAGGCCTGGGTTCAAAATGCTGCTCTGCCAGCGCTGACTTTGCCACCTAGGAAATTATTTGCTCTCTCAAAGATCCTGTTTCCTTTTCTGTGAAATGGGGTCTTGGGCAGTAGCTACATTAGAGGGGAGCTGTAAGGACGAAATACACTATAATGCAAGGAAAGCGCTTTTCCCAGTGGCTGGCACAGAATACATTTTAAAAAGAAACAGTGGCTGTGACGATGGTGTCCTTAGCAGTAAAGCACGTGTGCCAGGTTTGGGGACAAGAGGTCTAGGACTTGGTCCCAGCCGACCAAGGAGCACCGACTCTGCTTGCCTGCACATGCGCCATGCTGTCCGGGAGACAGGCCCTTCCCCTCCTCGGGATCTAGATTCGGACTGTCGCCAAGGTGGGCACATGCCAGAAGGGGTTTTTCTGATGGGGGGCCAGACGCTGTCTCCCTGGTCCTCGCCTGAGTTTTGGCTGCACCTGGTGGCTGAGCCGAACACTGGGAGGCCCCGCTGCTTGATCCTCTCTGGACCCCCTTTTTTCCATCTGTGGAATAAGAATAGAATGAAGACGAATAATATATCTCTTTTATGCAAACCTTTGTGTGGAAATGCAGCGGAGTAATCAACCTTGCAAATTAATCCAAGAAACCTCAGCAGCCACATCTGCATTAAAAACTGACAACAGCTCCATGCGAGGCCTGGGAGCAGTGGCCCTGCAGCTATGGCAATGCTTTGTTTATCGATCACACAGCTATTATTTTATTAACCGGATCACCAAATTAAGGTAATTAATGTGGCGCTAAGGTCCTGCCAGCCGAGCCCATGAAAACAGTCTATTGTTGCGAGAGGTGGATTGAAAGCCAGTTTGGCAAATCTGCTTTTTTCTACGAAGCGTTACTCTGGGTGTAGACACAGGAACACCTGGTTCAGAATTAGGGTTCCCTGGCCCCCGTGACGGACTCGGTGAATCTGGTGTCCGAGGATGTGCACGTTTAACAAGCTCTCCGGGTGGTTCTTACACACAGTGGGGTTTGGAAACCACTGTCTGAGGTTGTTCTCTTCATCAGTGAGCGGGAAATAATTTCTCGTGGGATGTTTATTCCACTAACACTTCCTGCACTGGGTATTTAGGTGGTTCCCCACACCACGTACGTGGCCTGGAAATTGTCATATGTGAACTCATATAACCTTGGAGTAGAGACGGTCACCCCCGTTTTACGGAGGGAAACCAAGGCGCAGAGAGGCGAGGCCCGTCGTGCCCGAAGTTGCACTGCTCGGAAGGGCCAGAGCAAGCGCTCAAACCTGGGGAGCCCGGTGCCCGAGTCCGGGCGTTTCACCGCTGCGTTAGGCCCGGGGAACAGAGTGCTGACCGGTACGGGAGCTCGCAGGCCTGCAAGGGGAGCCCTGTCCGCTCCTCCTACTCGCAGAGCCCCGCTCCCAGCTCCCCTGCAGTCATGCTCGCTGTGCCCAGGCCTGGATGCCCCTTGCAGGCTCTTGTGCGTCTCGGGGGGTGGGGTGAGGGTGGCAGGGCCCCAGCCTTGGCAGATGCTCCTGGATGAAAGGTCCAGTGAACGAGGCGAGTAAAGGTTGTGAGAGGAGAGGAAAAAGGGCTCACTTCTGCCTGTGGAGACGGTGAGGTATTCATATCTCAGTCCCCTCGGGTTGTCATTTACAGTGACTGGAGATGATGACATGGGGATAATTCAGCGTACACCTGGCATGAAAGCTCCGCTGGCCAGACACCTCCATCCCGAGCCGGGCAGGTGGGCTGGGGGGCCCCTGGCTGTCGACTGCCTGGCCATCGAGTTTCCTTCCCCCAACTAATCCTGGTGACCAGACAGCGCAGGGCGGGCGGACGAGTTGATGAGATGGATATTTAGGTTTCAGGGGTGACCCTGGGGCAGCCCAAATGCCTGGGGGTGATTTCTGGTTTAAAAATATTGCTGTGCTATTTCTACACTTCTAATCTCCCAGCCATTTGGAGCCTGTTTTATGAAACGCGGCTCTGGGGTGGTGCTCGGTGTTAAACGGCGGAGAAGATTAAATGGGTTTAAGTCTGGGCGTCTGTCACATCACAACCAAGCCTATAACTTCCATTTTCTATTAACAATCCATTTCCCCCTTTGACCAGAAGAAGCTTTGCCGATGATCTGATCGCTCCCTCTTTATTTATGAAGTGTTCCCCTCCCCTCGTTCTGTCTGTAAATATGCCTGGTTTGGTCGGCAGAGGGAAAAAAGGGGGCGGGGAGGCTGAGATTTAGGGGGAAAGTCCAAGTTTCCTGTCCAAGGATTTGCTCTCTAAATGGGGACCTGCTTCCAGAGCAGAAGGTCCCAAACTCTGAAAACTGTCCAGCTTGGGAACAAGTGAGCCCTGCGGAGGCTGGCTGGGCCTCCTTTGGCTGTGCCGTCCTGGAGGCTCGCCCCCTGGAGCCCCTTTTTCCTCACCTGTGAGCCAGGGCTCTCAGGACCCACCTCATCCCTCTGCGCAAGGATTACAGGAGAAAATGCCCTTGAAGCACCCAGTAGGTGCTCAATCACTGTTAGTCCTCTGTCTTTGGAAAACTCTGTACCATCAGCGAGACCAGGAAGCCTTCAGGGGATCAGGTGTAGGCCAAGATGAAATCAGACCAAATGCTATGAGCCCCCGCTGCGGACCCTGCCCTGGGTGGTGGGTTAACCCTTTCTTAATCGCACCTACTGTGCAAGCTACAGGCTGGTGTGTGTGTGTGGGGGCCGTGCTCCCTGGCCTTTGATGTTTTCCGCCACATCCCGGGTCCTGCTGGGGGTGTGCCTGTGGCCGGGTAGACATCTCCCGAAAGAGGAGGTCTTTCCTGGCCCCGGGGTCAGGAAGAAGCTGGGAGTGGAGACCGACGAGGGGTATATGTGTCCCCGGAGGGTGCAGAGCTGCAGCGGGGAGCTGGGCCTGGCCACCCTTTGCAGCCTCCCTGGTCCTCTCCAGGCACCACTGGAACGCGAATAAACAACCCCATCCCTCCTAGCCCTGCGTCCTGGCTACGGGGGGAACCGAGAACTTTCACCTTTCCTTCTACCTGCTCCGCTCAGAAAGGCTAAGTGGCTTGCCTGAGGTCACACAGCAGGTCAGGAGCGAGCCCCAGGAGGGACGGCAGCTCTGCCAGACTTGTCCCGTGTCTCAGTCTATTGTCCCAAGCTTCTGTGCTCCCCTCAGAGCTGGCTGAGGTGTTGTCACTGCTCCAAAGAAGGAGGGAAAGCCTCTGCAGACTCGTGAGGTCAGGGTGAGGCCCCCAACCCCTTGCCACTCCCCCTTCCGTGGCCGGAGACTGGGTGTCCCCATCGCTCTGCAGCCACTCCCTGGTGTCCTGTGCTAGCCTTCGTCTTGGCATGTGGCAGAGGGGACGGGTGCCTCAGTTTCCCCTTTATGCATCTGCTCACTGCTTTCTCTTGGCAGGTGGAGTGAGGCTGAATTAATGTTTATTTAAAGGCTTCTGCATTCTGGGCTGACAGGTGCCTTGTGGTGGTAAAATATGAGAGCAACGTAAGTGCAAAATGCTATTGTTTTACACCTGAGGGTGATGTTTCATAATGGCAAGGCACTGTCAGAGCCGTAAGCAAAAATGAATGGTTTGTCTAAACCCCCCAGCTCCCCCAGACTCAGAAGGCAGCAGCTCACATCCTGGGGTGGGAGAAATAGGAGGCTGCTCACCTTTGGCTATAAATCTGCCGTTTCATCGGCGCTGACAGGTGGCTGGACAATCCCAGCCAATTCATCAATTAAATCTACCCATTTGTAGTTCCCGAGAGCCCCACGTCCTTGGCTCTGGCAGCATCTCAGGCCCAGAGGGCAGGGAGGCTGTTGCTATTGTGGGTGTCAGTCCTGCCGGGAGCCTGGAGCTGTGGGAAACCTGGGGAAGGGGCTGTCTCTGTGGGCAAGGAGGTGGGATGGATTTCCAGCCAGGAGGACAGGAGACTGGGAATGTGTATTTTAGGGTGGGTCTGGGGCGTAAGCAACGATGCGGAGGGGTGCCCTGCCTGGAAAACTGGCTTTTGTGCTCGCTTCCTCTTATCTTCAGCATGGTTCATACGACAGAGTTTCATCCCCGGGCTTGGAAGTCAGGCAAAGTTGGGTTCTGGTCCAGCCCCAGTAACTTACACTCTAGGTGACTTCGGGTAGGTTGGTTAGCTATTCAGAGCCTTGATTTTTGTAGCTGTGCGATGGGAATAATACCGTGACATCCCCTAGGGGGTTATGAGATTAAGTGAGATAGTCCCTACTGGGGGTCTAGCTCCCGGCCGGGCCTGTAGCTGGCGAAATCCGTGGTGGCTATAATTCTTGCTGCTGGTCCTGGCATCACTAAGGGCCTATGTCCTTAAAAGTGTTCTTAGCCTGTCCTTTGAGTCAGAAACGGCGTTCATCGCCGTCAAGGATCTTTCTCTGCTTCCTGAGTCCATTTGTCAGGCATAATGTAGGGTCTTTCTGCTCCCTGATGGATTTCAGCTTCCAAAATCCATAAAGCTGCCACGGAGAGGGTGCCTGATTAACTAGGTTGTCTCCAGAAGTCCCCAGAACCCCAGAGTGACGTCCTGCTCCCCCAGGCAAAGCAGTCTCTGAAACGTTGAGTTCGGCGGGGGCCCTCCCAGTGCGCGCGCGTGCATGCGTGTGCCCAGGCGTGAGGATATATCAATCCTGTTCTTGGCCAGCCGACCACGGAAGTTGGTGGCCAGGTGGCGAATGAGGAGGCTAGAAGCCCCCTCTTTATTACTGCGGGCGTTACAGTCATCTAAGGGTTAAGAAATCAGGCTCTGGGTGCAGAGCCCCACGCCTGCATCTTGGGGCCCTCGCTCACCGGTTGTGCGGTCTTGGGGACGTTGTCTTGATCTCTCAGTGCTTAGTGTCCTCATCTATAACCTGGGCTGGGAGCGGTGCCTCCCTGTGACGGTCATCGGGTGGATTAAAAGAGGTCACGCCCGAAAATGCTTGCAACAGAGCCTGGCATGTAGAAGATGCTTAATAATTAGTGACCGAATCTCCATGAAGTCCTTCCGAAGGGGAGCAGCTCCCGACAGGGGAACCTGGTGAGCGTGGATCCCAAGAGAAGGTTCCTGAGCCCCGGCGTTCTTCCTTCTGCAGTGGTGTGATTCTGTGACCTCGGAGGCTGTTCTCGCCCCGCGAGTTGGGCGAGCTTCTCAGGGGCGCCGCTTCCCTCTTCCACGGAGCAGACGTGTCCCTCCGCCACCACCACTGCCGGGATTGTCACGGGGTGGGGGCGGGCAGCGTGCGGAGGTGGCGGGAAAGCTACACTGCCCCCCGCCCGCCGCCCGCCGCCGCTAAGGGCGCAGTGCGGGGTGGGGACAGCAAATGCATTTGCTGCTAAGAGGGCGCCCCTGACACCGCAGCGAGGAGCCCGTGGATGTGTTTTCCAGCACCGCCGATAATGGCTTCATCACGGCTTTTTATGAGAGGATGTGAATTGCTCTGACCAATGAGGCTTAATGGCCTTCCTCGCGAGCTGCCCGGTACATTCCCCCCGGAGGCTCGGCTCAGAGTTAAGCCGAGAATATTAATATGGTCGGGAGGCAAGCCCGCCCCCTCCCCATAAAGTTGTGGAAATTGAGGTCAAGTTGGGTCCCCCGCAATGTTCTTTAAACAAGCGGCAGAGTGGTTTGTTTGCTCCTTGATCCTCCCGGTGCAGAAGGAGTGGCTTCCAGCTGGGGCCCCGGGACCAGGGTTCGCCTCCTTACGGGGGGCCGGGCTGCCGGAAGGGAGGGGGGCACAAGGGCGGGAGGGACCGAGGCTGTGCTGGGGTGACAGTTGCAGACAGCTGTCCTCCCTGCCAGGCGGCCTGGATGTCGTTGGGTAGCCGCGGTCGTGAGCAGGGTCTCCGCCTGCCCCTTGTGCCTGCGTGTTGTGGTGGCAGCGTGTGGGAGACGCTTGGGATCTTTGCAACCTCGGGCATCCTCTGTCCGTTGCAGGTGGTCTGAGAGGGGAAGGCAGTCCCGCAGGCGGTCAGCGTCGCGGCCGGGTCTAGAACCCGAGGAGGGGGCATCTCTCGTGGCCCAGCCTGGACGGATCCATCCTCGGGGGCCGCCAGTCCTCACCCGGCCCTGCGGGGCGACCCGCTTCCCGCGTTGGCCTCCAGACGGGCCCTCGCCTCCTGCAGCCCTTCCTCTTGGAGCGCTGTCCCAGACATTTCGCCTTCAGGCTGTGGTGTGATAGAAAGTGCGCTGAGGTCTGCTTTAGAACCGCGGCTTCAGATCTCAGTCCTGTGGCTGGCTAGCTGCGTTGCTCACGCAAGTCACAGAACGGCGCCCTGCCTCCAAAAGGGAGTGACTGAAAGGGCGATAGCATCTCCTCTCAGGTTGTACAGGTGAACCCACCTGCATACAGCAGGTGCTCAATAAATACCCATTTATTCACACAGTAAACAGTGTTTTTTCTTTTTTTTCTTTTTACGGCTGCACCTGCAGCATGTGGAAGTTCCCAGCCTAGGGGTCAAATTGGAAGTGTAGCTGCAGGCCTATGCCACAGCCGTGGCAACGCCAGATCGGAGCATCTGTGACCTACATACAGCTTGTGGTAACCCCAGATCCTCAACCCACTGAGCGAGGCTGGGGATCGAACCCACATCCTCACAGAAACAATGTCTGGTCATTATCCCGATGAGCCACAATGGGAACTCCTCACTTGGTAAATATTATTGGAGTTCCCGTCATGGCTCAGCGGTAACAAACCAGACTAGTATCCATGAGGACAAGGGTTCGATCCCTGGCCTCGCTCAGTGGGCTAAGGATCTGGTGTTGTCGTGAACTGTGGTGTAGGTTGCAGACATACCTTGGATCCCGCTGTAGTGTAGGCCAGAAGCTGTAGCTCTGATTCGAACCCTAGCCCGGGAACTTCCATATGCTGCAGGCGTGGCCCTAAAAAGCAACAAAATATGATCTAAGCAGTTTCATGGTCTCTCCTAAAGTGTGGATGCTGGGAATGGTTCATGGTGATGGTCTGGGACCCCTCAGCTTAGCAGAGTGGGGGCTGCCTCTGTCCATGAACTTGGCTTGGCACGGAGGATGAGACGTTTTAACTTGTGCATTCCTGTGCTAGGCTGGAAACTTCTGCAGGATGGGAGCTGTCTGTCATTCACCGTTGCCAGTGCCTGGGGTATAGTCAGCGCTCCACCGTGCTGACTGAATGGCTGGTGCTTGAACTTTTTAAGAGTGAGTGCAGGCATTGTGGCCCCCGTGGCCTATGAGGGCGTCATTAGCTGGCGCTAACCAGCCCCTCCTCTCCCCTCTTTCCCTGCAGCCCGCCCTGAAGATGTTGGCACCAGCCTCTACTTTGTAAATGACTCCTTGCAGCAGGTGACCTTCTCCAGCTCCGTGGGGGTGGTGGTGCCCTGCCCGGCCGCGGGCTCCCCCAGCGCGGCCCTTCGATGGTACCTGGCCACGGGGGACGACATCTACGACGTGCCGCACATCCGGCACGTCCACGCCAACGGGACGCTGCAGCTCTTCCCCTTCTCGCCCTCCGCCTTCAACAGCTTTATCCACGACAATGACTACTTCTGCACCGCGGAGAATGCTGCCGGCAAGATCCGGAGCCCTAACATCCGCGTCAAAGCAGGTAAAGGACCAGATGCCGGCTCCCCTCCAGGGCGGGAATGGGGAACGGGCAGCGCCTGGCCTTCCGAGGGTGTGTGTGACCCGAAAGAAGCGGTCCGTTAAGGAGAGCTGCGCTGTCCTTTGCAGTGTGGAGGCTCTGCCACTCGCTGGGTGTCCTCGGGCGGAGGACACACCTTTTTGAGTCTCTGTTTCCTCAACTGCAAAGCCGATGTCAGCACCTACCTCTTGCATCACTTGTGTGATGGTTAAATTAAGTAATGTGCTCATTTTAATGCTTGATTCATGGGGAACATTCAGTGAGCTCCTTTAAAAGAAAAAACTCATTAAAATAGAAAATATGAAAAGAAACGCCCATACGGTAAGTATATAGCTCAATGAATGTTTTAATTAAAATTTAATATCCAGATGGAGAGATCAGCATCTCAGAAGCCCCTTCATGCTTTTTTTCAGTCACTCTTTCCTTAGTGGAAACCACAGCCCTGACTTCTAACAATATAGATGTTTGCCTCTTTGGGTACTTTGTCTAAATGGAGTCCTGAGTACATCTGCTCTTGACTCTTTTGCTCAGCATTGTTTGTGGGGTTTGACCCTACTGCTGTGTGAAGTTATAGGTCATTCATTCTCATGCTGTGTAGTCTCGTCTGACTGTACTGCCTTTTATCCATTCCACCTGGGCCAGGCATTTGAGTATCAGATATCTCATGAGAACAGACATTTAGGTAACACCCATGATGGCGAACTCTTAGCGGTGAAGGATTTGGTTCTTGGAAAGAGTTGGAGGTGAGGAAGTGAGGGCTTCTCAGCTGGTATCTCTCTCTCTTTTTTTAGAGCCACACCTTCAGCATATGGAGGTTCCCAGGCTAGGGGTCAAATTGGAGCTGGAGCTGCCAGCCTATACCATAGCCACAGCGACACAAGATCTGAGCCGCATCTGCAATCTACACCACAGCTTGTGGCAATGCTGGATCCTTAAGCCACTGAGCGAGGCCAGGAATCAAACCCACATCCTCGAGGATGCTAGCCAGGTTCGTTACTGCTGAGCCATGATGGGAACTCCCTCAGCTGGTCTCTTTAAAGAAGCTAGAAAGTCTCATTTCTCTGGGTTGGTCCTGGAGGCAAGGGACTGGCTTGGATCCGCTACTCTTTACTCAGGATGTCATGATATGCTGGTGTGATCTGATCCCCTAAAGTGGGCCCTCAAAGAGTTGTAGTGCACAGATGTTTGGGGAATGGTTTTCTTAGAAGAGCTTTTTGGGTGGGAGAGAAGGGGTCATGCTCAGCCAGCCCACCGGGATGGCACCAGGCCTTGAGGGCACCATCTTTCCTGCCGGTGTTGGGCAGCGGAGAGTGGTTTCCGGGGAAATCTCAAGAACCCTTATGCTTAGTAACAGATCCTGCAAGATCTCTGACCCCTGGGTCTTGCAAGGAGTCAGCCCCTCAGGGAAAGTTATGTTTGTAACCTTAGCTCTGCCACTTACCTCCGGCAGAGAACGCATTTTTCTGAGCCTCAGTTTCCTCATCTGCAAAACTGATGGTAGCACCTGCCTCATTCATCAGTCGTGGGATGGTTAAATGAAACAGCACTAAGCTGGATTAAGGTCCTCTGCCTTGGGAGAGTCTCTCACACGTACAGCGTCCCAAGGAGCTGGAAATGGGTGGGCGTGGGGGGTAAAGTAGGGTGAGAGTTCTTAATTAAAGCGCTGGTCTTCATCCCATTGCTTCGTTTGTGGGTGGGGGTGGGGACTGTGAGGTCCGAGGACCCAGGAGCAGCTCTGTTCCTCTAACACCACACTGGGTTCTGGGTCGGGAGCCCTGAGGCCGGGATTTGGGGCCCAGTTCTGGCCTCTGTAGCTATTTCCTATCTCCCACCTGTTGTTGGGTTAGGATGCAGTTTTCACGATAATCCGGTCTCCTGTTTCTTACAAGCCAGGGGCCGAGACAAAGGAAGGTAAGTAGCCTGCCTAGGGCACCTAGCTGCTGCATCGCAGAGGTGTGGCCCTAATGACAAGCAGATTTGTTGCAGGGCTTTCCATGCGTCGGGCCTTCTCCTTGCTGCCGTTACTACTTCCTCTTACAAACGGAGAAAAGGAAGCTCCAAAAGGTTAACCAGATCTTGTCCAGGGTCACCCCGTTGCTCCGAGGAGGCAGTCTGCTTGTGGGATGCTCTCAGCTATAGGCCTCTGCTGGCTCGTGGGGACGGTCCCCGTGGTATGCCCCCAAGACCCAGCCCCTCCCGCTCTGCACCCTGCTCCCCTCCAGTGCCAGCTCCCCTGAGCCTCCTCATAACCCCGTAACCTGTAACCATAGGCAGTGCCACACCCAACCCACGGAGGAGCGGACTGTAGCCGCACAGAGCCGGCAGGGCCTCTCTCCACGCCCCTCTCTTCCACCCCAGCTGCATCTCTCCCCGTCACAGCCACGACACGGGGAGGGAAAGAAGAAAGACCTGGGCAGGGCTGGCCTGATGGGAAACACAGCCAATTAGAGGCTCTTGGTGAAGCCAGAAGGGCTGCAGGTGCGTGGCCGGCAGACTGCAGGGCCTTGAGCATCGCCCTGGCAACCATGGCAGGGAGAGCTGGAGGGCACGCTGCCCAGGTGCCTGCTGAGGAACAAGGTCGGCGGGCAGTGGGGCTCTGGCTGCCTGGCTCTGCCTGGCAGAGAAGAGGTGGAAAGGCGGAGGGGGCCCTGGGAGAGGCCGAGCCGAGGAAGACCGGAGCGGTGGAGGCAGGCCCCAGGCCCCCCCTAAGCTCGGTCCAGCCCACCCAGGGGTCCTGACCTGCAGAGCGCTTGCAGGTGACAGCGCCCCAGAAACCAGCCCTGGGACCGGAGGCCTCCCGTGCACACCGCGGGATAGTCTGAAGTGGGGGCGAAACTGGGGATCAGGCTGTAGGTGGGTCAGGAGGGAGGGAAAGCAGCAAGGATGCCTCATTTTGGAGAGTCCTGGAGTTGGCCCGTGACTCTGCGATTCTAGTATTTTCAGAGATAATCACCGTTTCTCGCCTTGCCCTGTAAAGCCACGAGCCCTGCAGAAAGTTTGGAATATCGAGTACAGTTTCCCAGGGTGCCTTGCACTTTGAAGTGGCATAAAAATCTGTCATTAGATCCTGTGTCGCAGTTGTTATTTTGCCAGATGACGGTCCCTGTGCCCCAACGTCTCACCACCCTGGGCCGAGGAATAATGTAGGGACTCAAGTGTGGCTTCCTTGGAGGAATTTGGGTGCTTCTCCTTATCACCCGCACACCGGCCCGTGCAATGCCGCCCCGTCGCCGGGTGCGGGTATGGGTGCTGCCCTCCCGGCCCTTATAGTTTAAAGCAGTGTGTTGAAGCTCACCCGGATCAGAGAGGCTGGACGGCGGCTTTCGGGTCTTGCAGAGGGAGGCTGGGAATTTCCGAGGGAGTGGGGTTCCCAGTGGAGGAGGAGGAGGAGGTTGCTGCGGCAGGCAGGGGTGAGGCCCTGGCAGGAACGTCTGGGCAGGGTGAGTGGGAGGTGGGGAGAGGAGGTGAGGGGGTGGGTGCGGCCTGGGGTGGCTTTCTTGGGCGCCCCCGACCGCATCCCGGCCGAGCCTGTGACCCCGTCTTCTTTCTGCTCTGCGATCTCTCCTGCAGTTTTCAGGGAACCCTACACCGTCCGGGTGGAGGATCAAAGGTCGATGCGCGGAAGCGTGGCCGTCTTCAAGTGCCTCATCCCCTCTTCAGTGCAGGAATATGTTAGCGTTGTGTCCTGGGAGAAAGACACAGTTGCCATCAGCCCAGGTAAGGGAGGCCGTGGGGCCGCGCAGGCAGGGCGCGCGCGGCAGGAAAGCGGAGGTGCCGCCCAGGTGGCAGTCAAGCGCACCCAGCTCTTGAGGTTGGTTCTGATGAGCCAGGTTTTCGTGGTTCTGGTGGTGCTTCGACCGAAAAGCGTCTTCGGTCGCGGCGTGGTGCGTCTCTCGCGGGGGTGGAGCAAGCCCGCGTGCCGGTGGCCTCTGCTACGTGTGTGTGAAGGTGCCACCAGACCCGGGTGGCCCTGCTCCCGGGTCGCCGTCTTTCCTGACCGCAGGGGCTTTGCCTGCCCGTGGCCTTAGGGAAGGATGCTCCCCGAGAGAGGCCGTGGGGAAAGGACGGCTAAGAGGCTGGGAGGCGCTCCGTGCTCCTGCGGGTCTCGGAGGACCAGACACGAGTGAGCGTGCACGTGGGACTTTAATTTCACAAGCTGCCCGCAGACCCCGTCGGAATTCTAGCCGGCCTCACACCGAGCCTACTGTTAGGAGAAGGGGTTGATTCCGTGTTGAGGGCCACCTCGTTAGAGCCGCTGTGCTTGCAGGCCCTGCGTTACTGTGTTCCTTTCCCCTGTGCCGGGGTGTCCTTCAACAGGAAAACAGGTCTGAAAACCCCAAGAGAGGACCTCAGATCCTCCAGATACCTCCAGGCCTCCGTTTTTTTTTCCCCATTGCTCCAGCACTTCTCCCTTCGTTCCTGCACGTGGCAGAGGCTCTGGTGCTTTTTCTTCCTTTCTCCACCACACACCTCGGTGTTCCTTTCTGTAAAACGGAGGAACCTGACCAGGTGCCCCCTCTGGGGTGGACGGCTCATCACTGGGCTGTGAAATGGTTCTAAGGGACTCAAGGTCTTCAGGTTGCTGGGAGAAGACAGCCTTCCATGCGTGAAGCTGGTGTCCCCGATCCTGCATTTGAACCCCTTGGGGAGCTCTTTGAAAAACACCAATGTTTGGGCCTAATCCCGAATCCGAATCTCTAGAAGTAGAACCTAGGCGTCAGTGGTTTTAAGTCCCCGGAGGTGGTTCCGAGGTAGAGCTGGGAGACACACCAGTGCTTTGGCACTTGACAGTGAACGTGGCACGATTCTTTTCTTGAGACGTTAGCTTGTGTTTCGCTCCTGGAACTTTTGCCTTCTCTCCGTCCCAAGCTGATGGCCAGGTCTTCGTATCTCCTGGCCTCAGAGCTGGTGGTTGGACAGGAATGAGAAGGTGCTTGAAGACACCTGCTCTCCCTGACTTTTGTAAAACCGAAAGCCAACAGGGTGGGTGCTGTGGACAGTGGGAGACCTCAGAAGGCATCATGCCAGCGACGCGGTGGTGCCCTAGGCCACTCAGTGGGCACAGCTGGAGGAAGCAGTCGGACCTCACAGGGGTGCCCGTGTGTGGCTCCATGGGGTCTGAGGCCAGGGTTCTTGTATCGAAATGAAGCCTGAGGTGCACAGCCCAAGACCCAGAGCGATCACGCAGGCAGGGACAGCAGGCCGGTGAGGACCAGACAGACGCTGGACCTGGGCACGGCCCTAAGAGACGCCCCAGGCGTGATGGAGATGCAGGTCCCATCTCTCCAGTAGAGTCAGATGGGAGGTGGTTTAAAGAACATAAAGAAATGTGGTATTTCTTATACGCTTGATTTATGCTCATTAAAATAATATATTTTTTTTTTTTACTATATGCCAGGCACTGAGCTAAGAAACTTTTATATATGACCTAATTTTATCCTCACAAAAAGTCCATACGTGTCTTTTTTTCCCTTCCACTTTACTGAAGAGGAAACAGGCTCAAAGAAGTAAAAAACTTCTGGGTGACCCATCTGATCAAGCTGAGGGCGGGGTGGACCCGGGGAGGTTCTTCAGCCTGTGTCCTGGTCCCCACGGAGAACAGCCTCTCGGCGGCACTTGCACAAGTGTGTCTGAGCCTCTGAGTCCAGCGGAGGCTTGAGCGCCGAGGGCAGGGTGGTTTGGCCTCAGGGAGGGGAAACGATGGATGTGAGGGCTGAGAGAAGGGTTTGTTGAACTGAGTTGAGTGCAGCGATCAAGAGCCCAGAATCTAGGACCTGGCCGCCCGGGCTTGGGACTCACTCCTCTGAGCAAGTCTTTTACTTTCCTCGGTGCCCCAGTTTCCCCAGTGATAATAAAATAGGGGCGATGATTGACCTACTTCAGAAGGTTCAAGAAAAAATCGAAACGAGTTCATATACGTCAAAGGTTTCAACCACTGCCGGCCCCCCACTGAGGGCGGGCTGGCGCCGCGGTGATCGCGAGGCGGAGGGTGTGTCTCCCTGTGCCGTCCTTGCTGTGCGCTGCGTTCCTGCTGACGGGCTGCGGGTCCTCCCCGGACTGAGCTTCCGTAGGGTGGGTCGGGGGGTTGTTTTCGCACACACATCTACCCCCAGGGCGCATGCTCCCCGAACGTTCCTCGGGTGCGTGATTGGATGATGGGGAGAGCCCTGCAAGAACACGGGAGCGGCGTGCGCGGAGGCCCCGGGTAGAGGATGGGCGCGGCGGGCAGGGCGTGGTTAGAAGCTCGGCTCAGACCCGAGCGATGGAGCGAACCTGGCTTCTCTGTGGAGGAGCTGCAGGCAGCGAGCTCCCCCAGGCTCACCGCAGTCGGGCCTGTGGATGCTGCTGCAGGGCTGTCTTTGATGTCAGGCGTGGGCCGGTGGCCCCGAAGGGCGTAATTATCAGGGAAACGGGCCGGACGCGGATCTGCAGGGCTTTGTTAAGCTCGGTTCTGTAGCACCCCTTCCTCTCCTTGTGCCTGGGTGAATTTTCCTCCCCCGCCGAGCGCTCCAGCCCCGTCCAAAGTCATTCTAGATCCCTCTACAGCTCTGTTGTAGATCCAGGAATGGATTTCCCAGAGGACACGAGTCCAACTAACACACCCTCAGAGGGGTTTATGAGAACCAGAGGGAGTGGCGATTTGCATCCTCGGGTTCCATAGATGAAGGGCCAGAACTTGGGCCCGCATGGTGCAGGCTTTAATTTGGGAAAATATAAACTGTTTATTGATTTTTTTTTCCCATAAGAACAGGATTCTCTGCCATCGATACCACACTGTCCTGTGTGTGTGTGTGCGTGTGTGCAGGTGCTCAGGCGTGCGTGTATTTGGGCTGGGACGTTGGACGGCAGCTTCTCGTGGTGGGGGGAGAGCTTTAACGATGAGGTTGCCTTGAACTTAAAGAAGCACCGAGGAGCCTCAGTGACTTCCCCCTGACACTTGAGCGGCAGCTTCTGGAGCAGGGAGAAGGATGTTGACTTTGACCTCTAGGTCTGCAGGGCTGGGCTCTGACCCTCCGCCAACCACAGACCAGCAGGAACAGGTGGGAGAGAGGAGGAGAAGGCGGCACACCAGGCTGACGAGGGCCAGTCGGGGCCCAGGAGACAGCTCCTCCGGCAGAGTGGGTCCCCTGGGAGAAGGGGCCGGGCAGGGTGGGCGCAGGCCCCTGGGAATGAGGAGCCGACCCTCCAATGCCTGTCTGAGGGAGGGGGGAAGGAACTGGAGGCTCAGGGCCTAAATGAGCTCCTGGAGGTGAGAATCGGCTCAGGGGAGGGGATGGCCTTCCCTGCTGTCTGCGTGCGGAGGGGAAGGCAGCCCCTGGAGCTGGCGCCTGAAACTCTGAGCTGCTCTGGGGCTGCGACCTGTGGCACTGGCCTGCTTCCTGCTCCTTCCTGTCCCCCAAGCCGGTCATCTTCCTTCAGGGGAGCCGCTCAAAGATGTGCGTGTAAAAACATGGAGCCTCTTGCCTCTTCCTTTTCTCATGGGGGACTCGGTCTGGAGGTAAACCAACTCTCCAGAGGGGGCAGGGCAAAGGGCTGTGCTCAAACCTAAATTAAAATTAAGGCCTCCGGTAAAGCTGAGATGTGGTTTAATTTCCCATCTGCATGATCACCCTCACAATGCCTGTTCTTGGATATAAAGATAAATCCGGCCCGGTTCCTAATGGCTTTTAATTTCCACCAGACCTGATCCTATTGTTGTGGGCTCCTTGTAGGAGTTTCCCGGCATGCTCTTTGCCAGCATCCTGACTGGCTGGCTGGACCCCGGTGGGGAGTTCTGGACTCTGTTCAGATGTGGGCCAGATGTATCTGCCGGGGCCGGGGACCGCAAGCCTGGAGCAGCCCCCTTGTCTAAGCGGGTGGAGCTCTTGGACGCTGGGTTGCTGTCATGCCTTGGCTGGGTTGGGAGTGCCCTGGGGATACTCTGTGCTGGGGGAGGGAAGAAACAGAAGCCAGGAGACGCTGGCCAGAGGGGTCTGCTTCTCAGAAAAGTGGGCCATGCTCCCCGACCACAGGTGGGAGTCTGTGAGCCCACCACCCATCTCCCACTTCCCTAATTGTTCCCGGGGTTCCAAGTGGCTCATGGGGTTTTTGTACCCTGTTTGTCCTGTGTTTCCTTTGCCTGGCTTGCACGGATCCCCTCTTCTCCTTGTTGATACCGTCTTCTTCTTTTTTCTTTTAAACTTGGTGCCCATGGGTCCCCTTCCACAAAGCTTTCCGTAAGCCTGTAGCAGGTCTATGGTTCTTGGTTCTGTTCCCGGAGCGCTTATTTTTGGGGTCTCACATTCCTGGTATGTTTCTGTCTGTCTGTCTGCTGTAGGGGTGTGTACAACTCCCTGTTTTCCAGTTCTATACCCCCAGGGCCCTCCTAGCACCTGTTACAGCATAATAATAAGATTAGCGATAATATTTGTCATATATTGAGACCGCTTTTCTGTTTGGCATTCTACATATACTATCTCTAATGCTCATAAAAACCCTTTAGGAAAGATTAAGCTTTTTGTTTGCCTTTTTCTGATTTTTATACATGAAGATAATGAGGCCCAGGGAAGTTAAGTGACTTTCGCCAGACCACAGAGCTGGTAAGTGGCCTGGGTTCGAGCTGGGGTCCCCCAGGCTGCCCTGCTTCCTGCTGCCTCTCCTCATCAAGAATGGACTATCCTCAGATTCCAGAGGAGGAGGAGGGCCTGCTTGTCGCTTGGACTTGCTTGGGGATAGAAACATGTCACCAGCCCTAGCATCGGCCCCTGGCTCTGTGTGCCGTGACCGGAGGCTTTGGCTTTTCCAAAGGGCGACGGCTCTTCAGCTGCAAGATCAGTGAACTAAACCACCATTCTAATGGGGAGGCTTTATCTTGAGCTCAGTGGGAGACACAAAGGCAGTCCTGATCCAGGAATTGAGGATTCTGTTCGTGTTGTCAGCTCTGATGGGCAAAGATGGATAATCCCAGCACAGTAAACCATCAAAGATGATCTTGCTTTGCTTTGGAATGCAGAGTCAACGTATTAATTGCATTTGCTCCGGCTGCTGCTAAAGCTGCCTGGATCCCATGAGTCTCCACCAACTTGGACCGGGGGTGGCACAGCTGGGAGAGCCCAGGTGGTGCCCGGGACCCAGTTTGAACCCACACAGGCTACAAATGGATGGAATTACCGACTGAGCTGGATGGGGCCTGGGGTTCACGTGGTCTGGCCTCCTCCTTTCCTGATAAGGAAACTCAGGCCAGGCCCACATGTTCTTGGGCCCCCTCCGCCTTCTCTCCTGGTCATTCTCAGGGCACAGTATCTGCGCTCCTTGTGCTTTTTATTACCAGACTTCTTTCCTTCTTTGTCTGTATAGAACCTAGCCATCTTTCAAAGTCTGGTTCAGATACCCCCCATCCCCCACCCTACGATATCCTTCCCAGTTTCTGCTCAGAATGGATTTAAAAATCACCCAGATTAACCTCCTTCCAGGGGATCCTTTTCTGAACTCGCTCTGAAAGTTATCAGTTCCCTGCTCGAGACACTAATCATATTTTGTCCTGTAATATTTTTACATCTGAGTGATACCCACTATGAGGATGTCTGATCGAGCAGGATGTGTATTTCATGCAGACCCACTTCCCCTCCGGTGCTCAGGGCGGATGATTGAGGATGGTGATGAAAGGGCAGCCTCTTCGCGCCTCCTGGACTGTCCTGTGGCGGGCAGGCAGGAAGGAGGGCTGCCTAAAGTCACATGGAGAATCGGCGGCGTTACAAGGTGTAGGCTTGGTGGTCCTCGGTCTCCGTTAAGCCGGGCCACTTAAAAGCTCCCTGGAGACAGACCGCTTCTGTGGCTTCCTTCTGTGGCCTTCCGTGATTTAGACGCAGAATCTGGGATCTCAGCTCTTGACCACTTAGGGGCGTGGAGAAAATGGGCTGGGCCGGTGGGCTGGGCTAAAATGAAATAGATGAGGGGCTCAAGGCAATTTAACCGAGGGGGTTTGTGTCCCTGCTGAGTGCTAGGCAGAGTCTCAGTCCTTGCAGTGGAACCAAATGGACCGTAACCTATTTCTTCCCTTCAGCATCTCCTGTCTAGGGGTTATAGTATCTTCCCAAGAAGAGATGGTGCAACAGAGACGGGGATGCTTTCTGATGATGACAACCCAGCTCATGAAGGGGAGGGAGGCCTTGGCGTAGAAGGAGCATGTTGGGTGAGGGGCAGGGCACGCAGGCAGGGAGGGTGGGGTGACCTGGGGGCGGGTAATTAGAAGGCGAGCGGGAAGTCTGGAAAGGATGCTGGGACATTTAGCTCATAACAGTTCTAGCTATTTCTAGGCGGGGAAAAAAGACAACCTGAGAATAACAACCAAGGTTTATGGAGCACTTACCAAACTGCCAGGCTCTGATCTAAGCATTTTACATGTATGGCTCATTGAACCTTCACAGCAATCTGAAAATGAAGGGACTGTTTTTTCCCCATTTTAGAGACCAGCAAACTGAGGCACAAAGAAGCTAAGTGAATTCCTGAAGTTTAGGAAGCAGGAGGGCCACAATTTAAACTTTTGCCTTCAGGAGTTCTCACTGTGGTGCAGTGGGTTAAGGATGTGGCGTTGTCGCTACAGCAGCTTGGGTCACTCTTGAGGCGTGGGTTTGATCCCCAGCCCAGTGCAGTGGGTTAAGGATCAGGTGTTGCCACTGCTGTGGTGTAGGTCACAGCCTGGATTCAGTCCCTGGCCGGGGAACTCCCATATGCTGTGGATGTAGGAAAAGAATTTAAACCTTTGCCTTCAGACTCCATTATTTGTGCTCCTGAGCACTGTACTACCTTGTGGTATAAAAAAAAATTAATACACAGTGAGTGTGTGTATATATATATATATGTTTTTTTTTTTAAATGCTGCAATCAATGAGAGAAATACAACACAATAAAAAAATTAGGTGACAGGAGTTCCATAGTGGCACTTCGGAAATGAATCTGACTAGGGACCACGAGGTTGCGGGTTGGATCCCTGGAATCGCTCAGTGTGTTAAGGATACAGTGTTGCCTATAAAATGGCAACAATGAAACCTAATGCACACAGGAATCCTTTATATGATAATGAGGCTTCTGGGCAGAGTTGAATTCTCAGCTGGAGAAAGAATGGACTAAACTCAGCAGGGAAATTTCCTACCCAGCTCCCTGAGGTGGTCCAGCCTTGGGCGGTGCTCCGCTTCTTGGGCGCTGGGCTGGAGGCAGGACCCGGTCAGCCAGAGATGCTTCTTCCCCGAGGAGCGGTCATACTGGGAGCATAGACTGGAGGATGGCTTCCGCTTAATGTGATCTTGAAAAGCCAGAAGCAGCTGGGGCCAGGGAGCTACAGCGTTAATAACTCAAGCAGGCTCTGAGAGTATCTGGGCAGAAAGAAACAAAATCGCTGTGGTATCATTCATCTGTGTGTTCACTGCATGGGACCTGATCAAAATTATGTTGAGGAAGGAATAAAGGTGTGTGGTTGGGTACCAACCCGGCTAAGGGCATCTCCACAAACTCCCTGTGTCTAATCTACTCGGTCTCAAATCTTGGTGCATCATAACTAGTATTTCCACAGCACTGTACAGTGTGTAAGGTGCTTCTGTGGGACCTTCTTGGCTCTTGACAGTAACCCCCACTTCCTTTCCCATTTTACAGATGGGGAAACAGATGAAGTGAGGTTTGGGGACTTGTGCGGTTAGAAGAAAAGTCAAAAGGGAGCAGATAAACACGTATGAAGACACGTGTGTAGGCAGGGCCCTGGGGTGGGTACCTGGGTGTCGTTTCCTTTCGTTCTCCTCTTAACCTTGTGAGGGAGGCGTGCTACCCGCATTCTTAGGTAAAAAGGAATGCGATTCAGGGAGGTCAAGCAACCTGCTCCAGGGCACACAGCTTCTCAATGGCGGAGCTTGTGCTTGAACCCAGAACTTTTGTCCCCACGCTCAAGCTTTTTCTTTGTAACGTACTTAGTGACTCAAGCCTGTGGGCTGTCCCTGGGGCTCAGGACGGTGACACTTTCTCTCATTGAGGCAGTTGTTAAGAGGAAAAGGCAGCTGGCCCTAACCCTGTCTTCCTTCTTGGAGGGCAGAGGGAAAAATCTCCCCTTCTAATGCCTTAAAACACACTTTGCAGGCTGGAGATTACAGCTCTACAACTAGGTTTGCAGGTTAGCGATTACAAGGAAGCATTCAGAAGCAGCCAAGGAATTCTTTGCTAAGTCACATGGCCTAAATTGAAACAATAATCGTAGTGATGATAATAGTAAGAAAATAAGTGATCAGGTATCGAGCTCTTCTGTGAGAAGTGCTTTTCCAGAGTCATTTCATTTTGTCGTCGTGAGTGTCCTTTGTAGGAGGTGGTACCGTTGTCTCCGTTTTGCAGATGGGGAGCCCGAGGCAGAGAAACTGGCCCCCTACCCAGGAGTGAGGGTGCCGTGGGGGCAGGAGCTGACCCCCAAATGGTTTGATCCATTTCGGCTCTTCAAGCTGATGTGGGCCACCTCTCAGCGGTGCCCTGGCGCCTGTGTCATCTTTGATTTAAATAGTGCTCTCTGGTTTATAAAGCCGGTTCACAGGTAGAATCTGATTGAAGCTTTCCAACCCCATCTTGAGAGAGAAACGGTCTTTATGTCATTTAACAGGCAGGGAAACCGAGGCTTGGGGGAGCTGAGGGGCTCAGCTTGGGGGTTACACAGCCGGGGAGGGGTGTACCAGGTCTCTGGTTTGATGCTTGCACCCCCGGAGCTCTTGAGGCCCCACCTGGAGCGCATGCCCACGGCTCCCTAGCGCCCCCTGCGGTCTTCTGGCAGGTGCGCTGCTCTGCATGGGCACTGCAGTTGGTTGGTTCCAGAACCATCAGCAGCGGCTCCGCAGTCAAGCGGAAATGTCTGCGTTCACAGGTGCCTCTGGCGGTGTATGCATGTGTCGTGTTTTGCTTTTCCATTTAGCTCATGGCAGGTGCTGCATTTCCAGAGCACCTACTGGGTGAATTTCAGTAGATTTAAGACAATTGCAAGGCAAACGCTCTGCCTCGGGATCAGACCGTGGCAGTGGACACGGAACAAGCGGCATTGTTTGGTTAAGTTGGCACCTCTGTAAGTTACCCTGAAATCAGAGCAGAATTCTTTATAGAAGGTTATCCTACACATAAATCATCATTAGACTACCTCATTTTTGTTTAATGCCTACCTAACTGTGCTGTAGTCTAAAAATGTGTGTTTAGTGAAGTCAAGGGTTGCAGGGAAATTATAGGGTTTTCAAAAACCCATTTGCTTTGCTGGTGTTCACATCAGAATCAATCTTGCCTTCAGTTCTCAATCTCATCGCAAACGTGCAGTACTGCTCGCCGAATTCTGGCATTTAATGTAGGGTAGCATTTATCCAGAAGAAGCCGACGGTGCTTACAGAATGGTAGATCTATGTATAGATGGCACTTCCTGCCAAGCCTGTGATTTTGAACTCTGTTGCGTATCAAGGAGACTTTGCCGCCAGAGTGGGACCGCGTGGCCCGGGGCAGAGCAGAGGCCAGCGCAGGGTGGCGGTGGGAGGGCCCCGGTTCATCAGGCGGCAAGCCTAACGGCGCTGGCACATAGTAGGTGCTTAGTGACTGTTCAGAACCTGTGGGAATGTTTATTTAAATTTTTTTTATTAAAGTATAGTTGACTTACACTGTTGTGCCAATTCTGCTGCAACCGCAAAATTAGCCTGTCTCTGTCTCTGCCTCACACACACACACACACACACACACTCCCTTTCTTATATTATCGTCCATCGTGGTCTATCCCAAAAAACTGGACAGACTCCAGTCTATAGCTCCCTGGGCTGTGGAGCCGGACCCCACTGCCTATCCATTCTTATCCATTCAGAAATGTAATAGTTTGCATCTGCTAACCCCAAACTCCCCGTCCGTCCCGGGGCGGGAGGGAAATGTTAGCCAGGAAGGTGACTGACCTTTGGATTAGCTTGTAACTGAGATGGATTTTCGTGAGGGGAAGAATAAAGCCTTCCTGGGCTTCTGTTATACCCCGAGCTCCTTCTTGGTGCAGTGAAGCTGTGTGGAAAAGCTCTGGACTCTGGGGTCAGAGATACTTGGGCTCAAATCCCATCTTGCTCCTCACTTGCTGTTTGACCTGAGGCCAGTTCTTTAACCTCTCTGAGTTCGAGTTTTCCCAGATGAGAGGATTAGAAATTATGCACTTTTTCTATATAGAGAAAATGCATTCTCCATGTATAGCTTATATGTTTCTATATGGTTCTGTTACCTCCATATAAATTCTCTCTCTCTCTGTAGGTTTTCAGTGTTGTTCCAGGGCTGAGCAGACACATGATTAACTGTCCCAGGATTAGTCATCTGCTCCTTGAGACCTGGAAGGTCTCCGTGAGGAGTGAGATTCTAGGAGTGGGAAGCCAGGTGTGGATATCTAGCTGTGAGCATCCAGGTGTGGACATCCAGTTGTGAGTAGTTAGCTGTAAGCATCCAAGAGTAAGCGTCTAGGTGTGTGATTTCCAGGTGTTAGTGTTCAGGTGTGAGCATCCAGGTGTGCGAGCATCCAGGGTGGGCATCTAGGAGGCTGGGCTTGGCTCTCCTTACCCTGGGGTCCCTTGGCCTTCAGGGTGAAGGGCACAGGGTTAGGAAGGTCAGCAGACAGTACGTGCACTGGAACAGAGGCAGGGCAAGTCCTTCGTGTCATCCTACCTGGCTGACACCCACTCCCTGACATTAAGACCTTGGCTTTTGCAGTCTCCCTGGCATCTTGCTGTGTGCGGAATCCTCAGGAGTTTAGGCGCGTGTCTTTTGGGGCTGCCGAGCCCGATTTGGCAGCGGAATGCAAAGCCCCTTGGAACCAGGCACAGCCCTCGTTCCAGGACAAGGGGGAGATAGGGGCTCTGAGGCTTCCTGTAAGTTGGACGTGTGCTCCCCTCACACTTGGAGCTTCCTCCCCTCCGCTTCGGGGTCGGGGCATATCTTTGGGGACATGGAATCTGCCAGAATCTGGAGAGTCAGCTGAGAAGCAGATGACAGAGTGGGAGACAGACGCCTGCGACCGGGAGCAGAGGCTGTGGAGGAGGGTCGCAGCAGGAGTCTGGGCTCCGATGCAGCTTCCGCCTGTGCGCGGCGTCGCCCGCTGCTGGGTGGCCTTTATCCTCTGGGTGTGGCCGTCTGCAGGGCTCCCAGACTCTGTGAAGAAAGGCAGTCCCTTTGGAGAGCACATGGCAAGGGGCTCCATTCACCGCCCTTCAGAATGGGACATAGGAAAGGATAGGGCCTGTATCTAGAATATTCCAGAGCTGCTGTTACTGACGCAGGAAAAGGGAAGCAGTCGAGCAAAGGCCGGCAGGATGCGGTTGACCTTCAGGGCCTGCGCCCAGGAAGAGGCACAAATTCCGCTGGGTTGCACCTGGCGGTGCCATGACTTATGTTGACTTCGTCCCCAGAATCTCTCTCAAGGGCTCCGTTGGCGTCAACAGCCATCGGTTGAATCTGCAGTTCATTATTTAATTTAGCAAATGTTTTTGAGCACTTCCTGTGTGCAAGATGCTGTGTTATGTAGACAGTGATTCCCAAGGGTCTTCGCTTGAGGATCTCAAGGGATTTGGAGAAAATTCCTCTTTCCACACACCGAGGGGACTCATTTTAATTAAAATACATATGTGTGTGTGTGTGTGTGTCCATGAATAATACACAGGGTGCAACTTGTGCATATTGAGTATACACATTGAGTACTCAGGTGTACCTTTCTGTGCTCGTGGACATGGAGAGAGAGTCACGTGTGTAGACCCACAGACGTGTCTCAGAGCAGAGACCTGGGGCAGACGCCACGGCCCACGGTCCGCGGGGCCGGGCACTGCCCGGGGAGCGTCCAGGTCAGGGGTGTGCCTGGGTGAGTGTTTGAGCCTGGACCTTTTCTGCTGGACGTCCCCTCTTCATCCTCTGAGTCAGAGTGAGAGTGGCCCACGTGTTCTGAACTTGACCAGCTGGATCGCCACTTAGGGAGGTCTCTTTGGTTCAGAAAGGGTCACCAGAAAAGCGGAGGATGTGGGGAAGGTCCTGCCATCTTTAGGGGGCCTTGCTGTCTAACAGGCAGGATGAACTTGCGGCACAGGGGACCCCAGTGTGAGGCAGAGTGTGATGAGACGCACGGCCTCTGGGGGCTCAGAGTCCCCGCTTCTGTCATTAGCTTGTGTGCCGGGTGAGGTAGCATTTCCCGTGGGTCCTGGAGAATCGAGGATTTGGAAGGCTGAGCGCCTGCAGGGGAGAATGTTCTGGACCTGTCAGCTCTCAACTTCAGAATCACCTGGGGGGCTTTAAAAAAACAAACAAACCCCAAATGGCCAGGCCCAACCCCAGACAATTAATTCAGGATCCCTGGGGGAAGGCCCAGGCGTCTGTATTCGTGAAAGCCCCCTGGTGAACCTGGCGAGCAGCTGGGTCCGCAAATCCCTGTTCTGTGTTCACAGAAGTAAAACCTGGGAGCACTGAGAACAAAGCCTGTGCTCCAGAAGGAAAGAAGCCTGGTTTGGCTGGAGCTCAGGGTCTGTTTAAGGGTGGGCTGTGCTTGATGCTGCATTGACTTGTGTGTAATTGAAGGGCGGTGGGAAGCCATGGGCGATTTTGAGTAGGGAATGTTCTGGAAGGACTTTGGGGACTTTTGCAGAAATTAAGGATGTTCCCAGAAATGTGACAACCATCTCTGCTCAGCCTCCTGGGACTCAGGTCAGCCGTTGAGTTTCCCAGGAATGACCACTGGGCCTCCTTCTGGCCAGTGGGTGGCAGGCAGCCTCTGCCCCACTCCACTCTACCCCCTCCCCAGGCGCTGTCCCCGTTAAGGCAGGGATCTGCCCAAGAGGCCTCTGGGAAGAAGGGCCCCGCAATGTCACACCCAGAGTGTAAGCAGTATGGGGATCTAAGGCAAGCTCGGCAGTCTTTATAATATTAGTGAGTAAATCTGTATCGTGCTTTTAGTTTCCCAGCACTTTATATATGTTGCAATGATTTTGCCATTTTTCACGAAGCAGTTGTCCCCATTTGCAGATGGGCAAACAGAGGCTCAGAGAGGTACACTGACCTTGCTCTGTTGATGCTCTAATTTTTTCTGTCCTTGGGAGAAGAAAACCTTCAGGACAGAAGCAGGGAGCACTGTGGGCCAGCATTTATTCAGCCACTGGACTGTGGACCCGATACTGTGCCAGGTGTCACAGATGTGACCTTGCGTTATAAAGACAGGCCGTCTCTTCTGTTTCCTCACGGTTCTTGGCCCGTGATGAGTGGGAAAATACTCCATCAGCAGTTACATGACTAGATAAATAAAACCATAAGACACTGCTCCAGGTCTCTTTCAGGAGCTTAGCTCGTCAAGGTCCTTTTGTGTTGTTTGGTCTCATTTTATTCTTGTGACAGGTGGTATCAGCATCAGCCCCACTTTCAAATGAGGAAACTGAGGTTCAGAGAAATGCCTTTCTCTGGCCAGGTCGCAGAGTCAGAGCGGCAGGTGGGACCATGTTGCGTGGAGTGCGTTGATGCTGCACCTACTCTTGTATGGAACTTGGGGAGGGGAGGGAATAACACACAACATCTGCCTAGCCACCGTGGAGAAGGGTATGGAGTTTCCTCAAAAAAACTAAAAATAGAGCTACCCTATGATCTAGCAGTCCCACTCCTGGGCATCCATCCAGAAAAGATGATAACTCTAATTTGGAAAGATACATGCCCAATGTCCATAGAAACACTGTTTACAATAGCTAAGACATGGAAGCAATTCGAATGCCTGTCAACAGACGATTGGTTTAAGATGCAGTATGTATGTATATATGCATACATGCAATGGAATATTACTCAGCCATAAAAAAGGAGTGAAATAATGCCACTGCAGCAGCATGGATGACCCTAGAGACTCTCATACTAAGTGAAGTAAGCCAGAGAAAGACACATATTATATATGTATATATCACTTATATGTGGGATCTAAAATGTAATACAAGTGTATCTATATACAGAACAGAAACAGACTCACGGACAAAGAAAACAAACTTGTAGTTACCAAAGGGGGAGTTGTGGGGAGGCATAAATTAGGAGAATGAGATTAACAGATACAAACTACATAAAATAGATAAGCAACAAGGATTTACTGTATAACACAAGGAACAATATTCAGTATCTTGTAATAACCTCTAATAGGAATAAGCTGAGATATAACTATATAATTATAAAACTCTATACGTACCTACACACATATGTAAATAACTGAGTCACTTTGCTGTGCCTAAAACTAACCAATATTGTAAATCAACTATACTTCAATTAAAAAAAGAACTACCTAGCACCTGCCATGTGCCAGGCACTATACAGACTGCGTTATACCACCTGACTTGTTTAGTCTTCCTGAGATCATGATAAGGTAGGTAGAGTTATCGCCCCCATTTTAAAGATGTAGAAAATAATGCACATGGAGATGAAGTAACTCACCTCAGGCCACACAGCGCTCGTGCGAAGTAGAGTGGGCACTCAGTCCCAAGCCATCTGGCACCAGAGCCCACCATGCCATCTGGGTTTCCTGGTTTCTAGTTCCAGGCTGTTCCACTGTACTGGGTTGGGAGGAGGAAGGGAAGGCAGAAAAGGCAGGCTTTACTCTGGGCGCTGGGTGTGCGGATCCGAGGCAGCCTCATCTGGAGGGGTGTGTCCAGGTGTGAGACCTCGCTCCAGAGGCCAAGTGTGCAGCTGGGACCCCTTCAAGTCCCGTTCCGCTCTCTGCCTCTTCCCTCTCCTTTGAGTCATTTATCTAATCGTGCCAGCTGCCTGGAAAGGATCGGGCTAGAGAGGTGGGAAGGGGGCCTGGGGTTTCTAGTTCCAGCTCTCTCTCAAAATGCTTTTCCGCCCTCTCTTTGGATGTCAGTTGCCTCATCTCCAAGTGAAGAGGCTGAAATAGATGGTCCCATGGACCGATTCCAGGTTGGTTTGGCTGCCATGCGCCCTCCATCATCGTGGACACTGGGGACATAGTGACAGGTCTGTGTCCTCCTGGGGACACAGACACATCAAGAAAATAGCTCCAATGTATATTTTCCTTAAAGAAACTGTTGCACAGGGGCAGACAGGAACGGTCACAGTAGCCGTGTTTGTGACAGCAAAACGATGGAAACCAATGTGGGTGAATTAAATCTGTTCTATTGCAACAATGAAATACTATACTGCAGGGGAAATGCATGAACCAGAGCTTAACAAATCAACCTGGACACGTCATTTAAACACATTGCACGGGAAAAGCACATTGCAGAAGGATGCGAACGTTATAGTGCCATTTGCATAAAGTTTGAAAACATGCAGAACCGTGTCTTGTATTGTTTCCGGATATATACATATGCAGCAAAAGTAGAAAAACACGCACGAGAATATGATAAACACCATATTCAGGGTGGTGCTTACCTCTGAGGAAGGAGGCAATGGGTTTTCAGAATGTCTGATTTCTTAAAATGTTTCTTCTAAAACAGATCTGAAGAAAATATAGTCAAAGTAAACTTGGATCTTTTCTTATTTTTTTTCCTTTTTTTATATGCATATTTCATTAGACAAGTACCTCTTTCAAACCCGTAGGCAAGATGCTAGGAGAGGGGCGAGGTCACAGGCTGGGTCCCTCTGTGATATTCCAGGGCTGGGGGACTGGGAGCAGAGAGAGACAGAAGGTGGTGAAAGGGAGACAGACCCGGGGCTGATCCTGCGGAGTTTGTGTCAGTGGAGCGGGGGAGTGGCAAGGACACGCCCCCAGCTCAGCGCTGCCCCCTGTGACCCAGTTCCTGCTGCCTGGGCCACCTTGGGCAGGCTCGGTGCTCTGCAGCGGTTAAATAACAACCATGAAAATGGTATAAACGTGTAAGAGGAGGAGAGATGAATCTGCCTTGGGACCCCACTGTAATCTGCTTCTCGGTTTAATGAGAGTCTGGAGACCCAGCATGAGGCCACTAAAAATTAAGACGACCGGGCAGATTCGTGGGGCTGCGGGGCCCCCTTGCTCTGTGATTTCCAAAGCCGGGAACCGAGGAGCATCCTGGCAGCCTTCCCTCCATCCCCCTGCCCCGAGGGGCCACTGGTCAGTGTCAGAGTTCGGCTGGGTAGGGACAAGTGACATGGGGATGAGGGGAGAGGCCTGGCTCATGACCCCCTTTGAGAAGTGGACCCCCAGTTCCAGCTCAAATTACAAGAAAAGGCTGGGAGCCCAGGTCGCAGCCCACAGGGAAGTCTGAGATAGAAGAGGGGGAGGGGTCTCCCGGCGCGCCTGGAGCACACAGGCTGTGCTGGGCGGAGGGCAGGCAGGAGTCACCAGCTGCTGCCTTCTGGAACACCTACTTCTATTCCAACTTGTCCCCCGTCCTCTGTTTCCCGACCCTCCTGCATGTACCCAGGTTCCGGGGTGGCCCACGCCCATGGCGGAATTCGCTTGTCTGGGCTGCGAGGGGCCCATTCCCACACTCACTTTCTAGACGCCCTTGGGGGCCTTGCCCGGGTCCGGGACCCGGGTCTCAGGAAGCATCCCGCTGCAGGAGGAGGGTGGCTGTCACCCTCAGCCGGGTGGAGATTCCCCAGGGTCTGGAAGAAATGCCGGAGTGTTCGGAGAACATAGCAGGAATGCGTTCCCGCCGCGGCTCAGTGGAAACGAACCTGACTAGTGTCCGTGAGGACGCAGGTTCGATCCCTGGCCTCGCTCAGTGGGTTAGGGATCCGGCGTTGCCCTGAGCTGTGGTGTAGGTTGCAGAGGCGGCTCGGATCCTGTGTTGCTGTGTCATAGGTTGGCAGCTGCAGCTCCAATTCAACCCCTAGCCTGGGAACTCGCTTATGCCCTAGGTGTGGCCCTAAAAAGCAAAAAATTAAAAAAAAAAAAAAAAGAACACAGGAGGAGCTGTATATCAGGGTGTGTGTGCAGGACAGACCCTGTGCCTTGTGTATCATAAGCAGGTGGATAACAGACGTGTTCCTGAAAAGTGAGGTCTGAGATCTCTGAATACAGAGGAGTGCTCTGTTTAGGAAAACCTTGACGTGATGTTGGCAAGCCTGGGGAGAGCTGGGCAGGCCCGTGCACTGCTGATGCAAGGCGACACCGGGACAGACTTTTTGGGAAGCAATTTGGCAAAAGGCAGCTGAAGCCGTAAATGTAAATGTCCGTATCTTTGGGCTCTGTCCTTGAGAAGGAACCGAAGATGGCAATAAAGATTTCCGTTAACCACAATGTATTTACAGCAGCGAAAAAAATCCTAAATATTCAATTATAGGAGTATGATTAAATAATGTATGATACAATAATAGAAATGAAATATTCCAATACATTTTGAATTACAAGTAACAAAGATCGTAATATGATTTTAAGTGGAAAAAAAATATGGTAGGTTTAACCAGTTGGTTAAAACACACACACACACATACACACACACATGCGTGTGTGCGCTCATGTGTGTCATAGATGGAACTCTTGACCTACTTCAAATCTATCAGTGATTTTTTTTTTTTTTCCTTTTTAGGGCCACACCCGTGGCATATGGAGGTTCCCAGGCTACAGTTCGAATGGGAGCTACAGCTGCCGGCCTACACCACAGCCACAGCAATGCCAGATCTGAGCTGCATCTGCGGTCTACACCACAGCTCATGGCAACACCAGATCCTTAACCCACTGAGCAAGGCCAGGGATCGAACCTGCATCCTCATGGATACTAGTTGGGTTTATTAACCACTGAGCCACAGCGGGAACTCCCGCTATTAGTGATTTTTTGCTATTTGGTTCTTTCTGGGTGGTGAGGTTAGGAATGATTTCTGTTTTCTCTTTTTATCGTTTTCTGCATTCTGTGAGTAAGGTTTGAGGAGATTAAATACAAAGCAGTGTTGAAAACGGAAAAGCCGTATTTAAGTGCAGTCACCTTGCAAAGTAGCTGCCGCTCTTGCTTATTTCGGAAGTTCCTCTTTTATGAGTTCCTTCCCAGTGTGGGGCTAAAATCAGTCGACTTTCATGAAATTCATCCTTTAATCCTCACCCCGCCCCCTGTCCACCCCAGACTCCGGCAGAATCACAGAGTTTTCTTCTTTCTCTGGGGGTGACTTCGTAACTGAGGACAGCTGTCCTGTCCCCCAGCCCCCTCCCGGCGCACGCAGCCTATTTCTGCAGCTGGTTCTTGTGTGATCTGAGCTGATGTCATCTCATGCTGGGTGCCACCTCCGGTCATGCTCCAGTTTGCCGATGTCTTTTTCAAAACCCAGGCTCAGAGTGAGTGCCCCACAGCGCAGATGGTGGGAACAGAGGGCTCCGTGGCACTCTCGCCCCCTCCTTGGTGGGAACACGCTGTTTCCGCCAGTGCGGGCTGGGACCGGCTTTCCCATCACCCACCTTGCCGTGCTGGCTGCTTCTGTGCTTCCTGGCTCTCACTGGTCCTGGGCCCTTTACCTAAATCTCTCAACTTCCTCATTTCTCACATAAGAATAATATTATTCCACGACCCAGATAGCAATAGGATGCTCCTTGCCTCTTAAAAGCTATAAAAGTCGTTTCTAATTAAAAAAACATTTTCAATTAAAGTATAGTTGGCTTACCATGTTGTGCCAATTTCTGCTATATAGCATAGGGACCCAGTCATAACGTATATAAACCTTCTTTTTCTTATATTATCTTCCATCGTGTTCAGTCCCAAGAGACGGGACGCGGTTCCCTGGGCTGTACAGCAGGACCCCACTGCTGATCCATTCTAAATGAAGTAGTTGGCACCTACCAACCCCAAACTCCCATCCGCCCCACTGCTTCCCCCCGCTCCCTGGCAAGTCTGTTCTCCACCTCCGTGAGTCCGTTTCTGTTCTGGAGAACAGAACATTTGTGCCGTATTTGTCTTTCTCTCGTCTCTGGTCTTAATTCCACGTCCTAGGGAATGTCCCGTGCCCTTCCCAAGATGCCTGCGGGAAGGGTCGTGGCCTCTCAGCTGTCACTGACTCCCGCTTCATGGCTCTTCCGAATTCTCGTTCTCTGCTCTGAGTTTCAGAGTTGCTTTACCTCTTTCCCGACGCTGACCTAATGTGGCCTCAGCCTCCCTCCTGATTTTCACAGAGGTCAAACCCTCGCACGGGCCCACGTGCGTCTTGCAGACCTGCCTGGGAGCTTTTGAGTGACCAGGTGTCAAAGACTACACAAAGGCGCCCCTGTCCCTAAGGGTCCACTGGGCAGCGCCGCGCTGAGTGGTCTTCCTCCTGTCCGCAGCCCGGACCTGGGGCTGCCAGGCCCATCCTTGAGAGGAGGCTGGCACCACGTTTCCCTTGGCAACTCCCCAGAATTAGCATTCTAATGGGGAGGGTGCAGAGGGTCACGGGGGAGAGGGGGTGTCTTGCACACGATTTCAGGGAGTGTTTTGACATTGATGGCTGTTGATATCTGCAATACAAAACCCACGAGGGCTTGCTTCCTTGCCTCCCCTCCTCTGATGCTTCACCAAAGAGCAGGGGCTCCTGCTCTCAGGACAAAGGGCCTTTCCCCCAGGGGGTAGAGGGCGTAACAGGGACGCCAGACCCGCTGGTGGCTGTGGTTTTGGTAAGGTGGATGCAGGTGCAACGTCTCGTCTTAACTTGGGCGGGGGCTGTGGGGCAGCAGGCTGTCAGGCTGCGACCAGGTGCTCCCTGGTTTTGACGGCTTCAGCCCCAACGCTCAGAGCCCCTCTGCCCCGCTTTGGGTGTGGAAAAATTTATCATCTGAGTTTATGACTCAAGGAAGTGTCAGAATTTCTCAAGAAGGTTTAAAAACAAAACCAAGAATTCTCAAAAGTGGCTCATTTTGCATTTCTGACTTGACTCTGCAGTTTGATGATCGTGAAGAGGTGATTTTGTCTGATTGGCATTACTGAGCAAGTGGGACCCTTCCAGAGGAAGGGAGCCCCGGGACAGGGAGAGGGGACAAGCCGGAGGAAACAGGAGGCCAGGACTGGGTCTCAGCTGCGTCTCACTCTGAGCAATGACTTATTTCTCCGAACTTCCTCGTCTCTAGAACGTGGGTGTTGATGGGAGTTTTTACTTCACTAGTGGTGTTTCCTGGGCTGTACCTGCCGCAGCCCGGAGCCCAGAGCCGCTGCTGGTAGTTCTCTGGAGGGTCCGCCCCCTTTCTTTGGGGGGCTCTTCCTTAATCCTCTTTTCTGTCATAAATTGGCATTCACGTGATCCACGTTCCTGGCCCCTGGTCTTATGAGCATTGTTTTTTTTTTTTTTTTTTCCTTACAAACCCTGGACAGATCTTTGGGGGCTCTGAAAAGAAAGAGGAATTAAACCCGAGTGCTATCCAGTGACTTCCAGTAGAAGCCACCGGAGGCTTTGGAAGCCTTGTTTCCTTGGAACGACTGAGCTCAGAGTTCGGCGCCCTAGGGCAGTGCTTCCTAACCCCTCTCACTTCTCAGCACCAGCAGGACAAAGATCGTACTGAGCTGGCACCCTGTGGCAGAGGGAGAGGGCTGCCCACCGTGGGGATGGCCGGTCCCCACGGAGGGTGGTGAGACTCTCCGCCCCGGGTCCCGCCCTGGCTCGTCTCAGGTGAGGGAGCTTGGCACATGGGTCACCCACCTGTGGAGCAGGAAGAGACTGCGGGGGACATCGTGGGGCTGCGGGACGGCACCCCTAGGCGGGTGAGGGGGCCCTTTGGCAGCTGTGGTTTTCCGTGGCTGAGGATGTGCCCGACAGCACGGAGCAGCCCAGGTAACTCCCCGCCGCCGCTTCTCTTTTCCTTCCTCCTCCGTCTCCACATGACTCCTCCCAAAGGGACTTTAATTATAAAGTCACTGTTTCAAGAATAGCTGAAAGGAGGTGAGCTAGCGAGCTGTCACTATCAGCTTTCAGATCCTTGTTTCTTCTGCCAGTGGTGGAGAAGGACCTGTCATGGCCACGCTCCTTCTCTCACCTTCTTTCCAGGAAGGTGCGTGTGCACGCGTGTGTGTGTGTGTGTGTGTGCACGCGTGCGCGCACGTTTGTGTGTTGATCCATCTACCCACCTGCCCATCTGTCCCCACGTACCCTCTGGGCCCGGGCCCTGGGTCCCGGCCCTCAATATAGTCATAGCTCAGGTGACAGCCAGGGGAAGCTTCCCTTCTCAAGGAGAACTTTCGACAGGAAGGTGGGGAGGATCAAGGAGCAATGGCTGTGGGGGGGAAAGGGTGACGGAGACAGAGTGACGGCAGTGAGTTGAATTAATTCTCTGGTGTCAGATTTAATGAAGGGCTGCCTTCTGTGCTGCCTCAGAAAGGCACATCTTGGAGTGATCGGTGCTGGATGCACGCACAGCTCCAATTAAGAGTTTCTGCATCTTGCAGGGCCGGGGTGCCTTTGAATCTCCAGACTCGGGGGGCTTTGAGGCCCCCTCCCCCTCCTAGGCTTGCGTAGCCCGCATCCAAAAGTCAGTCGGGGATCTTTGCTTCCTCTTAAAGGGAAAGGACTCCGGGATCTTTTTAAGCTCTTTTCACACGTCCCTGCAGCCCTTTCTTTTCCCATCTCGCTTAGCTGTCCACAGGTAAGCCCCAGGCCTCGCCCTTGCAGACGATACCTATTTCACCCGGTCCCTGAATTCTAGAATCACAGAGGCTCAGCACAAGGAGGGGACCTTGGAAGTAACCTAGTCCAGAGTCCTGTAATCAGAGACAGCTAGGACTAGAACCAGGCTCTCCCAGACCGTCTCCTGGCCTCCTGTTTCTGCTCTGGCAGCACGCAGCGTAAACGCCGGCTGCATTTAAGCCCCAGCAAGCCTCAGGTCTCAGCTGCCAATTCAAAGTGACTCCCGCAACCCTTGCAGCTTAGCTGAGGATCCCATTTGACAGTCAACAAAAGTGTCCACGCATCGCCTCAAGTTGTACTCGCCGCGTTGAAGGCCGTGGAGATAGTCTTATTACCTTCAGGTTGGAATCCTAGCTCAGCCACTAGTACGTGACCTTGTGCAGCTTCTAGTGCTTAACTTCTTGAAGCCTCCTTGTCTCATTTGAAAATCAGGAATAATAACACTTACTGCCCAAGTTCACAACAGAGTAGACTCTCGATTTGTTGATGAAGAATATGGCTCTGAGACTAAGTGACAGGCACCCAGCACAATGGCAGCAGTTGGCAAAGGGGGGACCAGAGCCCAGGGCCTCTCTGTGCTGTGTTTGCATCGCCTTGTGCTACGCTGATGTTGCCCTCCCCCCCTCCCCCCCTCATCCCCTCATCTCAGGTACCATTTATTGAGCCTTTACACTGTGCTCTTCCAAGTGCTTTAGAGATTTCAGGCCATTTGAATCTGGCATGAGGTAGGTTTTAAATTTATTGCCGCTTGACATTTGAAGAAATAGACTCAGAGAAGCTGCGTGGCCTGGGGTAAGGGGCTAGTAAGTGCCTTCTTCCGGGTTCGCTGCCAGCGAGGCCCTGACCCGGCCCGGCCAGTTTGAGTAAAGAAACACAAACTGCGGTCCCGTGTCTTGTAGGTGTGGGCTGAGGAAGCTTTCCCTTTCTTGCTCAGCTGCGGTTCTCCTAATGAGCCTCTCTCAGCTTTTATGGGTGTGAGTTCAGTTCCTGGAGGCTTCAGTGAAAGAGGCCTCCAGGAATCAGGGCTCAGAGCGCCCATCTCTCCTTCCCTGGAACTGGGACTTCTGATAGAAGTGAGAAGGCTTGGGAGGGAGACTTTGTCTTCTGTCACGCACTCTGGGTCCTCTCCGTCAGGTTCTCTCACCCACACCCACCACACACACACACACACACACACACGCACACACACAGACAGCAGAGGCTGGTGAACTGATGGTGTTAATAACGATTAGGTCAGTAATGCCCTTTGTAAAAATAATGCCCTATTAGTAAATTGCATCCATTGATGATTAGCCGTGGTGAGAATCTTGATCTGGGGAAGCCTTGATGGAAAGTGGATCCAAAAGCAGACCCACAGCTGGGAGTTGAGTCTCCTCTTCCAAGAAAACCTTTCCTTGGCTTGGCTCTCCTTGGGAAGGGCAGAGTTATGGCCCCGGGTCAATTCCCGCCACTGCTGTTGCCTTGACCTTGAACAAGGGCGCCATCTTTCCACCCCGAGCCTCCATTTTTTTTCTCCCCAGGTGATTTGGGGGCTGCTGGGGAAGCTGGGAGTTGAGGACATGTTGCTGGCTCTGTGGCTGAGGGCACAGCTTGGCACCAGAAGCATCTCTGAAAGACCAGAACTTTCTCCTGCTGGTCTAGGGCTTCCCAAAGAGGTGGTGCCGCCTCCTCTTGCTTGCCTTCCTGCCCAAGCCCCAAGCTGGTGCCCAGGCATGTTACAGAGAGAAGTAGCTTGAGAGGGGTGAGAAACTGTCTGAAATAATTCCATCCTTCCCTGGAGACTTGGCGTGAATTTTATCTAATCACCATGGCAACAGATAAAAAAAAAAAAGAAAAAAGGTGTGAGCATATCGCCTTTGCTGTGATAATTCAGATTTATATATTCAGATCAGATTGGAGTTGGAGATTTTTTTTTTTTAAGGGAGCAGATGCAGCAGAAGGTGTGACTGCAAATAATGTAGCACAAATGTTTGATGATCCTGCCCTTTAAGAAGTGGAACGCAGTTTCCTGCAGTTTTTCCAGAATATAATTATTCCATCAAACCCATTGCAATGAGGACTCATTACGGGCCAGGATAATGCAGAGTCACGTCCGTGCCAACAACACGCCTGCGCACACACAAGCACGCACAAGCACGCACAAGCACGCACAAGCACGCACAAACACGCACAAGCACGCACAAACACGCACAAACACGCATGCACGGGCAGCCCCCAGCCCCCGCCCCAGCCGCTGGCTGCCCCCAAACAGAAACCTCAGAAAGCATCCCAAAAAAGCTCGGGGCCTGAGAAGGGTCAGGCCGGACAGCTCAGACTCCACCCCGCAAGGGACCGTAATCCCAGCCGATGCAGGGTCAGAGGCCCTCCTTCCTGCGTCGTCCCGCCCACGCGAGCCCACTGCCCTTTGGGGAAGCACAAAGCCTTGGAGGGCAGGAGCTGGGCCTGGGTGCTCCGGTCGCACATCTCTGTCCAACCGGGGGGGCGGGGGGAGCGGGTCATTCGGACGTTTCCGTGACGCCTGTGATTCTGCCCACTCGTTCGTGGCGCCGCCCGGTCTGAACCGGTTTGCCGGTTCCCGGTTCGCAGCTTCGGCAGAGGCTTCGCTTCGGGTTTTAGCATTAGCACCGAGGCCTCTGCTTTCTCGCATCCTCACCGAGGTCACGCCTGGGAAGAGCAGCGTGCGTGCAGAGGACACATGCCCAGGAGGGGCGCCATCCGTGTTTGCCGGGCGTCCTCCGTCCCTGCCTGGTGTGTGCTGCGTGTACCACCGTTCGGTAGCAGGCAGATTCTCCAGATCTCTTGGTCTCAAGCCATTGGAAATTCTGCCAATGGGACCGCCTTCGCCTTGAACTTCCCCTGGTGGAGACTGAGAGTCTGTCTCGCGTTCTGTCCAAGGGGCAAAGTCCCCTCGCGCTCACCCCGCCCCCCAGAGCCCCACAAAGACACGGGTGTCCACCTGCCCAGACCAGCCTCCCCAGCGCCCCCAGTAGAGTAAGGGCGGTGCTGGGCATGCAGCAGGAGGGGGCGGGAGGTGGGGCCCGACCCAGAGCTCCTGAGGCCTTTGGGGTCCCCTCAGTGCTGCCCCCACTTCTTGCTGGAGGTAAGAGCCCTCCGTTACTCTCTCTCCTCCACCACAGGCGCCCCTGAACCAACATTTCCCAAAGGAGAAGCCCAGGTCACAGGGCTCGACTGGGACAGAGTGAGAACAGTGATCCACGGCCTCCAGCTTCGAATCCATCGGTGCCTCTTGTCCGCCACATCAAAGCCCCCTGTGTCTGACAGTGGCCAGTCACGGGCTTGCCGCCCTGCGGGCCGTGTTCGCCCGCGGTGTCCCCACTGGCCCCGGGCGTCTGCCATCCTGAAGGTACCCGGAGCTCAAGTTCATGCAGACCCTCAGGGCTGTCCCTTCTAACCCCCTCTTCATCAGCCCTTCTTGGGAAGTAGCCTGACCCTCCGTGCCCGGGGGCAGCGCCTTCCGTCCTCCGCTTTGGCTCGCAGGCACTTCACGCCCCGCGGAGCTCCTGGCGGCCTGGCCTCCCGGCGACTCAGCTGAGCCCGACCGAGGTCCGGCCCATTCGGAACGTCCACCCGCGGGCTGGCTTCGTCCACATCCGAGCCTCAGCATCTTGCCAAGAAGGGTCTAGGTCGCCCGCTGCTTCCTCCCCAGCAGATGGGCTGGTTCTGAAGGCCACGGTCCATTGGCCACGTGGTGCTGCTCTCTGCTGCCCTCTCAGCGGAACGTTCAGAAAGTTCCCTTTCCTGTAATTCACCTGAGCAGTCCAGGCCGCGGGCGCAGCGCCCAAACCCAGCGGCAAATAGAGCCGCTTCTCCAAGGATGGCTCGTTCCCCACGTACACGCTGCCCTCTGCAGCGGGGAGAGGCAGGCGGCAGATTGTTTGTGCTTGGTGTGTAATTTATTTACCTGGGAAGGCACAGTTCCATGGCAGCAGCTGGTTTCCAGCATGTTTCTCGGCCCTCGTCCTGGCTCACACCCCATCCGGCCCAGAGGAGACCAGGGAACCAGAGCGTGGGGTCTGGAGGAAGAACCCGTAGTTCTGGGCTTAATCCTTCCCCCTTCTGCATCCCTGGGCTGCGGGTCCCCTCTGGGAACGGGAGCGTTGCACCTGCCCAGGCGGAGGCCGAGGAAGCCCGCAGGAGCCCCTCCCGCACAGCAGGCGTGCGTAAGGGCGGCTCCTAGGCTGGGCACCTAGCCCGGGCAGTGGGGCCCCAAGAAGCTGCTGCTTGTAGCGCCCCCTGCCTCTCCCGCTGCCACCCCAGTTGCGGGTGACGGTGACGGAGGCGGGCGGGGAAGGGGTGATGCAGACGGAGCAGACCCATCAGCGGGCCCCCCCGAGTGGGGGCCCTGGGGCTTCCGCGCACAGGAGTAGGGCCGGGCTCCAGGCGACGCTGCCAGCCTGAGTGGAGTGCCGGCACAGGAGGGCCTGGGCCCCTGTCTCTGCCCTGGCTGGACCCCGTGCTCCATTCTGAGCCACTCCGGGAAATGGGTCCATGGCTGGTGACCGGGGAGAGTCAGGTTGATGAAAACGCTGATGGAATGAGGCCGTGTGGCTGGAAATGAGGTTTTGAAGGATGCGGTTCCTGCCTGCCTTGCAGTGAGAGGTGCTCTTGGGCTGACTTCCCCGGTGCAGCAGGCAGAGCCAGGGCCTGGGCAGGCAGTACGGGGAGCACAGAGGCTTCAGCAGCAAGGCCACTTTTATAACAAAATGGCCAGGCAGTGGCTCGGCTCCCCTCGCAAGTAGCGAGTGAGCTCACCGTTACCGAGTGTCTTGAAGCCGGGTCAGAGGGCGATAGTACTAGTTCCTGTTTGCTGAGTGCTGAGTGCCCGCCATGTGCCAGGCGTTCTTGCTCTGTGTACACTTTTTCTCCTAACAACCTGCTGTCAGGTTTTGTTTTTTTTTTTCCTTGTCTTTTTAGGGCCTCACCCGTGGCATACGTTCCTAGGCTAGGGGTTGAATTGGAGCTGCGGCTGCTGGCCTACGCCACAGCCACAGCAACGCCAGATCCGAGCCTTGTCTGACGTACACCACGGCTCATGCCAATGCCAGATCTTTAACCCACTGAGTGAGACCAGGGATCAAACCTGCATCCTCATGGGTACTAGTCAGGTTTGTTACTGCTGAGACACAGTGGGAACCCCTGCTGTTAGGTATTATTGTCCCCATATGCATGGGCAGCAGTAAGCTCAGAGCAGTAAAGGAATTTGCCCAAGATCGCACAGCTTGTGAATAACCTGTCCCTTCCTGGCATTTTTGGGGGCTCATGGAAGGGAAACCCGCTGTGTGGGGGAAGGTGTCACTAGGCCTCTAAGAACCTTCTTACTGAAGATTCGGTGGCTTTCTCCCTTGTGAAATCATCTTGGTTTAGCTCTGCCTCTGACCGCCTGGCATTTCAGTCTGACCTTGACCCTTAGTCTCACCTAGGCCCTCAGGTCACGGCAACCTCAGCTTATAAAACTCTGTCCCGCAAAGTACTGCATTCCGTACGCACCGCACTTGTGTGAGTTGAGCCTCATCCTTCTGCTGAGTTACTCTAGGGAACTGAGTTCCAAGGGGTTAAGGGATCTGTCCCAGGGCAGGGAGCCACTGGTAGCTGGGTAGACCCCTGCCTCCGGCCGTCAGTTTGGTCTGTCTGGCGTGTTGCACCCCGCCCCCCATCCTCCAGGCAACTCAATAGGGCAGGCGCAGTGCAACATTATAGTAATAGAGACCCACTCACACAGCCCTTCCTATGGGCCAGGAACCCTTCTAAGCACTTTACGTATATTCATTAATTTACTCCTCGGAGTAACCTTATGAGCAAAGTGCTCGTATTATCCCCATCTTTCAGAGGAAGACGCCGAGGCACAGAGACGTTAAGGTTCTTGTCCAAAGTCACACAGCAGTAAGGGAGTACAGTGAGGGTCTGGTCTCGGCATTGTAGCTCAGACCCCTCGCTTGGTCCTCACCTCCATATGCGGGACTGTCCCCCACTCCGCCCCCACCCGCCGTGTCCTTCGGGGGAAGGAAGGCTCCCTGGGGCAGAGCAGCTCAGACTCCCTCGGGAGCCTGCCTGCCGTGTTCTGTTTTGTTTGTTTTGTTTTTTTTGTTTTGCGCCAGGTTGTTGTTTTTTAATTGACTTTTTAGTAAAGTACGACATACATACAGAAAATTACATAAGCCTACGGTTCAATAAGTCCTTACAAAATGAACACAGCTGTGTAGCCACTCCCTAGACGACCTCCCCAGCGCCCCAGAAGCCTCCCCTCTGCCCCTGCAGCTGTTACCTCCACCCCCGCCAAGTTGACCACCCCTGACACCTGTCACCGTAAGTCAGCATCGGCTGGTCTTGAACTTCCTACGAGGGGAGGCATGCGGAGTGTTCTCCTAGCCTGGCCTCTCTGACTCAGTGCGTTGTCTGGGAGGGTCACCCTTGAGCTGTGTCTGTCATTCTGGTCCTTAATCAGCCCTGCTGTCAGGCAGCTCCTGGTCCTGCTAAGCTGCGCCTCCTCCGGTTTAGCCCGCTACCCCAGGGTCGGGTGAGGTTGGGCGCGGGATCTGTTTGTATCGGAGCTGACGGCCTCGTTTCTGTGGCTTCCTTCCTTTTCACCTGTAGCTTTGAGACCTTCGTCTCACTTTTTAGATGGGAAACCACTCTCTAGACTCAAAATCAGGCCTTGGGTTGCACAGACCAGGCAGAGGGAGAGGTCGGTGTGGACTTTGTCCCCTGGGGCTCTGGTTACCGGGGCGACCGTGGCTGGGGCCAGGTGGAGAGTGGAGGGCACAGCCACCTGCCGCAGGCCTGGCGGGAAGCTAAGGAGCACAGGGGACGGCGAAGGCCCCTTCCTGCTCAGAAGTCCCAGGAATCCAGGTTTCTTGTAAAGACTCTTTCTGTAGCAGGAAAGACACCAGCAGATATCCCGGAGGCTGCCTCTGGCATCCCGGGGACTTGTCAAAATGCAGAAGCTCAGGCCCCACCTGCCCTACAGGATCAGAAGCTGCCTTTACTAAGCCTTTAGCCTGGGAAGTTTTGAGAGGCCCTGCTTTAGGCAGGACACTGAGGTGGTCAAGAACTTGGACTCTGGAGCCAGACCGTCTGGGTTTGGATCCTGGCTTAACCACTTACTGTGTGACCTTGGGCGAGTGACTTAACCTCTCTGAGCTTTATCTAGAAAATGAAGATAATAGCAGTACTTCAAGGGGTTGTTGTGAGATTTCACTGCTCCAACCCCCTTGAAACACCGAGCGGTGCCTAGCACGTGGTTAACAGGACACGTTATCTCGAGGAGCCAGGCACCAGCAGGACGCTGCTCTTACACGTCTCTCTCACTCTCACAACAGCCTTAGGTCAGTAGTGAGATTTTGCTCATTTGCAAACCAAGGAACTCCTTTCGCAGATGAAGAAATAGTCCGAGAGGCTAACTCGTCCGGGAGACAGAAGGAGCCAGGGTTTGAGAGGAGCTCTCTGCTGGTGGGCAGGATGCGAGGTGTGGCCAGCAGCCTCTCTCTCCGCGTTCAGGGGCGGGGATGGGATTGATGCGTGCGGGCCATAAACAGCCTGCTGATGTGTTTATGGACATTAAATCCTGCCTGTTAATCGCTAAGGATTCATTGTTCAGGATAAACACAAGGTGTTTCTCTCCCAGCAAGCTCTAAATTAAATGAGAAGCGGGGAGGCAGAGGCCTGTTGGAGAGTAAGAGAGAGCACGCTCAGAGGGTCTGGGCTTCGGAAGGACCCACTGCGCAGGGAACCGGGTCGGGGCCAAGTGCGTGGCGATGCCAGAGAGCGTGAGACGAGGTGGCCCAGGGGGATTGGACTCCGCTCAGCATCCTGCTTCTCAGGGAGCTGGTGGGCTGACGAGTGCTGGTTCCCTGGGGAGCCGGAGCGTTCGGAGGGCCCTGGCTGCACAGGGGCGGAAGCTGGTCCCAGCCGGGCTCTGGGTCTGCCCGGGCTCATGCGTGTGTGCGGACTGACCTGGCCTGCCCCGGGCCCCCGCCTCTGCTCCTGGCTGTCCGCTCTGCCCCCTCCTCCTCTTTCTCACCACCTTCTCCCGGGTCTGCTTCTCATCAGTGCTACCTAAGGCCCCGTCGTGTTGTCTTTTTATTTCTCTGTCTCCCCGTTGACAGTGAGCACCTTGGGGGCAGAAACCTTGTCGTCTTCGCCCCATGTTTCCTCTCCCGGGCACAGGGCTTGGTGCTTGCTGGCCGGCCGGCTGGCTGGAAGGAAGGGTGGGCTAAGGATCTCCATGACGCCCTCCCCAAAATGGATACTCGGGAGACGGGGAGAGGCCACCTGAGGCCACAGCATCACGAGGCACCCAGTTCCCTAGCGTCCATCACTGCTGTCTGACGCGGGTCCCTTGGTGTGCCACGGGCAGATTCTAGACAGCCGCTTCTCAGAGACGAGACCGGCCCCCACCTGCCCCCAAAGGCCTTCTCCGCCAGATGTTTCTCTGTTCCCAAGGTGCTGACTCGCTAAAGGGGGACTTGGAGCTGAGGGGGGTAAACTGGCCCCAATGCTGCACGTGTTTGCTGGTAGGTGGGGTAACTGGGAGCTCTGTTTACTGGGATCAACTGGGAGTATGGCCAGTGCAACAGCCCTGGGGGCTGACCAGCTGCAGGTCCTCACCCTGCGCCCAGTGTGAAGCCGCCCGCATTTCACCCCAAGGCACACTCCACCCAGCCACCTCTGCTCCCTCCAAGCCTGGGCTGTCGCCACACGGACTGGATCCTGTTATTTTTCGGAGCCTTTGGGATTCCATGGGAGCGAGCAGGACTGTACCGCAGCCGGGCTTGAGGTGGGACAGCCTCAACATCCCCAGGGTCCCCAGACAAGCCTCTGGCACAGCCCGCGTCCTCAGCTCTAGTAGCGGATCAGCTCCATGTTTGTCCTGTCACCCCCAGACTGGGAGTTAGGAGTTCAGGTTCAAGTCTAGGCTTTCCCTTCGCCGGGCTCCCTTTCAGGTCATTCAATACCCGGGTTACGGGATTTTTTTGGGTTTTCCAATTCCTTGTCCCCGTGGCCCTCTTAGAGCCACGTGAGTCCAGTACGAGAGGGTGTGCTGTCACCTAACAGGGGTCTAGGAGGCCCTTCAAAGGCCCATTGCCAGGGAGCTAGAGCCCAGGGGAGACGATGCCTCATTCTGTTTCCTCTGGAGTAACCCTCTGCAGCGCGAAAGCGGATCACGACTGCCCAGTAGGGACAAAACCCAGTGGACGCCAGAGCGCACCCCGCCTTTCTCCTTTCTTTCCCACCATGAAGGTGGTACCACGGTCAGCCCAGGCTTGGCCTGAGGCATGGAGCTGGTGTGGGGTGATGTCCAGCCCCCCCCAGGACGTAGGCAGCCCTCCAGCTCTGCGTGACGCTGAGGGGTCCAGGACCGGGACCGCGGAGACCGCAGCCTCAGGGAGCAGAGGCGTAGGACTTGCTTGAACACAAAGGGCATCGCGCTGTGTGGAGAGGCCTGGGGAAGTGGAGGGAACAGGCGACTGGGGTTCCGCCTCGCCTAATTACTCTGTGTTCCTAGCAAAGCCCTGAGCATCTCTCAGCCTGAGTTTCCTCGGCGGTCCATGGCAACACAACTTGAACCGTTCAGGTGATTACAGCATACAGTCTGTTGTCCTAGAAAACCCTCGGACCTCAGTGACTTAACCCAATTGCTTGTGGAGCATCCGATGGGCCGTGGCGTCTTCTTCCCATGGTCACCCGGGGATCCAGACTAACCGAGGGCCCACTGTGTTTAAGGATCCACCATCTCAGAGGTTGCACCGGATGTCGCCATCCAGAGGTGGCTGGCAGGAGAGAGAGAATGTGGGGGCATCGGGTGGGCAGGTCCGGGCTGGTCTTCGCCACTTCTACACACGGCCCACCGGGATGTTAGGAAGTCTGGGAAACTGAGTCCCTGGCTGGGCGGCTGCTTCCCGGAAACAGCCCCGCACCGTGCATGAGGAGGCACGGGCCTCTGGTGGACAGCACACCCTCCACCAGAGCACACACTTCCAGGGCCGTCGTGGATACTTAGGAATTAGAGCATGAAGAAAAGGCGCCGGCCCGCGGTCAGTACAGGGCAAATGTCCTTCCCGCTTTGCTCCCCAAACAAGGAAAACCTCCTTCTCCTTGCCTGGCGTCTCCATTTGGGTCAGGAGGCCCGCTGGGGAGCCTGCACTTGCCCAAGAACTTGTCACAGGGACATGCTTCTTCGACAGTGACTATGTAGGCTCAGAGTCAGGGAGGCTCAGGACAGGGAGGCCACGGGAGGGTCGCTGCTTCCTGAGACCGGGCTCGTTCCTTCTCAGCGTGTTAGGTGACCGGATCACGGGAAGACAGAGATGCAGCGTCAGGGGGGAAGCGTGTCAGGAGCGAGCTTTTCCCAGGATCCCGGGCAGCGTGCAGCTGGACAGAGGTGTGCGGCATCAGCCGGCTGCAGGCGCTCTGACTGCACCCGGAGCTGGAAGGCTCCCCGAGTTAGACAGGGTCATCTGTCCCGCGTTATAGGAGTTTCCCAGCTTGAGCACTGAAAGTTCCACGTCCCAGGAGCCAACCCAGATGGGCTGAGATTGCTGGTCACCCCAGTGCTGGATGGCCACAGTCTAAATGCTGGCTGTGGCATTTACTGGCCGCACGCCTCAGGGCAAATTCTCTATGCTGTCCGGACCTGAGTTTCGTCATCAGTGAAGTGTGAGGTGAAGAGCCTCTGCTGCCCGGAGCCGTTTCCGTGAGAGCAAATGATCCATTGAAGGAGCCTGGTCCTCCCTTGCTGGGGGTAATTGTCCAGCCTCTGCCTGAACCTCCCTGGGACTGGGGCGCCCTCTCTCCCAAAGCGGCCTGTGCTCTCTTTGCCTGGCTCTGGCTGTTAAGAACATGCCTCTCAGGAATCCCTGCTCCCTGATTCTTCGTCCCAACTGATCCACATCACGTCCCCTAAACTCTAAAGGCGGGGATCATGCGCCCAACGGCTGAACAGACGGATCCGGGTGGGGCTGAGCTGTGCCGTCTCCGAGAGGACTGGCTCTGGGTCTGTGGTGAGGAGTCAGGGAGCACGAGATAGAACCAAACGGGAGCTCCCATCGTGGCTCAGCGGTAATGAATCCAACTAGCATCCGTGAGGATGCAGGTAGGACCCCTGGCCCTGCTCAGTGGGTTAAGAAGCCGGTGGTGCCGTGAGCTGTGGTGTAGGTTACAGAAGCGGCTCAGATCTAGCGTTGCTGTGGCTGTGATGTAGGCCAGCAGATGCAGCTCCAGTCTGACCTCTAGCCTGGGAACCTCCATATGCCCAAGGCGAGGGCCTAAAAAGCAAAAAAAAAAAAAAATAAATAAAAAATAAAAAAAGATAAAAAAGAAAAGAACCAAACAGCTCTGGGTGTGTGATGAGGATCCTCCTCGTCCTGTTTCTGGTCCATCTCAGTGTGGCCCCTTGCCACCAGCATGTGGGACCAGCAGCATGGCCACCACAGGTGGCTGTGCAGCACATCTCCACGGGCACTGTTTCTTCTGAGTTGTGCAGTGCACAACCTGAGTAACCATGCACGGTGTCCAGGACATGCTGGAGGTTTGAGCGGGTGGGAAGGTTGACGTCAGTGGAGGACTCACACTGCGTACAGGTGAAGTGAGCAGCCCCACCTGCCCCCAGGCACTTGCCGGCCGCATGTGGGCCTTGCAGATTAAAGTCTTATCTGCTGTATCTAGTTGTCCATCTCCACGTCCTAGGAGAGTGTTCTCAAACTGTGTGCACATCCGAGTCAGCTGGAGAGCTTGTTCAAACACAGATTGCTGGATCCCACGCCCAGCGTGTCTGATTCAGTGGGTCTGGGGTGGGGCTCAAGCCTTCGCATTTCTAGCCCCATCCCTGGTGCTGGCAGTGCTGCTGGTCCAGAACCACCTTTGAGAACCGCTGTCCTCGGTTGATATTTCGTGGTCACCTGTGCTATGGGAGACAGGGACCAAAGTTCAAGTTCCTTCTCTGCTGCTTATTAGTGGCAGCAGTGTAGGCCTCTCACCTCGCTTTTCTGTGCCCTGGTGCCTTTTTCACTTCGGAGTGGAAATGCTGGCTCTTACAACCCTGGGCTGCTGTTTGGCGGATTAGCTTAGAGTATGAATTCAAGAGCTGCGAGCTGTTTACTAGCTGTGTGTGTGATGTCCCTCAGTCTTCTGGTGGAATCTTCTAGTCTTCTCCCTTTAGGATGTAACAGTATGCCTCTTCATTTCTTATTGTAAAAATTACAAAGAGGAGAGGAGAGGGACGCGTGGTATGGGTGACTTCTGGCTGGATACACAGACATCCAGAGATACGGTTTCATTGGTGCAAACCTCCCAACAGCTCAGGGGTGAGGCTGCCGCCGCTCACGGAGGTTAGTCTGGGAGGGCCTGTGCTGACCTCCTTCTCTGGGCGCCATGGAAAGAGCCAGGGAGCAGTGTTCGGTTTGGACCTGAAAGCTCAGCGGGGAAGGCCAGGAGTCCATTGTTTTTATGAATATAGGTGTTGGTACATAGAGATCTGAGCAGTATACGTGCCACCAAATGTCCACTGAACCCTGTGTGTGCCGACACTTGATAGCACCTGATGTCAAGTGTGGTTGACATCGACGTTGTGTGACTAATGCTGACATCAGCCAGAGGGGTCTGGCTGACGTCAGCATCTAAAGGAAGACTTGAGAAACAGCTAATTCCTGCTGGATCCACAGAATTCTTTGTAGGGACGGAATGACCTAGAATGCAAAACAGGTTTTGTTCTATTTGGAAAACCGGGAAGATTCTAGCAGGAAAAATACCGAGAAGGTAGGAATCGCTGGGGCGCCAGCAGAAGGTGAGAAAGGAGTTCAGAGTGCGTGGGTGGCGAGGAAATGAATAGACGCCACTTGAAATGGTCCTGTTCTAGAACAGCACATCCTGTGGGCCTGTATAGAGGTGTGTTCCACAATAAACAGCTATTGAGTAACCTGCATTCTGCAAGTTTCGGGCAGTCACCATCTTGCACCCGTGCAGTCTGCAATCACTTCCTAACTGTTTTCGGGGCCTCCGATTTCTTTCCAGCTCTGTTTAAAATAGAGATCTGATCATCTTGTGGCCTGACTTTAAACCTTTCATGACTCTTCGCTGCCCGGGTGATGAATATCTCCACCTGCTGGACTCCTCGCAGTTGCTGGAGCTGACCGCACCATCTCAGGCCTCTCTGGCCGTCCTCAAGTCGTCTGTGTTGCCTGGGTCACCCTTCTCAGTGTGGGAAGCCCAAGTGATCCTTCAGAAACCCCTCTTTGCAGGTGCCTTCCCAGGGTCACACGTGAGCCCGTCACAGTGGCTGGATTTTAGAATGTCACTGATTCTGGGCCAGGCTTCCATCTTTCCAGGGCCGCACCTGAAGCATATGGAAGTTCCCGGGCTAGGGGTCAAATAGGAGCTGCAGGCTGGGTCACAGCCACAGCGATGCAGGATCTGAGCCCCGTCTTCGACCTACACCGCAGCTCACGGCAACGCTGCATCCTTAATCCACCGAGCGAGGCCAGAGATCGAACCCATGTTCCATGGATACTAGTTGGGTTCTTAGGCTGCTGAGCCACAACAGGAACTCCCCATCTTTTTAATGTAACAATAAATAGCACCTTAAGCATATCCATCATTGTACCACGGACCCAGATTCAGGAACTTTCCACACGTGGACCAGCATACCTCCTAGGCTGGCGGCAGCTCTTTGTACTGTTGGCCCCCAGTTCCACCTGTGCTAGTCTCGTCCTGTGATCTGCTTTGGGTGTGGCGACTCACCTGACTCTTGGCACACAGTGGGCACCCACTGTATACTTGACCAAACTCCATGGGGACACGAAAGGAAGCAGACGTAGATCTTGGCCCTTGTTTGCTGCACTCAAACTTGAAATCCTGAAAGGCCTTTTACACCTAGTTTTTCTTTTTCATCAGAGCATTTCTGGAAAGGACAAAGTAACTGAAAGTGATCTTTTCTGACTTATAACTAGGCGAGTTGAGGCCCAGGGACGTTTAAGGAACTCCCAAAGCCTAGGCGGAGGCCAGGCTTCCTGAGGCGCAGGGAGAGTCCTTGCTGCTGGACAAGCCTGCCCCTTAAGAGGTGGATATCGTTTTTAAAAAAGCCCATCTGTGACAGGAACCGGACAACTGTGCCATGTACAGTGGTTTGCTGGGTTCCTTCTATGTGCCAGGGGCTTGGCACACAGGAGCTCATTCGCCCCTCACGACAGCTCTGCCAACTGGGTCTTTTGTCCCCGTTTCCCAGATCAGGAACCCCAAGTGAAAGGATGGCGAGTAACCTGCCCCCGTTTGCAGCAGCTCCGAGGTGGGCTAGGCTTCTGGGGCTGAGCCCCTGGTCCCAGTTCTTCCGCTCTCCCAAGTTACAGGTGTCCTCTGCTTTGCCGCCAAGGCCCTTTGCTTGGCAGGACAGTGAGGGGATGGAGCCGATGGTCCTGTGAAGCCTCGGAAGTGTGCAGGGCGGGGTGTCGCGGGGTGGGGGGTGGGGGGGAGCGGTGTTTTTGCTCTAAGGTGACTGGAGGAATGTACTGGTAGGTTGAGGGCGGGGCCAGGGCTGCCAAACCCAGTGAAGGGTTGTCTCAGCCAGGCTGCTCGCTGGAATACTCCCGGTCGTAAAGAGAATGCGATAATGCCGTTCACAGCAACCGGATGCGTCCGGAGATTCTCGTACTAAGTGAAGTAAGTCAGAACGACAGACACTGGGTGATAGCACTTACACGTGGAATCTACAGTATGGCACGGACGAGCCTGTCTACAAAACAGAAACGGACTCACGGACACAGAGAACTGACTTGTGGTTGCCGAGGGGGAGGGGGTGGGAGGGACGGGGAGTTTGGGGTCAGTCGCTGCAAACTATTACATTTTGAATGGATAAGTAATGAGGTCCCGCTGTGCAGCACAGGGAACTCTATCCAGTCTCTTGGGATAGACCACGATGGAAGATAATACGACAAAAAGAATGTGTATCTATGTATGACTGAGTCACTTTGCTGTATAGCAGAAATTAGCACAATTGTAAGATCAACTATAATTAAAAAAATAATGCTACAGCAGCCCCTTGGTAGCCAGCTTCCAGGATGCCCCCCAAATCCACCCCTCCTGCTATCCAAACTCTCGGGTCATGTCCTCTCCCTTTGGACCTGGGTTGTTCTGCGTAACCAGCCGCGTACGACAAGAGTGATGAGGCGCCTTCTGAGGTGGGGTTATAAATGACTGTGGCTTCTCTCTTGGTTTCAACCCTTGGGTCACTGGCTCCGGGGAAGGGCAGCTGGAAGGTTTCTAGAAGCTATGGGGTGATATCCACATGGTGAGGCACTGAAACCTCTAACTGACAGCCAGAAGGACTAGAGGTCTGACAGCCCCGTGAGTAAGCTGGAGATGGAGTTGAATGTGGAGGTGACCCGGCCACGGCCAACTGGTGTATAAGAGCAGTCCCACCCAGCCCAGCCACTCCTGGCTCCTGGCCTCACAAACTGTGGGGTTGGAGTTCCCGTCGTGGCTCAGTGGAAATGAATCTGACTAGGAACCATGAAGTTGCGGGTTCAATCCCTGGCCTTGCTCAGTGGGTTAACGATCCGGCGTTGCCGGGAGCTGTAGTGTAGGTTGCAGACGTGGCTCGGATCTGGCGTTGCTGTGGCTGTGGCGAAGGCCGGCGGCTACAGCTCCTGTTAGACCCCTAGCCTGGGAACCTTCATATGCCATGTGTGCGGCCCTAAAAAGCACACACACACACACACACACACACACACACACACACACACACACAAAAACCCACAAACTGTGTGGGGTTATAAATGATTGTTTTTTTTATTTATTTACTCACTCTTTAGGGCTGCACCCACGGCACATGGAAATTCCCAGGCTAGGTGTCAAATTGGAACCACAGCTGCCAGCCCCCACCACAGCCACAGCAACGTGGGATCCAAGCCAGGCCCCTACCACAGCTCACGGCAACACCAGATCCCCAACCCACTGAGCGAGGCCAGGGATCAAACCCGCATCCTTATGGACCCCAGTCGGGTTCATTAACAGCTGAGCCAAGAAGGGAACTCCCTAGATGATTGTTGTTTTAAAGCTGCGCAGTCTGGGGGCAGTTTTTTACGCAGCAGTGGGTAACTAATACAAACTCATTAAGAGACATTGCCGGTCTGTGATTTCTGGGAGGGCTCAAAGGAGCCCTCTAGCTGGGGACTGGGTTCAAGAAGCGGTAAAGGTATTACTGTAGGGGTGTGAGTCCCTGTTTGCTCACAGTAGGAGCCGCCGCTCTGGGTGCTGACTCCCGGATGGCTGGGCTCTGGGCCTCCTGGCTCCTCCCTCGGTCTGGCCCGAATACGTGGGTCTGTCTGCACCTACCTGGGAGCCCGAGAGCTGGAGGCAAGCCTGGGTGCAGGGACAGCCTGGCCACTGTCTCCTCGGCAGTGACAGTGACAGGATGCACCGGGCACAGCTCTGCACCCAGCAGTCTGTGCTTTATTACAGCCCCTCTTGTTTTTCAAAACCTCTTTCATTGTGTATGAGGAGGCAGATGTGAGGGCCGCGCAGGCGCACACAGGCTGCCGTTCTGGGAAAAGAAAAGGATATTTTGTGTTCCCCTCTCTTTCTAGGGCGGTCTAGCCTTCTTTATGTTTTTCACGTGCTTTTCAAAGGGATGATTGTTCTGCTCTTGGACACACGCGCGCACACAGCCTCCACTCTCTCCAGGGGCGGGTGTCCTGGATCTGCCCTTTAACCTGTGCGACCCTGAGCAAACGCTGCATCTTCTCCGAGCTTTAGTTTTCTCATCTATAAAATGAGGATAGCAATACACGTGGCCTGTGAGCTTCGGGAGATAGCGGATCTTTCCAAGATGATGGTGCACGTGAAAGTTGTTTGTGAACTAAGGTCGTGTCTTTTCCTCCGGTGTCCTCGCGACCTGGACGCGGTACCTGAAGTCTGATGATCACCGAGAAGAAGTAGCCGTGTGCCGGGAGCGGAGGTGCGTGAAGACTGGGCCCCATCACTCAGCCTACACTGGGCGAGCCTCACCCGGCGCCGGGGTTTCTAAGTGAGGGTGTGCGGGGCCAGATCTCTGCTGCTTTGACCATTTTTTCTGTGATTTGTAGAGAGCCCACTGTGTGCCAGGCACTGTGTGAAGCCTTGACAGGGTGCATCTTTAAGCGCTTTTAAGGAGTTTTGTGACACAGGGCCGGATGAGAGCTAGCCTCTCTGGCTTCCTGGGCTCGGCAGTCACTTTTCCTGCCTCGCCAAGCCGCTGCCCGGTCAGTCCCTGCTGCTCTTGGGACACCCGCCATCGTCCCAATTTCCCCATCTCCTGGTTCTGAGTTTCCCAGGGGCTGGGCCTAAGACAGCCTTGGACAAATTAGCAGCCCCCACAGGCCCCCTGCCCCGCCCCAGCATGGCTGTCCCCAGTCCCCGCTCATCCTTCCTGCTTCCACCTCTGTCACAGCGCTTCCTGTCCTCCTCTCTTGCCAGTTCACCCCCAAGGATGATATTCCTACTTAAAAATAAATCGCTGTGATCTTTAATTGCAGACTAAATAATTGCTCCATTTTATTTAAATGTGGCTCTTTGGCGGCTCTGGGAACAATTAGAAGAAAACATAGGGCAGCGCTGGGTGCATGTTTTCAAGCATATAATTTTTTTTTTATTATTATCATACCGATGTTTGTAGGATCTGGAAAAAGAAAGTGCGCCCCTCCTTCCAAGTTAGTCATGCACAATTTACACGCAATGATAACAATAACAATGGTAATAATAATAATTCCTGGCTTTTTCTGGATTTCATGCTTGGCTCCCAAGGAAGCTGGGCAGGCACCGTGCACTTTCCAAAAGCAAAGAGGTAAGAGCAGCCCCAGCTGCCTGCCTCAGACCTTGCAGAGGGACACAGGCCCTGGCCCTTCTCGTCGGGGTCCTGGCTTTGATGTGAGCCCAGAGTTGGCCTTCCGCGTGCGGTCTGAGACGATCGGTATCCTTAGGACCCCTCACCGTCTAAAACTCCACCGTTTGTCCAACAGAAGAGCCCGAGAGGGCATCACACGCCTCTTTTTATAATGGACCAGAGGAAAGAGCAGGTCCCAAAGCTTGTTAATAACAGAACCAAAATAAGGCCTTGGTGGTAAAATAGGAGAGCGGGGCCCTTACAGCCAGGAGGGCCTAGGTTCAAATCCCCATCCTGTGTGTCACGCTCAGTGTGCTATTAGGCGCATTTCTTTTTTTCTTTCCTTTTTTAAATTTTTTTTTTAATTTGTTAAGAATGATAGTGTGGGTGTTTTTTCTTTTTTTCTTAAATTAGTTAAGAATGATAGGGTTGGTGTCAAAATGGCTAAAGTAAAAGAATTTTATGTTAAAATGGAAATTAGTTCAAACTGCTTTAAGATTTCTTTAAACAATTTACATTATTTTTTAATAAAAAGGGTTAAAGGTTATACTCCATTTACGGTTACTACGGAATATAGGCCCTCCCCCCCGTGTTGTGCAGCACAGCCTCGCAGCCCATCCTACGCCCGGGAGTCTGCATCTCCCATCCGCCCCCGGCCCCGTCGCCCCTCCCTGCTGGTAACTGGGCTCATTCCTTAATCTGGAAAAGTGAGAAATACCGATGCTTGCTTATTCTGAGGAATGAAGAGCGTCATCTGCGTGACAGTCTCCAGCACAGGACCTACACACAGGAGATGCTTGGTCGACGCTCATCTTCTTTTCTTCTTTCCAAAGCCCCTCCGTCTCTGAGCTAGCTGGTTGTGTGTAACTGTCCCCGGGAGGGTAGCGGTTTTCGACACTGGGGCAAGATGACAGCTGGAGGAGGAGGAGGCTGTGGCTCGTGGAAGGTGCCTGCTGAGAGGAAGGGGAGGGTGACGCCGCCTCCGGGCCTCGCGTGGGCCGTGCTGACGCAGCCCCTTCTCCCCCCACCCCGGGTCCTGATGCTCGACCTTCCTCGCTGGTTCTGTGTGTCCCAGCTGGGTCTTCCCAGGTTCAGGCTGCAAAAACAGCCTCCTAGGCTGTTTCATGCACAATTACTGAGCACCTGCTGTGTGCCAGACACTCTAGGCACAAATGCCATAGGGCAAGTAAGAGGTGGCTTCTAGCCTCAAGGAGCTTGAAGGCTGCGGTGACAGAGACAGGGAACCAGTGTATTTATTGGGACGTGAAAGGATCTCAGCAGAGTTATCTCCAAAGAGCTGGGAAGCCTGTGCAAGGAGGAGGGAGGGCAAATTGCCAGCCTCTGGGGTTCACGGAGGCCGCTTAGGGAAGCTGCACCTGAGTGGGGTCTTGAAGGATGTATAAGAGTTGGGTAAAAGACGTTTGGAGGGAGAAGTGGTGGCCTGGGTGTGTAGAGCACCCTCGGTGGTGCAGAATGATGGCTTGTGTGTGGCGAGGCTGGAACAGCAGGAGACAAGCCTCGCCATGAGAACGGGGGTCCTTGTAGGCGGTTTTCCAGTGTCCGTGTTGGGGACTCTGGGCTGTGGAAAGGCAACACGTACCCTGCTCTGGAATCATAACTCAAATAAACCCGGGGCTGCAGCTCTTTCTACCAGACTCAGATTGCTGAACTGGATCTAAGTGACCTTTCCACGATTAACTGCCTCCCGAGGGCGGGACAGGGTTGCTAATCTGTTTGTTTTTTTAATAAGAGCTTTATTGACATATAGGAGTTCCCATCGTGCTTCAGCGGAAACAAATCTGACCAGCATTCATGAGGACTCAGGTTCGATCCCTGGCCTCGCTCAGCGGGTTACAGGTCGGACGTTGTCGTGAGCTGTGGTGTAGGTCACAGACTAAGCTCCAATCCTGAGCTGCTGTGGCTGTGATGTAGGCTGGCAGCTACAGCTCCGATTCAGCCTCTAGCCTTGGAACCTCCACACACCACAGGTGCCCCTGAAAAAGATGAAAGTCAAAAAAAAAAATAAGAGCTTTACTGAGATACAACCCACATACCATACAATTCACAGTTAACAATTGTAAAGTATACAATTAAGTGGTTTTAGTACATTCCCAGATCTGTACAACCATCATCACAATCAATTTTGAATATTTTCATCACCCTGAAAAGAAATCCCCTCCCCATTATTATCTATTCCCCGTCCCTCCTCCCACCTGCACCCTGACCTCGGCAAGTGCGTCTGTGCCTTAGAGGTTTGCCTCTTTTGGACATTTCACTTAGATGAAATCACACAGTATATGACCTTATGTGTCTGGCTTTTTTCACTGAGCATTTTTTGGGGGTTCACCTAAGTTGTAGCGTAAGACCACGCTTTATTCCTGCATCCATTCATTGATGGGCTTTTGGTTTGTTTCTACTTTCTGGCGATTGTGACAAATGCTGTGAATGTTTAAGTTTTCAAGTGGACGTGCCTTTTCATTTCTCTTGATTGATACGTGGGGGCGGGATTGCCAGGTCCTACAGGAATTCCTTGTTTATTTCTTGGGAAGCTGTCAGACCGTTTCCCAAAGTAGCCGCACCATTTTCTGTGTTTGAGGGTTCATTTCTCCATATCCTTGCCAACTTTTGTTATCATCTGACTTTTTTGTTATAGCTGCGTTTGTGTCCTATGGCTGTGGTGACAAATGGCCACAAACGTAGTGACTTAGGCAATACAGATTTATTGTCTTCCAGTTCTGGAGGTCCGAAGTCTGAAATGGATCGCACGGGGCTAAAATCAAAGTGTCAACAAGGCTGTGTTCTTTCTCAGGATCTAGGGGAGAATCGGACTCCTCGTCCTTTCCGGCTTCTGAAGCTCATCTGTAATTCTTGGTTTGGGGCCACCTCTGGCTTCAAAGCCAGCAGTGGCATCACCTTGACCTCCGCTTTGGCTGTCACATTGCCTTTTCTGAATCGGGTCCTCTTGTCTCTTTCGCTTGAATGGATCCTTGTGGTTACACTGAGCCCACGTGTATAATCCAGCCTCCTCTCCCTGACCCCTAGATCCTTGAGTTAATTGCATCTGCAACATACCTTTTGCCGAGTAAGAGAACATAGGCACAGGGTCAGGGGTTTAGGATGGTGGCTCTCTTTGGAGGGCCAGTTTTCTTGCGCAACACTCGCTGTAGCAGGTGTGAAGCGATATCTCGTGCGGTTTGGATTTCTATTTCCCTCATAGCTAATGATGTTGAGCATCTTTTCATGCGCTTTTTGGTCACGTGTATATTTTCTTTTGGAGAAATGTCTATTCCGAGCCTTTGCCCATGTCTTTTTTTGGGTTATTTGTCTTTATCTTACTTGGTTACAAGAATTCGTTATGTATTCTAGATAGATATGAATCACTTTTCAGTATATAATGGGCAAATATTTTCTCGCATTCTGTTTATCATCTTTTCCCTTTTTGATAGTGTCCTTTGAAGCACAAGGCATTATAATTTGGTGAAATCTGATTTATCTGTTTTTTCTGGTGTTGCTCGTGCTTTGGGTGTCATATTATAAGACACCATTGCCTAATCTGGGGTCATGAAGATTTACCCCTATGTTTTCTTCTAAAAGTTTTTTATCTTTAGCTCTTACGTTTGGATCTTTGCTTTGAGTTAATTTTTCTATATATGGTATAAAGTAGGGGTTCAACTCCATTCTTTTACATGTGAATATCCAGTCGTTATATAGCATCATTTGCTGAAAAGACTATTCTTCTCCCCACTGAATGATCTTAGCTCCCTTGTCAAAAACCAGTTGACCCTAATTGTGAGAAATTATTTATGGAGTCTCGTTTCTTTTCCATTCATCTAAACGTCTACTCTTATTTCATTACGACACTACTTGTTTCCTGTAGCTTTGTTGTAACTTTTGATATCAGGAAATGTGAATCCTTCAGCTTTTTTTTTTTTCCCAAAATTGTTTTGATTAATCTGGGTCACTCACAGTTCCTTATTAATTCTAGTATCAACTTGTGAATTTCTACAAAAAAAAAAAAACCCAGCTGAAATTCTCGTAGGGACTGTGATGAATCTATAGCTCAGTTTTGGCAAAATATTGTTATCTTTACAGTATTAAGTATTTCAGTCTTTGAACATGGGGTGTCTTTTGATTTATCTTGGTCTTCTTGAATTTCAATAATATTTTATACTTTTAAGTTTGTATGTTTGGCACATCTTTTGTTAACCATATTCCTGAGTATGTTATTCTTTTTGATGCTCTTTTTCATAGCTAATCTATGAAAATACGATTGATTTTTTTTTATTGATCTTGTACCCTGCAACCTTGCTGAAGTCATTTATTAGTTCTAATGATATTCAGTGAAATCCTTAGGATTTTCTGTATATAGGTTTATGTCATCTGCAAGTAGAAAGATAGTTTTTTCCTTTCAAATATGGATGCCTTTTATCTTTTATTTCTTTGTCTCACCGAATTGCCCTGGCTAGAACCTTCAGTACAATGTTGGTAGAAGGGGTGGGAGTGGAATATCCTTGCCTTATTCCTGATCTTAGGAAAAAGCATCTGCTCTTTCCCATTAAAATGATGTCAACTCTAGATTTTTTATAGATGCTCTTTATCGGGTTGAGGAAATTTCCTTCTATTTTTAGTTTGTTGAGTGGTTTTATCATGAAGAGATTGAATTTTGTCAAATACTTTTTCTGTTTCTATTGAGCTGATCATGTGGTTTTTGTTCTTTATATGATTGATGTGGTGTAAGACATTAACAGATTTTCTAATGTTAAACCAACCTTGCATTCCTGGGATAAATTCCACTTGGTTGTTGTATGTAATAATTTCTTATGTGTTTCTGGATTCAGTTTACTGGTGTCAGAGTTCCCTGGGGGCAGCAAATCATGCTCGCTCTTCCCAGACCATCCTACAAAATCATCCTCAAGAAATCTCCTTACTTCCCCTGGCTTCTTCATCTTTCCAATATTAGTCCATGGACCGTTAACTGATGACAATGGGGATGATAATCTCCTGATTCCACTGTTTTTTAGGGCTTGGTTCAGATATTATCTTGGATAGGAAGCCTTCCACAGTGGCTCTCCAGGGACTAACAGCCCCCTCATCTCATTTGTGCTCTCACCCTTTTTTATTCTTTACATACAACTTGCCGTAGCACAAGCCAGGGCAAGCTTCTCCAAGCTGAGCTGTCACTGCTTCTGACATGGGCTGAGTCTAGACCTGCACAAAGGGACTCTTGATCCCTGCCAATGTTTGCCTGGTTGTAATCCCTCACCTCACTGGGCTTTGATATTCTACAGTTAGAGTTTCATTCCTTTGACTTAAGAATTTGTCCCAAGTTAAAAGGCATATAGGTCAGGAGAAGTAATGTGCTAAACTCTGCAGTCATACCTAATTTAGAAAGAGTAAATGAGTCCATCATTTCTGGACGAGGGTTTTACATGAGGTTCTGGGGGAGGTAAGAACAGAGGGAAGGTCTTGGGATCATTGTCAGCCCCTGGGTAGTGACCCACTGTTTTCCTGAGGTTTCGCTATAATCTGTGGATCCTCTTAATCCTTTCAACAGTGTTTCAAAGGGTTAATGTGGTCTTGGTGGTTGGAGTGAGGGATGATAGAGAACTTTCATTGTCAACATAATTGTGAACCTAGATTCAAATCCCAGTTTTGTGCTTTGAGGAAATTATTACTCCCTCTGTGACTCTGTATCTTTATTTATAAAGTTGGGGACAAGAATAGTACCTGTTTCATCGTTTTTCTAGAATTAAATGATTCAATAATTGTTAAAGGTATGGAACTATCTGGCACATAGCACACACTCAAAGAATATCAACTAGCCTCATTATTAATGAGCCAGCATTTATGGAATGCTCCGTGACTGATGTCAGGCCGAAGGCCACCTAAGTCACAATATGCCATGCTTTGCTTTGGCTGCTGCCCCCAAGGTTTCTTGTTCTTATGGGTTTTTTCTGTTGGTCCACACCTTGTTGGACCAAGGTGTGGTCCAGAGGTTTCTGCACCTTGGATCCAAGGTCATGGTCCCACCATCGTTCCCAAAGCTCATTCCAATACTGGTGGTTGCACAGGTCACCAGCCCTGCTGCCCAGTTCCCTCACTGTGAGTCCCCTGCTGTGGCCCTTGGGGTCCTACCCTGCCATCAGAACTCCTGCAGTGACATCCTAGCTTACTCAACAGATGGCTTTAATCTCAGACCTTAGAGGGAAAATATTTAAGTCTTGGTCCCCTCCCACCCAGAAGGCCCTTGAGTTCCTCGCCTGCATGGCCCACCTTCCCATGGCCTCTGTACCTAGAGAGGCGGCTCTTCTCATACACAGAGCAGACACACCGATGCATCCTTTGCTTGGGTCAGGAGCATCCCAGGCAATATTTATAAACATTACTTATATAGAAATAGATACAAAGTATAATATGAAATGAAGATAAGGCGCCCAAGTGATTCTTGCTATGCTAACAACAACAAAACTGCCCCCAAGGCAGTGTTCCTCCTCTTCTTTCCCCAAACACAGAAGAATCTGGCTTCCTGGTTTAAATGCCACCTCCTAAAGCACGCAGTGACAGCTTGTGGGCTGCAGTCCCCTGACTCCAGGAGTGAGGGGTCCAGAGAAGGTGGCGAGCCCAGGCTGAGGATGCCAGGCATGGCTGGGTTTCTTCTGTCCCCTAAACATGGGCCCAGAGGGCAGGCCAGGGAAGGCGTGGGGCTGATGGGTCAGGTCCGGCTGCGGGACCTACAAGGCCCACTGGTACAGGTGGGGGGGATGGTGGGAGAGGCCTGGTCGGCGTGGAGCCTTGCGGGATGGGACTGCCTCAAGGTCCGCTACCTGCTGCCAGCTCCCAGCTCCCACCACTCACCCCTTTGCTGTTTTTCAGCATCCCTGTGGCCTGTTTCCTCCGCAGAGGCTCCCCAAGCCGTGACACTCCGCCTCCTGCCCACGGAAGCTGGGGGCTGGGGCCGGCCCAGTCTCCCCCTCTTCTGCAGACCTCCCCCGCCAAAGGCAGCAGGAGGGGTGTGCTTTTCGACTCCGCAGCCGCTGATCGGAACGGATGATCTGTTTTCACTCTGGTGTGTTCAACAGTGCGGATCGGACAGGGAGCGGAAGCGGGAAAGATAAGTGGGAAATAAATCACCCAACTTGATTTAGTCATAATAGTACGGAGAGGGTGATTGCCGAGCCGCGATCAGAGCCGCAATCAGCGCGCGCTGGGGGAGGCGACGGAGCTCCCTCTGCTCCGTGCCAGGCTTCCAAAGCCCCGCGGAAGGCGGTGCTGCAGACTCAGAGCCGGGGCAGAGCTGTCCTGGGCGCACGGGGAGCTCACTGGAAGCCCCGAGGCACGGAGGCCCGCTCTGCCCGAGAAGCCTCGGTCCTCCGAGGGGCAAAGGGAAGACAGCGGTGTGAGGGCCCGGCCACTGCCCGCCTCGTCCCCTGCAGAGCCCCGCCCAGCTGTGCCACCGGACTTCGCAGTGGGAGGGAGGCAGGCGGGGCTGGAGGGAGAAGCAGGGGAGCTGCTGGTGGAATCGGACTCCTCCTATTTTTGAGTCTCTCCGGGAGGCCTCTCAGCTCTCCCTTTCTCCAGACAGGACTGCGCCAGTGCTGCCAGCCTGGCCTTTGCGGGCCTCCAGGGAAGACGTCACACCGTCACTGCCACGCCGCGTCCCCCCGTCACCGCATCCCCATTCAGGAGTCTCACCCTTTGGAGTGAACCCAGGTCCAACCCGGAGCCCTCACGCTGCATGTCGGGCCATGTCCCCGCTGCCTGTGTCGGGTGGCAGAGGGTGGGTGCCACCTGCCAGGGAGACCAGCTCTGTGCTCCTCCAGCATCCCCCTGAGTGGCCTTGGAGGAGCCCAGGTCGTGGGGCTGGGACGGGGGCAGTGATCCTAGAGGCCTGGACATCAGGGAGAGGACAGCTCGGGTGACGCAGGAACACCTGTTCCGTTTGCTAAGGGATATCTGCTCTGGCAAGTTATAAAATACCATTTCCACCGAGGCCGTGGAATTACTTACAGGAGCCACAATGAAACCAGACAACCTTTCAATCAAGCTGCCTGTTGTTCCCGCTTCAAGGCCGGCGAAATAAATACTGAGCAAATAAAGTTAGTCGGCATCTGAGCATTTTAATGAATAAAGAGTAGCGGGAGGGCCCGGGCAGCGGGGAGCTGCTGCGCGTCCCCCGCGTGCAGACAGATGAGGCCCGTGTGACAGCTCCAGGCTGCGGCCCGCCTGCTGCCACCCTCGCCGCCCGCGGCCCAGCCCCCTCTTGCTCGTGCTTCCTCCCGCTCTGCTCCAGGACTCCCCTCACCTCCTGTGGCGCCCGGCAGCGATGCCCGATCGCCACCCAGCAGGGCCAGGGGTTCGGGTAGGCCAGCCCCTGCCATCCAGCCCCCGAGGGACTCGTGTCCTGGACAGGCTGGGGTCAGCCGGTTGTACTCCGCGAGGCGAGGGTCAGGAAGGCTAAAGTGCGGGTGAGGTGAGCCGTGAGGGGAACAAAATGACATTAAGGCCTGAAGAAGGGACTCTAGGAGTTGCTTTCGTAGCAAGGACAAGACACAGGTGCGCTGATGGCGTGGCTGCTGTGACCTTCACGGGAGCTAGAGGCCACGCCCTGTGACAGAAGGCTGGTTGGCTGGGACAGAAGGGCCTGGTATGCAGGAGCCCATGGTGGCCCAGAGCCGTGAGGAGTCACCCCGTGGGTGCTGTGGGGAGACGCTTGGGTGAGCTTGCCGAATGAGCCCCGGCTTCCCTGGGGACCTGCGCCGAAGTGGAGAGAGGGCCGTGAGGGGAGGAAGGCAAATGCCGGTTAGCTTTCCGAGGGAGAAGGCGGGAGAGGGTGGCAGATGGTCCACCGAGGAGCTCGGCAGCAGCGCCGGGCGAGCTGCTGGCGCTGACGGGGCGCCGACGACCGAGGCCGCGAAGCCAGGCGACGGCGGGCTCACGGAGGACTGGCCTCTTTTTCTTTTGTGAAGTACGGGTCGGTCAAAAGAATGTTCTGGATACAGGACGGGGATCTCAGCGCGGCGCTTGTCGTAACTTTTCACGGCACCGCTGTGGACGAGCCGGATGCTCTCCAACCAGGAGCGTTTGTAACGGGACCGAGACGGAGGGGGCGGATCCCCAGCGACGGAGAGCAGACTGGAGGGAAAGTTCTCGGGACCTGGGGATCCCCTGATCTTTTCAGGAGGTGTTCTCAGCGCCTTTGGTGGAGACGTGGAGGACGCACTAAATAAGATTCGTGGACGACCTCGAGCTGCAAGGGGGTGGTGCCTACCTTGTACACTAGTGACAAAAAATGAAGCTGACACCCTCTGGCGCTTGGCCGCGTGCCAGGCCCTGTTCTCCACACAGTGCCTGCATTAACATTTAACTTTTTTCAGCATCCCGGTGAGAAGGGTAATAGCATTATTCCCATTTTGCAGACAAGTAAACCGAGGACAGAGAGCTTCAGGTAACCAGCCACAGAACCAGGATTTCATCCCAGGTGACGGGACCCCCGAGTCTGTGACCTTAACTCCTTGCTGGGAACGAAACGTGATACAGCTTCCGTGGACTAGAATTCTGGGCAGAATGTGAGATGAAATCTGAGAGGAAAATGGGGGAGCTACTGTTTCTAGAGTCAGAGGGTGTTGAGACAGGATAGGGTACCCGGCTTGTCGGTGGCGTGTCTGCAAAGCCCTTAGGGGTTTGACTGGCTGCATCTTGTCCTGAGTCAATAGGGTGACGAGGCTCCCAAGAGAGCTCTGGGCGGTGACAGGCCGGTCAGTGCAGAACTGTGCATGCCAGGCTCATGTCTTTAAAAGGACGTTGATAAAATGACTCTGGCTGTGGCAGAAAGAGGGCGTCGGGGGGTGGAGTCCAGAACCACCTTTGACTGTGATAACTAACTAAATAACATGTCAGCCAACGAGGATCAGCCGGAATAACTGGAGACCAGCTGGGGGAGGGGTGTTGACGGTCGCGGCCGGCGGGAGGACCGGCAGTGTCGGGGCCTGGACCCACCCCGCTTCTCCGAAGGGAAGACCAGGACCCGTCGGCAGGCAAGTCAGGGGGACCCATTTCGGCTCAGGGCAAAGAAGTGCTTTCTAGCTCTTCAGGCTGGTCAACCCTGGGCCAGCGGCTGGAGCCTCGCTTGGGTTTGAACCGGCAGCCGGCTTGCTTAGCACAGTGTTCGGTGCACCGTAAGCGATGGCGATTAAAGCGGTTACGGTAACGAACTTCTTCATGTGAATGAATCCAGGATCTGGCACTTGTCAGGTGTGTATGATTCTGAGCAGGTCTCTTCATCTCTGAGCCTCCGTTTCCCCCTCTATAAAATGGGGGTCATAAGGTCTATGCTGGACAGTTGTTGAGGCCGAAAATTAAACGAGCCTGCCTGTCTCAGGGGCCTGATTAAAAGCCTAACACATGTGATGGGTGCTAGTGAATGTGAGTCATGGCAACGTAACAGAGGCCATTTCTTTCTTAAGGACTTACTATGTGTCGGGAGCTATTGTAAGTCACTCCTGCCACTCAAGGTATGAGAGGACACTGGAATTCAGAGGGCAGGAAAGTCAAGGTCTGAATCTAGGTCTGGCTCAGGTGCACGAGCTAAGTACCTCTGTGCTGCCTCCCTGGGCCTCGGCGAATTACTGGGCCTCGAGAAGGAGGCAGAGAGGAGTTCCAAGGCACAAGGAGTGCGCTCCATGCTTCTGTCTTTACTGAGGCGCTTTCCTGGACGGGGGAGCTCGGCCCACGTGTGATTCAGCGCCTGGCTCCCCGCCTCCCTCCCCTTCCAGCCCCACTGCAGGCCTCCCGCTTTCAGCCTGTCTGACTCCATCTCGGCACTTTGTCCCGCTAATTCCGAGGCTGGAGGGCGTGTGCACTCTTGAAGCCGGTCAGCCCTAATTAGAAGTTCCTGACAGCTTGTTTGGGGCCCTGTCAGGCTCTCTGACTGGCCTTGCACCAATAAGTAAAAAGGAAAATTGCTATCTGTTCCGTACCTGGAAGCCCAGGTGTCATTCTGAGCAGCGGCGTGTGCAGGCAGCGGGCGCTCACTGGCTGCTCCTTTTCGGGGATCCCTTTTCACCGCTGACTCGGCACCACTGCAGGTGCAGGCGGGCCTCTGACCACCGCAGGCGCAGGCGGGCCTCTGACCTTCCGGGTCCACCCAGGACTGCAGCACCTGGACCGGATGGACCTATTGCCTGAGACTTGATCCAGCCTGGAAGGGGAGGGGGCAGCCTGTGGGACTTTCTTTTCTGCCTTGGAAACCCCACAGGCACTCAGGGCCGGAAGGCCACAGAGCACAGCAGGCTTTTGTTCCTTGAGACCTACTGTGGGGATAGGTAAGCACAGTGGGAGGTAGGGTTGGATCTTGATTTTTTTCAGTGACAAGGGGAGGACAGCAGAGACCTAAATCCCTGGACCTCTCTGCCCACTGACTTGCCTTGAGAGTTAAAACAGTTGAGACGCGAGGTTCTGAAACTAGAGCTCCTGACTTCGGATCTTTGCCGTTGATAAACTAGGCGCCCTTGGGCGAGTCATTTCACTCCTCTCGACTTAGTTTCCTCATCTGTAAAGTGGGAGTAATAATAGAGTTGTAAGGATTAAAAGCCTGAAAGCGGTTCCTGATTCCTAGTAAGCACTCTTCAGGTGTCTGCTAGCACTATTATTATTTTTACATGTTTAACTACAACAGTATATAGTTAAGTAGTTTGAATTCTGGCTACATCGCATACTAACTTTATGGTCTTGGACAAGAAATCTAACTCTGATCCTGAATTTATTTCTAAAAATGAGTATAATAGTACCCCATCACCTAGGGTTATTTTAAGATTATGTGCCTAAAACACTTGGCACACCGCTAGAGCAGGAGTCAGCAAACCATAGCCCATGGGCCAAATCAGCCCCATCACCAGTTTTTGTAAAGAAGCCTTTTATTTGGACACAGCCATGATTTTTCCTATAAAGGATTATCTCTGCTACTTTCGGGCTACAGTAGAAAAGTTGAGTTTGGCTCACAAAGCTGAAAATATTTCTTTTTTTTCTCTCTCTTTTTTTTTAAGGGTTGCACCTGTCACATATGGAAGTTCCCAGGCTAGGGGTTGAATTGGAGCTGCAGCTGCCCGCGTATGCCACAGCCACAGCAGTGCCAGACCTGAGCCACTTCTGTGACATACACTGCAGCTCACGGCGACACTGGATCCTTAACCCACTGAGCGAGGCCAGGGATCGAACCTGCATCCTCAATGGAAACTAGTCAGGTTCGTTTTTGCTGAGCCACAGTGTGAACCCCTGAAAATATTTCTTACCTGCCCTTTTACAGAAAGAGTTTGCCAACGCCTGGCCTAGAACTTAGAAGTATTCCTTAATGCTAACTGCTCTTATTTCCAGGTAGTTTTCACTGTAAACCCATACTGCCTCATGGAAGAGTTTAGAGGCCAAGTTTGCAGTAACAGTTAGCTTCTAAGACTGGCCAACTAGAGACGGTTTTTTTCAAAGTTCTCATTATATGGTGGAGGGGTTTTCATTTTGTTTATTTTTATTTATTTTTAAATTAGGAGTTCCTGTCGTGGCGCAGCAGAAACAAATCCGACTAGGAGCCACGAAGTTGCGGGTTCGATCCCTGGCCTCGCTCAGTGGGTCAACGATCCAGCGTTGCCGTGAGCTGTGGTGTAGGTCACAGACACGGCTCAGATCCTTAGTTGTTGTGGCTGTGGCTGTGGCGTAGGCTGACAGCTGTAGCTCCAATTCAACCTCTAGCCTGGGAATCTCCATATGCCGTGGGTGTAGCCCTAAAAAGCCAAAAAAAGGCAAAAAAAATTGTAGTTGATTTACATGCTGTGCTAATTTCTGTTGTACAGCAAAGTGGCTTGGTTATACACACATACACATTCTTTTTAAGTTTTTCTTTTCCATTATGGTTTATCACAGGAGGCTGGATATAGTTCCCTGTGCTATGCAGTGGGACCTCATTGTCTATCCATCTAAATATCGTAGTTTGCACCCACTAGCCCAAGACTCCCAGTCCATCCCTCTCCCTCCCCTGTCCCCCTTGGCAACCACAGGTCTGTTCTCTAGGTCTGTGAGTCTGTTTCTGTTTTATAGATGGGTTCATTTGTGCCATATTTTAGATTCCACATATAAGTAATATCATATGCTATTTGTCTTTCTTTTTCTGACTTCCTTCAATTAGTATGAGAGTCTCTAGTTGCATCCATGTTGCTGCAAATGGCATTATTTCATTCTTTTTTATGGCTGAGTAGTATATATATACATACATAATCTCATATCTTCTCAATCCATTGCTCTGTCAATGGACATTTAGGTTGTTTCCAAGCCTTGGCTACTGTGAATAGCGCTGCAGTGAACATGTGGGTGCATGTATCCCTTTGAATCTTTTTTTTTTTTTTTGGTCTGTGTACGTGTCTGGGAGAGGGCTTACTGGATTATATGATAGTTCTATTTTTGGTTTTCTGAGGAACCTCCATACAGTTTTCTGTAGTGGCGGCATTAACTTACTTTTTCGCCAACAATGCAGGAGGGTTCCCTTTTCAAACATCCTCGGAGGAGTTTTTTTGAATGTTCATCTTGTTTACGTGCATTTTCAAGAAGGGAAAACTGGACCTGATATTTACTGTAACCACACCCCCTCAGCTTCCCCGAGACACATATTTTCTGTTTTAGGGGAGAGCAGTCATTTGGGAGTCAATGGATTAATCAGTTAATCACATTAATGAGTTCTATCAACGAGGACCTGCTCTTGCCCCAAAAAGCCCTTGCGGATTTCAGATAGCCCAAGCTGTCCGAGTAATCGGACAAAGGCCCCTGCAGCTGGGCTTTGAACCGCATTTGTGGTCCCCTCTGCATCGTTTGTCCTCCCAAAGGGGGGGCCTTGCGAAGGGTCCTAGGAGCTGCCTCGGGGTCATTCAGGCCAGGAGAACCCTGCCCGTTGACACAGCCGGTCGTCAGATACAGGGAGGTCCTGGCGGGGATGGCCCACTGACCTCGCGCACGGCCAGGCTATTCTCACTCCGCTTTTACTCTGTGTTCCGGACACTGACTGCTCTGCCTGCCGGCGAGGTGTGGCCGTTAAAATATCAATGTCTGGCATGTGGCGAACATTTAAAATACGGTAAGACAGGGGAGCTGCTGAGCTGTCCCTTGTTGACACACTGCCCCGCCTGGGTGTTGTTTGCTCTGCAAATGCCAAGGATTCCTCCCCGAAGCTGGCACCGCACTTCTTTACTTACTCGCTCTCTTCCTCCTGTGACCCGATCGGTGAGGTGGGTCTGTTTCCTGCCCCAGCCGTGCCTCCCGTGGCAATTCTTTGAGAACAAGCCAAGGAGGTGTGTTTTAGTGCCAGTTACCAGGAGGTCCTTGAAAGGGCTGGTGGCAGGGGACTGTCCCTGGCCGCTCCTGGCGGGGCGGGGGTTGGGGTGGGGGTGCTCTGAGACGAGCCCCAGGGGCCCAGGGTGGGAGGGCACAGCCACTGCCAGCCGGGCCCTCCGAGTTCACAAGGGGGCTAACACAGCTCCCCGGTGCCCGGCCCAGGGCAGGGCGGAGAAGGCAAGATGCCCGCAGTGGGCTCGGACCCTCCCGGGCTCGTGGCGGCCGTCGCTGGCTGATCAGAATGGTCTTTTTTTGCTGATCTCGGAGCATCTTCACATCCCCCGCCCCCCGCCCCAAGATGAAACCAATTTGCTGTCCTCGGTGGAAGAAATAAGTGATACCCGACATTCTGATGAAACGCTGAAGGGGCTCTGAGGGCACAGAGCCCTTTGGGATGGGGGGGGCGGGGCTTCCCGGAGGAGGTGACCTTTGGGGTGGGGGAGAAGGGCAGCGCAGGAGGAGGGTGTGTTTGTGCAAAAGCTCAGAGGTCAAGTGCAAAAACATGCAGGTCAAGTGCAAGGTGATGAGCAGCTTCCTGGGCTGTCCTTGCTCCACCAGGTGGCCAGGGCCAGCCAGCCTGCCCAGCGCTGGCAGTGCTGGAGGCTCGGAGCTGCCTCTCAGTTCCGGCTTCCCCCAGCGGGGTTTCCTTCACTGATCAGAACCTCCGCAGCTCCTTTCCTCCCACCAGGAGTCTGTCTCCATCCCAGACTAAACCAAAGACAGACGTCACACGCCCAGACTCAGGCACGACCAGGGTGGGAAGTCTGGCCTCGCCAGTCATCCAAGCCGGGGGTCGGCCCGCTCTTTCTGTAAAGGACTAGAGAGGACGTATTTTAGGCTTTGTGGGCTGTAAGGTTTCTGTCGCAATTATTCATCCCTGCCCAGTGGCGCAAAAGCAGCAGAAGACCAGGGGCTGTGCACCCCCAAAACTTTATGGCACCAGAATTTGATAGTGTGATGTTTACGTGTGATGGAACATTTTCCTCCTTTTGATGTCTTTGAACCATTTCAGCTACGTGAGCACCGTCCTTAGCTCCCAGGTTGCACAAAATAGGCAGTGGGTGGGGCTTGGACTCCCACCGTGTGTCAGACTTGGTTGGTGCTTCTGACTGCCGGCTCCTCCGGGCTGCCATCCCCGCTCTCCCCGGTGTGCTCACCTCTTCCCACAGGTGGGCTGGTGTAGAGATTCGTCCCTGACGTGGACGGGGAGGCCAGGGGTAGAGCTGGCCGGGTTAGGCTTTGGAAAGGCACAAGCCAGAGCCTAGTGGGGGGTGTGGGTGGGGTGGGGGAACCCCCCCCCCCCAGGCTGCCTTGGCCCTTTCCTGGGACCTCAGTGGTCAGAGATGAGGAGATGGAGGCCCAGAGACGGGAAGTAATTTGCTCGAGGTTGTGCAGCTGGTTCATAGCATGGGGGCGGGGTGGGGGGGACAGGACCCCGCCCTGCAGGCCTGGATTCTTTCCGCTGGACATGAGATAAAAGGGTCTCCGGGTTAAGCATCCTCTTGTCCCTTTGCTCCAGGCTGTCGGGAAGTGACCCCGGCCTTTGCTACCATCATGGCTCATGCCCGCTTGCTGCAGCTTTCTGTGAACAGAAGGACGCAAGCCGTGGGCCCCAGCGTCGGGTGGTAGACGGAGAAGGAAACCATGATAAATTGCTGCTAATGCTGCTGGGTGACTGAGATAAAGGCTTGATTGTTTGGGCAGCGTAAATGAACACCCTGAGCTGGATGGGAAATAAAGCAATAATTTAAATCTATTTTCAGGGTCTTGTAGGCTGAGTGACCAACCAGGAATTGATATCCAAGGGTGGGGGGATGGATGGGGGAGGGCCATAGGTGGTTAAACCAAAGCGAGTGGCTTTCTGCACTCCTCCTGGCTTGTCGCAAGCCCCGTGGGTGGGCCCCAGGCAGAACTCCTGCCCCTGCTTTGAAAAGAGGGCCCAGTGATCCGCCTTCCTGGCAGCCCACCCCCAGCCAGCCTTGGCCCCCTCTCCAGGCAGCCCAGCCATTGATTGCCCTGTGGCACCTCACAGAGGGACTCTGCGCTGGGCACAGAGATTCAAAGATACACAAGACGAAATTAGCATCTCGTATCATAAATGTCCTGAGGTCACGGACTGTGGTTGTTGCCCAGTTCGCCGCCACATCCCCCGTGCCTGGGCCAGTGCCTGGCACACAGTGGGCGCTCGGTGTATTTTTTGGTAAGAGGCTGACTGAGCTTAAAAAAGTCACAACGAAGTCCCTTAACTGCTATCCAGAGACTGTACTGTGGCAGGGACACAGGGGAGCCGAGAAGAGGTGAGAATGACCTTGGGAGTCCTAGGAGAGCCGAGGAAGCCGTGAAAGCTAAGCTGAGTCCTGAGAGAGGAGTAGAGGTGACCAGGGGACCAAGGAGGGGAGGAGGGTGCTCCAGGCAGAGGGGCCAGTCCACACCAAGGCCTGGAGGAGGGTGCATGCCGCTTTTGGAACCAAAAGCATCGGGATCTTAAGGAAGGGAGAGCCGACCAGCGGGTTATCATTTCCATTTTCAGTTCAGATTTCCCTCCGAGGCTTCCTCTTCACCAACCACCCTTGGTGTGATTTCTTAGTGTGTGATAATCCACGTGGGTGGGAGTGAGGCATGACTGCACACAAGGCAGGGTGTCAGAGAAAGACACGTGGGCGGGTCAGGGGTCCAGCGGGGCCATTATGTGGCTCCCTGGCCTCAGGCAAGTCCCTCTGAGCCTTTCTTGTTCTTGCTCTCCTCCCATGGACAGTGGCAAGATGGGAAGGGTTTCATTTGACAGCCTTCCAGGCTCTTGCTGAAGCTTTAAGTCATGTCTGAGCAGGCACCACGGGCTGAGGCTGAGATGTTTTTTTCGGCCCCTAACCAAAAATTAGGCACTTAGTAGGCTTTAATAAGTATTTGGTGATGGGCTACTTTAGGGCAGATTTCCCTGTCTTTCGGAGAAGGGAGAAGGATAAAGTTCCCCAAGGTATACCAGCGGTGGAGATGGGCTCTAGTCTTTATCCAAATTGTAGTAACAATAGGCCAAGATAAATACAGGTAGGGAGTTCCCATTGTGGCTCAGCGGTAGTGGGCCCAGCTAGTGTCCATGAGGACGAAGCTTCCATCCCTGGCTTGCTCAGTGGGTTAAGGATCTGGCATCGCTCTGAGCTGTGGCGTAGGTCGCGGATGTATCTTGTATCTTGCATTACTGTGGCTGTGGCATAGGCTGGCAGCTGCAGCTCCAATTTGACGCCTAGCCCGGGAACTTCCTTATGCCACAGGTGCGACCTAAAATAAAATAAAATACACAGGTAACACGGTGTGTACCTTTCACCAGGCATTAGTCCAGGCCCCTTAGACGCGTTAAGTGAGTCAGTCCCAACCGGAACCCCAGGGGCAGATGCTGCCTTCTCCTCGTTTCACAGGTGCAGACAGATGGGCTAACTTGTCCAACACCTTATAGCTGATAAGTGGTAAAGCCAGGGTGTGGACCAGGCAGTCAGGCCCGAGAGGCTGAGCTGGCCCCAGGGTGCTGTGGCTGTGGTGCTGCCCCAAGCCGTCTGCCCCGTGACCGCGGGAGAGACAGGTACACAGGGTCCCGGTTCCAAGTGGCACCCTCAGCAGCAGAGTCTGGGGTGCTGGGCTAATTCCTCCTCCGCCACCTCCCAGCACCCCGCATGGCCACAGGGATTCTACAAAGTGTCGGGATGGGCGGGTCCCCCTGGATCTGTCGGGGCCCCCCAAGGGGACATAGCTAAAACGGTGACGGAGGTTGTAAATTTTTATGTTCATTTTGTTTGTTTTGTCTGGTGTAATTAATGGATCTATTAAGCTTAATCAAGCTCTGACCTCTTTGCTAGCCATTATAAATCAGCTCGAATAGCTCTGAGATGGCGGCGGGCGTGCTTTTGCGGGCCTCCCTAGAAGGGAGTGGTCATTCCATGGAATGAGGTCTCAGAAGTGGGGTACCAGCCAGGGGCGGGAGGAGGCCGACATGGGTCCCACGGGGCCTGATTAGGGATGGGATCAGAAGCCATCAGCGGGGCCTTGGGAGGGGAGGGGAGGGGAAAGGAGCCACGGGGAGACTGAGGCAGGGAGCCAGGTGTGTGCGCCCCTCTCTAGTGATGCTTAACCATTGGGGTTTCTATGAGTCCTGGGGGGTTGAAGGGGGTGTTTTCTGGAGAAGGGGGTGTAAGCAGCAGAATCTCTCCTACGTTAACCTCTTGGCCCTACAAATAATGTCCTGAAGCATG
>PVHT021183653.1:4442153-4468716 GCA_004024745.2 Catagonus wagneri | reverse complement strand
GAGGGGGAGGGGGGAGGAGGCGGCGGCGCTGGAGGGACAGAGCCGCCAGCCCGGCTCCCTTTCCATCTCTGCTCTCTGGCTTGGTGAGCAGAGTGAATGAGCGTGACTGACCAGGGCTGCAGGCATTCCTTCTGGGCTGCTCGGATGAATGGATCTCTGGGACACCGACAAGGATGCTGTAGGTCTGCGTGCACTAAAGTAATCATCACAATAAAACAGCTAACAAAATCCCATTCCCCGTCATTAAAATGCAGAAGCAGATAAGGAGCAGCTCCTGTGTAATTACCAAAAATTCTTATTTCCATATGAAACCAGCACTTCATAAATGTTCCAACCTGAGCCCTTCTCTCCGGGGAAACTGGATTTTCTATGAATATAGAAATTTGGTAATTGCCCCTGAAACTGTGCTTTTCTGGGCTAATGAGTAGCAGGAGCTTGCTTTTGCTTACAGCCCCAAACGGAACAGCTTCCTTCCCCATTGCTGGGTCACTAAGCACCCACTCCACCTCCATCCGCACGCACGGCCACCGTCACACTCAGGACACCCATTAGGGCCTCAGGGCTTGAGTTTTCAGAGGAGTGATTTCTTCTTGGGGGAAGAAGGGAGCGGGAGAGGGCCCGCCCAGCAGGAGCCGTAGTTTGCATTCTCCCAGTTGCATTTACCAGGGGTATACATTTTATTTCAGTGCAGTGCGCTTTTTAAAGATGAAATCAAATAAATGCACTATGAGATTAAAAAATGTACAGCATTCTATAGCGCATAATGCCATGGTCGAGTTTAGACCTCTAAAAGCATATACATTAAAGCAGTTTTCTAAACTAGTGTATCAAGAGGTCCACAAAAGCCCTACAACATTTGATAATAGTTGCCATCTTCCGTTGAGGATAATGGTGTTAACAAATGTAATGGGAGTAAGGAGTGGAGATTCGAAAAGCTGCTTTTGTTTAATTTTTTGTGATGCAAATTAGTTTGGGAATGAAGACGGGCGTTGGGGGGGGACCCTCTGATTTGAAATGAATCTTAATCCTAGCGGATGATAGGCCAGTTGTAAGCAGAAGTGGCTTCACTGTGGAATTAAACAATCTGGCGATGCAATTGTTAAGGTGATGGGGAAAAAAATTTTTTTTAAAACTGAACATAAAAAGAGCTGCAGGATCGAATCTTCTCTCTTGAGCCTGGAATTGCGGAGTTTGAATAAATAAGCCTTCAGACGCCGAGGGCGTTGTCCCTGGAGTTGCCTGTGCCAGGGACTGGAGACCTGTTCCTGGCGGACAGAAGGGTGGGGACTTGTAAACCTGGTTTTAGGAGCAGGTGGTGAAGGGAGAAAAGGATAGTAAAGGACAGGAACTCCCTTGACCTTCACCCAGGCTAGTTGCTCTATGAGCGCCTGAGTTATTTTTTTTAAGCCCCACATGGGTTCCATTCAGGGACTTCAGCAAGCTGTTTTGCCCAACAGTTTCTCTCTTCTGTAAAACAGAAGCAGCAATGGGTTTCCATCGTGTATTTTAGGGTGTAGTTGGGGTTTCCATCTTAATTTCTTGAAGGGGAGAAGGGTAGCACAAATCGGAGCAGCAGTAATTTCTCCCAAACTCATTTTTCTTTGCCCTTGGCTGAGCTCAGTCTGCCCTGCGAAGCAGAAATCATAACCACAACTCTGATGCACGAAGGAAACAGGCTATTCAAGGGTGCCGTCCGAGAAGGCTTCTTTGTGGTCACTCGGGGGTGTGCTAAATTTTCCTAGTTTTCTCTAGCGAAGGCAGGGACTGCACAGCTTGAGCCACTGACTATGCTCTTCCAAGAATATGCCCTTCTTGGTAGCAGAGGGGGGCGTGAGAACAGCCCTCACTGGGTATAGCCACGTGACCTGGAGCTGACGACAGATGCCACAGGAGGCAGGGCTTGGTGTGCTCTTTCCGTTAAGTATGTTCCATTTCCTCGATTAGAGTGTCAACTTGCAGGGGTCAGGGACACTGCTGTATCTATAGCGTTGTCCACAGGGGCCTATCCAGATGCTGGGCTCAGAAGACAGTGCGCAACAGTTACCATTTACTGAACTCTTTATGTGCAGTTGCTAAGTGCTTTACATAATGCATTTCGTGATCATCCCCACTTCACAGGTAGAGAGACTGAGTCATAGAGACATGAAGTCTCCCAGGCTGGAAGCAGCAGAGCTGGGCTTGAAGCTGGGTATCTGCCTCCCTGGTTTTAGTCCCTAAGAATTGTGCTGGGTGTATTGGTAGTTGCTAAAGTTGGGGGAGGGGGCTCTTTGCCCAGGAAGTTTATCAGACCCCACTGCCCCCCTCCTCATAACTGGAGGACAGCCCAGCCCGAAGAAGGCTGCCTGCTAGCTAAAAGGAAGGTTTAAGAGGGATAAAATTATTTTTAGAGAGAGTATCATAAAATGATATGATTTTGAGAGGGTGCAAAGAAGTGGGGAATATGACTTATAGTCACTAGCTCGCCCAGTTTACGGCTTTAATGAATCTGAAATTGCAACACAGATTTTTTATGATTAGCAGGGACATCTCAGTGAGCAGAGAAGGGACCTTTAACGATGATCCCAAGATAAATCTGGGAGATGAAATATCCATGCAATAAACAAGGCACTGTTAGAGGGAGCCAAGTAAATGTAAACCCAGACCATCAGAAAAGTGTCTGTCAGCAGGATGAGTCCTTGGCCCTGTCCCTTGCAGAAGAAACCGCCACCCTTGAACCAAGGGCAGGGCTGCACTGAGGCTGGGTCAAGTTCTATGAGTTGTTCTTTGTATGCGTTACCAAGGAGGCCCAGCCAGGGAGCAGGGACACTGAGCCAGCTCCCTGCTCCTTCCTCTTTTGGTCTGGATCTGTCCCACCCTCACTGTCAAGGATTGGCTCCTTCCGGAGGGCCTGGACCAACTCTTTGGAGGCTTCGCCTTTCTCACAACTGCTGCCAAAGCTGGTGGATCAGGAGTGTTGCCCTGTTGCCCTGAAGATGCTAATCTACTGGTTTCTGTTTTATGAAGCCGTACCCCAGAGCCAGGGGACTGAGAAAGAAGAGGTCAGGGGAGAGAGGGTTGAGCTGTGGTTTTGCAACCATCTCCCTTCCATGAAATTTGTTGAAATAACTGCCAACTTAAAAACCCCTTTGGGATCATTTTATGGACTGAATGTTTGCCTCACCTCCCCAGATTCATAGGTTGAAGGCCTACCCCCTATGTGACTATATTTGAAGGTGGGCCATCCAGGGGGATACTTAAGGTTAAATGAGGTCAAAAGTGTGGGGCCCTTAGTCACAGGATTAGTGCCCTTATGAGAAGAGGCGCCGGAGAGCTCCCTTTCTCTTCTTTCCTCCATGAGAGGACACAGCAGGAAGGTAGCCATCTTCAGCCCCAGGAGACCTCCCTCACCCGACCCTGAGCCTGCTGGCACCTTGAGCTTGGACTGCTAGTCCCTGCAACTGTGAGAAAACAAATTTCTGAGGTTTAGGACACACAGCCTGTAATGTTTTGTTATGGCAGTACGAGCAGGACCACGGATTGGTACGGGGCTGTAGCCAAAGTCTTTTAGGAAGGCACCAAGCTTGGCATAAGTCAAGCGCTTCATTTTGGTTTATTCCAGAATGAAAAGTCCACAAGCTGGTATTATCAATACCCTCATTTTATAGATGATTTCCTGAGTGGCACGTAATGGGAACCTGCACTCCTACCCACCCCTAGCGCCTGCTCTACTGGGTGTCTGGCTCCCAGGAGTGACAAGAAAGAGCGAGCTGGGGGATGAGTAGGGGACATGGTCCTTGGAAGACTCTCCTAGCCTCCTACAGGACCAAGGTAACCTTGGGCCCGAGGGAACAGTGTTGCTCCAGCCGGTGCTCCCTGCCACCTCTGACACACACAGCCTCCCGCTCCTGGGGCGGCGAGGATCCCTTCCGGAGATGAAAATGTCAGCAGTGCCTTAGGTGCAGAGGAGTGTATGCCTTCCTCAAAAGCAAAATGTTAGTCACTGGCCTTTCTTGAGGGCTTACCCCGTGCCGAGTACCGTATATTTACTATTTCACGGGACTCGCACAACAGTCTTCTGAGTCCGGTATTACTATCATCCCCACTTTATGAAAAAGGAATTTGAGGCTGAGAGAGGTTAAGAAACCTGCCCAAAGTCCAACAGAGTTTAATTGGTTTTGTGAGATGGGAGCGCCTTGGGTGACTAAGACAGTTTGAAATTTGACCTCAAGCCCGCTTCACAGCAGGGCTGTCCGAAGAGTTTTGGTCCCTTTGTAGGGAGTGAGATTCTTATCACTGCAGGCAGTTCAGCAGAAGGGAGACCCTCCCTGGATGGGGGTGACATGACAGAGCTGTGGCTTTGGGTGCTGGGGTTAAACTGGATAGGTTTGAAGGCCCTTCCAAACCCAAGTCTCCTCTATTTCAGTCAGTGTGGAAAACTGCATGTCACGCTGTCCTGGTGGTGAGTGCCAGGTGGGCAGGGCACAGAGCAAGGTGGACGTGTTGGAGACGCGGGTTGGCCTGTGCAGTTAACAGTTCTCAGATCGACCATCCCCCTAATCCAGTCTGTGTCTTCACTTCTTGGTAAGTCTACACCGGGAGTCCAGTCTCTGCCTGAACCTCTCAGGGCTGGAGGGGGTACTCGAGCCCACCCCCCAAGACTGGAGAGCTGGCCTCGTGATATTGCTTTAGAAACATCTGGTCTACCTGCGTTCGGGCAGCTCAGACATCTGCTGCCACCTGCATTTTGGTGTGCCTGGAAGTGGGCGCGGTGTGCCGGCTTGGGAAGACACTTGGAAGATGGGCTTGGGGGCTGGTTCCTTTGGGAGGAGGCTGGAGGAGCAGAGAGGAGAGAGCCAAGAGAGCCTCCAACATCATTCGCTCTCGCCTCTTGTCATTCCTTCTAGGAGCCAGGAAACTGGTTCCACCACTTTCAAAAGGTTTCAGAAGGTTGTATTTATTTAATCACCTGAAATTTCAGCTGACTCTGGGCAGGGAACTGACCGCCCCTAACTTGTGTGTGCCATCACGGATGTCCGCTTGCCTGTTACCACGTACTTGCGGGGCTGAGAGCCAATGATTTCCAGGACTTTGGAGCACCAGCTCCCACAAAGTGCAGGCTTTACAGGTGACTTAAAATCCCCTAGTCACCACCAGTAGCCCAGCCAAAATTAAGCAGGGCCTCATGTTGGGGAAAGAAGGAATACATTCTGTTTGCACCCATGCTGGCATGAGTCTGGGCTCCATTTGCTGTGATACAGTCTCACGTATGAGTTGGTCACAGCAGCACGTGGCTTCAGAACTGGAACCTGGCCTCACGGTGTTGCCAGTGGCCTCTGATTTCCACCTTCTAGAACATAGGTCTAGAGCCAGGCAGGGCCGTCAGCCTGTGGTTCATGAACTCCTCGAGATTCTGCGGAATTTGATTCTAGGTCAGTAGTTCTGCGAAGATTCCAAGAATCTGCACTTTAAAATAAGGGCCACTGGAGTTCCCTGGTGGCTCAGTGGGCTAGGGATCCAATGTTGTTACTGCTGCGGCTCTGGTTACAGCTGTGGCACGGGTTCGATCCCAGCCTGGGGACTTCTGCATGCCACGGGTATGGCCAAAAAAATAAATAAGTAAATTAAGGTAAAATAAAATAAGGGCCTCAGGGGGTATTTATAATTTTGGGAAAACTAAATTAAGGAACTCCTGAGATATTAGTGGCTAAAGCAGGGCTAGACACGAGGCCTCCTGCCTCTGCTCACGTTACACGTGTGTGAGCAGGTGAGGGAGCTGGCTTGGACACACGAGGGTTTGCGCAGATGTGTGTGCCTCCGTGGATGGCTGCTGCCCTCCTGGCTCACGGGTCACGGGGACAAGTCAGCCGGGCCCGGAACACACGGGTGCTGAAAGGATTCGCCACACAGAGGCTCGTCCGGTTTACACGTCTGCCTTCTCGCCCGTGGTCGTCCGCATTATCTAAGCCTAGCCCTGAGCCCTGGTTGCTTTCCTCTCTGGGAGTCAGGCCTGCGCTGCGTCAGAGAGAGTCAGGAGTGATTTGAACTCACCTCCATCTGCCCGTCAGCTTCAGTTTCTCCTGACAGAAAATAGGAGAGGCTGACTTGAAACCACCAACCTCCCAATAAAATCAAAACCTAGGAGTTCCCATTGTGGCTCAGTGGGTTGAGAACCCAGCTAGTATCCATGAGGATGCGGGTCCAATCGCTGGCCTTGCTCAGTGGGTTAAGGATCCGGTGTTGCCATGAGCTGTGGTGTAGGTCAAAGACGTGGCTTCGATCTGCTGTTGCACTGTGGCTATGGTGTAGACCAGCAGGTGCAGCTCCAATTTGACCCCTAGCTCGGGAACTTCCAGGGACCATGGGTACAGCCTGAAAAATTAAAAAGAAAGAAGGAAAGAAAGAAAGAAAAAGAAAGAAAGAGAGAGAAAGAAAGAGAGAGAGAAAGAAAGAAAATCCAGTCCTACTAGCAGGGACCGCTCATGTAAGTTGGAAGAGAAAAGGCGAGCCTGCAGGAGGGGGCCGCCGAGAGGGTGACTGTGGTGCCCAGAGGCATCAGGAGGAAGTCTGGATCAGCACAAGGAGACAGGGGACTCGGAAGTCCATTGCGGGCCCTTCGTTCCCGGTGGTCTCCCCAAAATATGCTGAGACACCCTCCAGTTTCCAACTCTATCAGGCCCAGGTGAGACCGAGGAAGGGGCGTACATTCTGAAGTCGCTCTGCCTACCCAAGTTCACTAACGGGAGGTCGAGAGTGGGCCCCACTCGCAAGCACAACTCTTCTGTGCCAGGCAGGGTACTAGACACATCACCCTGCATGGTACATTTTCCATCCCATTTGTACAGATGAGAAAATCGAGGCTCAGAGGGGTTAAGCATCGGGCTAAGGTCACACTTCCCTTCCCTGCCTGCTTCCCCTCACACACACACCCCCCGCTGCTGAACACGTGGGAATTTAGAATTCCAGAGCTCACTGCTAAGGAGACAAAACATTCCGAGACTCTGGTAGGAAGTGTGTGGACGCGATGAGATGTTCACCTGTGAGACCATTTAGTCACCATTCTGCTTAGAGCCCGGCGGCTGAGCTGACTCAGACTTACCCGGCTGAGTCTCCACGTTTCCGCTCCCGAGATAATTGGAGGTAATTCTAGGCCCATGACAGTTTTGAGCCTTGAAGAATTCCCTTGTTTATCGCAGAGGGTACCACAGTGTACAGAACATATGTTCATGGTGATAGATGGTGGGGGTGAGAAGAAGAGGAATTTTTAGCAGGGGAAGAAAATCTCTTCTGTGGCTCTGGAGGTTGGAAGTGCCTAGTTTCTAACGAAATTTAAACTTTTAATGTTATCTTAAAAGCAAAACAATATTCCTGCGTCTAGCGAACTGGCTTGGGGTTAGGACCGCCCGAGACAAATTTAGCCCCTCAGGTGGGATTTACCTGCCACCCAGCACTGACCTGGCTCCGAAAGCTTCCTGAGTGTTCTCTGAGAATGCAAACTCGGGTTCCCTGTTGAGAACCTGACTAATATCCATGAGGACGCAGGTTTGATCCCTGGCCTCGCTCAGTGGCTTAAGGATCCAGTGTTACAGCAAACTGCAGTGCATCAAGGATCTGGAGTCGCTGTGGCTGTGGCACAGGCTGGCAGCTGTGGCTCCAATTTGACCCCTGGCCTGGAAACTTCCATATATCACGGGTGTGGCCCTAGAAGGAAAACAAATTCAAAAATGTTAAAGAAAGAATGCAAACTCACTGTAATAGCAGCCAAAACAAAATAAGATTAGAAAGATGATTCTGCTGGGGGGGGGGGATCATAGATTGCCAGAGGCACGGCACACTTTGTAGGCTCTGCATCGTGGGGGCCGAGCTGCATTCCCCCCGCGTGGGCACCGGGGGTGGGCTCCCAGGCAGACCCCGACAGCGCGCCGCTTAGCTCACTGCCTTCACCACCCACCCGAGGCTCGACAGGAAATGCAAACGCGTTTCCAGTGTGCTCCTCTGAATGGAGAGCTTGGTGTTAGTCACCAGCAGCCGGGCTGGGCCCCCAGTGGAGAGACCGGCCCGCGATGAGGGACCAAAATAGATGGTTTGGCGGCACCTCGGGGAAATATGCGGAGACTCGCGTACGATGAAAGCCGTTATTAATCCTTGCTTTGCTCCTGGGGTGTGGGCGGGCGTGACGTCCACCTTTTCCCTTTGGCTGGAGCGGAAACAGGAGAACATATGTTCTCGTGGCCGGGACTCCCGCCCAGTCCCCGGGAGGAAGGCGAGGCGGGCGCGGGCTCCGCTCCTCCGCCGGCTCCTGGCATCCCCGCCAGGGCCCCCGCTCGGCCCGGGACGTCTGGGCTGGGGATGTCCCAGGTTTAGCCGGAGGCTTTTCCAGACGTCAGTTCTGCCATCAGTCTCAGCGCCTTTTCGTACCCGTGTCTGTGGCCTGGGAAGCAGGGAAGGTGTGGATGGGGGCGGGGAAGGGACAGACCGACTGGCAGACACTCGGATCCACCTTGCTGGGTTGTAGGCAGAAAACGGAACAGATGTCAGGGCGCTTTGAGGTTTGCAGGGAATCTGAGGAATAATAATTAAGTCTTTCTCTTTTTTTTTTTGAGTAAATTTCATTATCATCATCTTGCCTGGTTTTCCTCAGGTCTGTCTGTTCCCTCCCTTCCTTTTTCTATCCTTTCTTTTTTCTTCTCTCTCCCCCTCCTCTCTCCATTGGAGTTAAGAGCGAGAACTTCGGAGTCGGCTCTGTGATCCTAGACAAATTATTTAACCTCCTAAACCTCAGCTTCCTCATCTAGAAATGGGCATAAGAGTTCTCGTGAGCATGAACCGAGGTAAAACAAGAGTTTAGCCCGAGGCCTGGCACGGAGCTTGTGCTCAGTAACGTGGCGTGGGGGTGGGGCTGACGTCGTGACGTCAGTGCATCGTCACTGTCCTTCGTCGTCATTTCTCCTTCCTCCCGTCGTTTCCTGGGCTGCCTGCAGTATAGTTTCTAGGCCAGGCTCTGGGGATAGACAGTTCAGTAAAGTGTCCCTGCCTTCAGGGCACCCACCGCATTCTGGGTAACGTGATTGCTTTCACTTCCACTCTGCTGCCTTCGGAGAGAGAAGGTTCTGGCTGGAGTAAGGCTGAGGCCTGAACCAATACTTGGTTTCCAGGTATTGGAAAAAAACAGGAGCAGAATAGAGATTTATATTTTGTGTTTTGGTGAGAGGATCACTAATGGGCCTAGAATCCATTTGTCACTTGGGAACCGAGGTTTCCTGGGACCAGAAAACTAGCAACCGCAAAGGCAGAGTTGGTTTCAGTGTCAATATTTACCACAAGCAGTGAGTAAACAGAGTCTCCCAGGTCAGAAACCAGCGTCTGGGAGGAGTGATGGGTGCAGGCGGGGGCCAAAGCGTAAAAAGGCAGCTCCCCGAATTGCAGACAAAAGATTCCGGTGGGACCGAGGACAAGCAGTATCTTCCCAGTTTCCTCTTAGAGCATTAGGTGGGTGGTGAAGGCAGCCCAGATCGTCTCAAGATGAAATAGCCCTGGGGTAATTGAGAGTTGGAGGCTTGAGCTCCGAGCAATATTCCTTCAAAAATCACTGCTTTGCATAATGGAGTTGCTGAGCAGCGCTGGAATGTTCTACTGACTCCCGTCTCCTTTCTCCACCGTGTGCACGCCCACCGCCGGCTGCTGCACCGGATCTAAGGCCCCTGACCTGCATCGTTATGGGTGAGCCACTCATGCAGTCACATTTTCCAAGAGATTGCGAGTTTTCTCTGCTAATTGAAGGCAACCTTCAAATTCAGATTTATCAGGTAGATAAATGAGGAGATAGTTATCTGCATTGCAGGAAGTCTCCGATTTTACAGTGAGGCTTAACCACAAGAATCCTTTAACTGTCAGCCTCTGCTACATCATTGTAGGCTTGAGTTATACTTGACAGAGGCCTTGTGGGAAGACACATAAAGTGAAAATTTAGAACCACCGTTGGTATCGCGATAGTTGGAAATGAAGATAAAGCACCTCTGCTATTATAACAAAGCTCAGTGGGAAATACCGTTTGAGTCACAAAAACTTCATACTTACACAGTTTTTACAGAATTGTATTAAGAATTTGATCATCCACTCAGGCGGTGAAGCTATCTTGAGCACCTACTATGTGCCAGGAAATGTGATAGAAGACCTTGTCCTTGCTGTCAAGGAAACTTTAAGGAACAATAAATCCACCCTGATGGTGAGGGCTGGGGATTGCCGCGAGGGAGGTAAGCAAACACAGTGGACTCACGGAGTGGTTCTAAATCAAACTGGAGGAAAAGCAGTCCGGGAAGGCTTCCTGGAGGAGGCGAAGCTTAAACTATGGGGAGTCAGTGTTTGCCGGCAGAAGAAGAAGGGAAAGCAATTCCAGCGAAGGGAGCATCCCACAAGAACGTTCTGGGAGCTGACTCATGGGCAGTGCATGGAGAGAGATGAGGTTAAGAAGGTGGGCAGAAGCAAGCCAAGGTTACAAGTTTCCCGTGATTGACTAAAGAGTCTGAACTTTTCCTAAAAGCACTGGGGGCCTCTGAATTATTTCATGTGAGGGACTGAGATGGTCCCACTGGCCTTTTGGAAAGATCCCTCTGGCAGCAGCAAAAGGAGGGTCAGGTGGGGAGCCAGACAGGAAAGAGGCAAGCCGCAGAAGGAGTGGAAAGGGCCTGCCCGAGGTGTGGGAGGGACCGGAGAAACGGGTGCCCGGACCGAATGAGGTGGCCGAGCGCTTGGCACTGTGCAACCAGAGGGTGTGGACAGGCGGGTGGGAGAGGCGTCCACGCCGCAGAGTGATAATCGCAGCTGCCAGGCGCTGTCTGTTTACCCGGCCTGGGGCCGTGCTGTTCGCCTGCCAGGCGGTTGGCAATTGGCAGTGGGCGTGGGGTGAACGCCCTGGGAGTTAGGAGGCTGGGATGACATCCCCGGGACGTCCAGGCCGCCGGGCCTGAGGGTGGGGGCTGAAGACCTGAGCCGGGAGCTGAAGCAGCACAGCCAGGAGTCAGCAGGTGACGGGGCAGGATGGCAGAGGAGCTGTGCCCAAATGGCAGGGCTGGGCGCCTCAATGGCACCTTGGAAGATGCAGGAGTAACCACTGGGAATCGGGAAGGAGGCTGGAGAAGCAGGCCGCCCCCAGCCCCCACTGGTTTTGCCGAGAGGGACCTTCTCCAAGGTCCCCACTCCCCCCAACCCCTGCGGCCCTTCCCCGAGAGCAGCCAGCTCTTCCTCCCCTTAGGAGGCAGCCTCGCCTCCCGCCTGTCACCAGACGCAGCTCATCCTGAGTTCGGTGGCGAATATCGAACTACTTTTCAGAAGCGTTAGTTGCAGTTTTTAATTGACCGTAAGCAGGTTATCAAAGCCTGTTTGTCTCTGGAGGTTGTTTATTCTCTAGGGGACAGTCCCACCGAGCGAGGTGTCACCGCTCAGCACGTCCCCACCCCCATCAACCGATCCCCTTGGCTTAGTTTCGCCTCACTTAAAAACAAAGCCAGCTCGATTCTGTCTTTGAAGGCAGGACCTGCCGAGGTTTAGACGCTGGCAGTCAGAGTCCAGTGGCTCTGTTCCTGGTGGCCTTGGGCGCGGCACAGTGTTGTGGGAACACTGCAGAAAGGGCTGCTCTGCCTCGGGCTGGCTGGAGGGGACCCCCCAGCACCCCACATGGCACTGCCCGGGTGGGGCCGCGTCAGGCATGGCTTCGTCTCCATCGCAGGGGGCCACCCCCGATGGGGGTCTCCGACCTCACTTCACACTGACAATGCCCTTGAGGTACATTCTGGGCCTTTGGCTGGGCGTGATCAAGGTATTAGTTACTGGTGATGCGATTAGGCCAGCCACTTGCTAGCTGGCCTCCCATATCCTATTCAGACCTGATTCTGGCCTTGTGCTCTGGGCTGCTGCTTCTCTGAGTGTGGGCTGGAATCAGCTGGGAGGCCCTAGTGGTCCCGGGGTTGCTGGGGAGCAAGGGCCAGGCACGGCTGTCCGGGGGGCTCCGGGTGAAAGTGTCTTCTTCTCGTGAAGGAGGAACGGGACGTGGGGTGGTCTAATCTGATAGAAGGAGCCCCGAGGTTAGCTTCTCTGGACCTCAGTTTAGCGTCTTTGAGATCATCTCTGCCCAGCAGAGAAGATGAGATGAGAGACTAGGCTTAAAAGATTTGGGGAAATTTTAGAGATTCTGATGAATAAACTCACTCATTCTTCAAATATCTATTGAGCGGATGCCAGGCGCTATTCAAGGGTCTGTGGATTCAGAGTTGAATTCAGCCGGGCTTCTGAGCCCCCCGCCACCCAACACGTGAGTTCCCAACAGGAGAAAGACACCACCCAAGCGGTGGTGCCCTCCTACCCTCTGACAAATGAATACACGGGTCCCTGCCTGCCTTTGTGCTGCACTTTGTTGCTCTCTGCTGTCTGTAAACTAAGGCCGTCCCTGTTTTGTTGAGCACTCAGCGTGTAGCAGCGGTGGTGAGGTCAAGGTCAGAAGGGAAGTGGGCACTATTGGAAAGCCGGGCGGGGCGTGCGTGGAGCGGGGGTTGTTGCGATGGCTTCTGCGTCAGTTTGCATCTTCCAGGAAGCAGGTGTCAGATGGAATTAGATGTACAACCAGCGGGCGGGGAGAGAGGACTGCGGATTAACAGGAGGAGAGGAAGCAGAAGCGGGAGAGCCTTTAGTCCTCATGTAGGCGAGAAGCCAGCAAAAGAGAAGGCGAGGGATTGGGTGGGAGGGGCTCAGAGGGCGGTGCGGCTCGAGAAAGCCTCAGCCAGGCAGGCGGGAAGCTCTAGAGCAAAGATCCCCTCTTCAAATGAGGAGTCCTGGGTTGGGTGAGGAGGCCCAGCTTCAGCGTCCGTGTTGTGCTCTGTCGCTGGCTGACAGTGGCCCAAAGAGAGCCTGGTCTTGGCACTTGGCTGCGCTGGGTGCAAAGGTGAAGTAGCTGGAGGCCCTTCACAGCACTTTTCTCCCAAAGGGAGGTCCCAGGGTTGCGCTTCATCGGCTGCCAGTCCTGTTTTCACCTGCCGGCGCCCTTGCGGCTTCTGGCTCCTCCCCCTTGGCTGCAGTTCCCATTGCTATGCTCTGGGCTCAAGACCACAGCTCCCACCCACTGACCTGGGCCACAGGTCTCTTCCCTTAAGCCCACGCTCACCCTCCTCTTCCCATTTAAGACAGAGCCTGAGTTCCTGCCCATTCCCTTCATAGTTATCCTTCACACTCTGGCCGCCCAGACGCTGTCCCCTCAGGTCTGCTGCCCCGCCACCCTGGGGACCAGCCCCGGCCCTGTTTACTCGAGGCTTGACTTAGTACAGTATGGGTTTTGTGTGTGCCAGGTAGTCAGTGAAAGCAGTGCATCGTTAATCTGCCTGGTCTCCACTCCTTCTGGATTCCACTAGGGCCGCCTGCAACCCATCAGGGGCGACCTGTCCCGCGTCCCTTTCCATGATGGATGGCCAGGTAGCTGCACAGGTTAAGGAATCTAAGTTAGAGTATTAATGAGTCGTGGTAACTTGATGAATTACCTCTTCCGGGTAACATTTAGGCGTTGACAGACCTTTTCTATGCTTTAGCCCTGAAGAGTGTGGTGGTCCATAAATGCTCTGGGCTTGGCAAACCTGGCCAGATTTGGGGGCGGGGGGAGTTGCAGAGGAATTCCGTTCCCTCCCTCCAGGCACTGCCATTGAACTATCCCGGGTGGTTTGTTTGGTGTTTTGTTTTGTTTTGCTTTTTTAGGGCCATGCCCTCAACATATGGAAGTTCCTAGGCTAGGGGTCCAATCGGAGCTACAGCTGCCAGCCTACACCACAGCCACAGCAACTAGGGATCTGAGCCACATCTGCAACCTACACCACAGCTCACAGCAACACGGATCCCCAACCCACTGAGCGAGGTCAGGGATCAAACCTGCATCCTCATGGATGCTAGTCAGATTTGCTTCCACTGAGCCACAATGGGAACTCCCATATGGTGTTTTTTTTAAAGTCATGGTTTAAAGCAGCCAGATTAAAAAATGAGGTAAACAGACATTTCTCCAAAGCAGATTTAAAAAATGTCCAATAAGCAATCAAAAAGATGCTCAACAGCATTATTCATTAGGCAAACGCAAATCAAACCCACTGCGAGTACCACCTCACACCCGTCAGGATGGCTACTAGCAACAAAACAGAAAATAAATATTGGCGAGGAGGCAGAGAAGTAGGCAGTTTTGATGTACAGCCTTGGTGGGAGTGTAAAATGGTACAGCTGCTGTGGAAAACAGCTGGCAGCTCCTCAAACGGCTCAACATGGGATCGCCATGCGATCTAGCAGTTCCTCTTGTGTGTACATACCCAAGAGAATTGAAAGCAGGGTCCTGAAGGGGTGGTTGCACACCCACGTTCAGAGCAGTGTTATTTACAACAGCGAAAAGGTGAAAGCAGCCCAGATGTCTTTTCTTTAGATGAATCAAGAAAAGGTGATCCATCTGTACAATGGAGTATTATGCAGCCCTAAAAAGGAAGGAAATTCTGGCCCGTGCCACAAGACAGATGAACCTCGAAGGCATTACGCTCAATGAAATAAACTAGTCACAAAAAGACAAATACAGTGTGATTCCATTTATGAGAGATACTTAGAGGAGTCAAGTTCATAGAGGTAGAGAGTAGAGTGTAGATAGGGGCTAGGGGTGGGGTGAGGCTGGGAACGGAGACTTATTGTTTCGTGGAGTATGGAGTCCCAGTCTGCGAAGATGAAAAAGTTCTAGAGATGGATGGTGGTGATGGTCGCATAACAGTATGAATATGCCCAATAGCACTAAACTGTATGCTTAAAATGGTTAAGATGATACATTTTATGCTACGTGTTTTACCACAATTCAAAAACATTTTTTAAAAAAGTCACGATTTACCATAAGGGACGAAAGAGACAAAGAGAGTGACGTGAATTTGCCTGAGCATCTCTGCTGTGTACCTTGCAATCAGAGTCTGTGACAAGGCAGGACCAAAGTCCTGCTGAACCCAGGTTGGAAACCAAGAGGAAACTGCCAAAGGGCATTGCTATAGAAGAGAAGAAGTGCTACTCGAGGGCAGGCAGCTGGGTGCAGGAGGCTGCACCCAGGAGCAGTTGTCAGCCAAGCCACAGCTTGATCTCAGCACTACCGCCTAGTGCTGTGTGACTCTGGACAAGTGGTCATGCCTCTCTGAATCTCTGCTTCCTTATCGATATAATAGGGCAACAGCACTAACAACACGGGAGCTGTTATCAAGCTAAATGCACTCTCTCTGTGGGGTGGGTGCGTAAGGAGGTTCCTAGCAGATAGCGGGCCCTTGTTAAATGTTAGCTCCCGTATTACTCCCCGAAGTTGCTGCGGAGGAGCTGTTTAAATGCCAGCGGCTGCCTCGGATGACAAGGGAGGTTGTACTGTTAATGGGTGAGCTTGTGAGATGTCCTTTTCCATGGTCCTGAACAGAAATTTAACATGTTGGAAGTGAGCTGAATAGCATTAAGCTTGTGGCTATAACTACGGGAGATGAGCACTTCGAGCCCCCGTGTGAATCCAGGTAGAGGGAGGTAATTAAATAAATGCTTGGGAGCCTCTGCTCGGGGCTGGGCGCCGTGGCAAGGGCTGGGGGAGCCAGGGTGGGAGGAGGTGGGACCGGCCCCCGCGGCTGCGAGGCTCGGCAGGGAGGGGAGCGTGAGACAGACGAACTGACATCCGCCCCGGGGGCGCTTCTGGGAAGACGGACGCGGCCCCTCCCGGGAAGATGGTGTCCTTGATGGGTGGCCAACGCCAGAATGGCAGAACCATCTAACTGCCCTTTCTCCTTAGTAATTCACCTTCAGACACCGCGTTAGAAATGTGCGGTGTCCAGCCCGGACTGTGCCCCCAGGGCTCCTTGGAAGTCTTGTCTCCCGTGCCTCTGTCTGTCTTCTCAACCCCATTCCAGGCCTTTCCATCTCTCAGCACCCCCAGCCAGCTGTGCCCTCAGCGAAAACACCACCGCTAGCAAGAGAAACCCCCCCCCAGGGTTGTGAACCCGCGCAGCGCTTGTGTCTGCCGTCTCCACGGAAGCCTTCTGTTTGTCTGCAAAATAGAAGGGGCCATACCCTGGGCGCAGCTTCCTGCTTCCATCTGCCCATTTCATCTAGGACCTTCCTTCACTGTAACAGATGAGTGTTCAGCCTTTCTAACCTCACTGTCCCTTCTCCCTCTCTTCCCAGCCATGCTTAAATCTTCTCATCAAAAGAAATTTTTAAAAATTTAGTCCTTTTTTTCCCCCAAGCTGTTTTATTACCTCTTTCACTAAATCTCCAAATTTCTGGGGTTTTGTCGAACATTGAGCGTCGATTGAATGTTCTAAGCACTTATATTATCCTGATTAACAACAGCCTGTGAAGTAGATCTCATTAGCATCACCATTCTACAGTTCGAGAAACTGAGGCTCAGTGAATTAATCACTTGGCCAGTGTGATCTGGCTGGGAAGTGCTGAGCCGGGATTTAAACCTGGGTTTATGACAACCACCCAGTCCTCCGGCCGCGAAAGAAGTCTCTTAGTCACCATCACCAACTCTGCACGATTCCTTGGGTATCTCAGTGGCCCTTCTTTCCTTGTCGCTCCCCCGCTCGTGGGTTCTCCCCGGGCTCTGTGCTTTGCCCTCTTGTCTTGTCCGGCACCTGCTCTCTGGGTGAGTTAATCCCCCTCGATTTTGACCGTCCCCTGTGTCTGCAGCCCCACCGTGCTCTCGTGTCTCAGAACAAACCCCTGACCTCCCTCACTTCGAATCTCTTCTTTCTCCTTTCTTCCTGAGACTGGTTAGCAAGTCCCTTGTCTGCAGAGCATTTAAGCTAGAAATCATGGAACGCGTCATCTACAATGTCACTCTCTCTCGTCTCTAAACCTAATGGATAACCAAGTCCTCTTGAATCTATTTTCTAAGTGGCTATGGACGCTCTTTCGTTCTCTTTATTCCTACTGCTGTCACTGCTCTGGTTTAAGACCTTATAATAGTTCCCCTGGCCGCTTATTATCTTGCTTCTGCTGTGGGTCCCCTCTAATCCATCTTCAGCATAGCTGCCAGGGATCTTTCTAAAATGCAGTCTGTCATCTGCTCTGGACATGCCCCATCTTCCAGTCGTCTGGGGGCTAAAGTTCTAGTCCTTTCAGGCACCCAGGGCTGTTCACCACTGGCCTCATCTTCCACAGCATACCCGCCTGCACCCACCTGCACCCGCCTGCACCCTGACCTTCATTCAAATGAGCTACTCCCGAGTCCCTGCAAGTAGAACACATATTGGTGCCAGCACGGCAGAGCAGGCCAGTCAAGATCTCTCTGTTGCATCACGCTTTCCTCGGCCGGAATGGCTGGGTCCCTTCTCCTCAGAGTCAGCTCAAACCACCAACCAGGCACTTTGCACATCATGTTATGGGTGAGTTGTCCAAGCGTCGTGTCCTTGGGTAGCCACCTTGCTTTATCAGCTGTGGCTCCCCAGGGCCCAGCACTGCTGTGTGAGTAGGTGGCATGGGGGGTGGGGTGGGTGTAGCAGACCCTAGGTACTCTCTAAATGATAGTTTCTATGTATTTATTTATTTAGTTTTTTTTTTTTTTTTAGGGCTGCACTGCGGCGTACGGAGGCTCCTGGGCTAGGGGGTCAGATCTCAACACAACCACAGCAACGTGTGATCCGAGCCGCGTCTGCAACCTACACCACAGCTCACAGCAACGCCGGATCCTTAACCCACTGAGCGAGGACAGGGATCGAACCCGCAACCTCATGGTTCCTAGTCAGATTCGTTTCTGCTGCACCACGATGGGAACTCCAGTTTCTCTTTATTTTGACACATAAACAAGTGAGATGCCAGGAGACCCTGGATGGAACCATAGTCCAATTTGCAAAGAAAGCGGGAAAAGCTAGAGCTGAAAATGACGGGGGTGGGGAGCCCCTCGCCTCCTGGCTAAGCCACCCACCTTCAGGAAAGAACCGGGTTGTGTTCCATCAAAATGCAGCACGTCAAGAAACTCATCTGCTGTTTGTTCATGGCACTGGCTGATAGGAGAGGGGGACCGTGGAGCCAGAGGCTATCCTGGCTGGAGCAGGCTTTGGACACAGTCTCTCACTGCTCCTTGTGGGCAAGTCCGAGAGGCATGGTTACAGGAGAGTCACTGATGCATGAAAGTGTTGAACCGGAAGAGAACTGGGCCTGTCTGACTAACCCTGTTGCAGGACAGGTGAAGAAACTGAGACCCGAAGGCTCATCTTTCTGAAGCAGCGCGGCTTGTTAGCATAACAGGGCCCACGATCTGCTCCTCCAGTTGCAGAGCCTCTGGGGACACAAGGCTCTTCCTAGAGTCCGATGCTGTGTCGCCCCTGAGCAATCATGCCCAAAGAAAGCTTTCTCGCTGTCCGATGTCTGCCTGACGGGAGATGTCAGACGATGTGCTAGCCACCCATTCGGTCACTTATCAGGCTTTGGCTTAAAACCCAGAAGGGGTGTTTTTCAAATAAGAGGATGGCACAGATGCAGCAAGGGCTAGCCGATATGTGGGACTCCCAGGATCAAGATCCGAAATACCTTTCAGGCCGGAATGATGGGCTGAAAATAAGGAGTCGAAGCTTAACAGGAATAAATGGAAAGTCTTGCACTGAAGTTTCAAAAAAAAAAAAAAATCAATATCCTGAGTACAGGCGGGGCAAAACTGGACTTGATGTGGGTTCGGGAGTAAGGCCCGTGTATTTGAGTTGAATACAAGAGGGTCTTAGGGCATCTTACCTGCTAAAATAGCCACAGCAAGATGCTGAAGACCGTTCTTGTTCTGAAATAAGAAGATTCCAAGGCGGAGAATATCATGCTTCTAAAATACTCTGTACAGACCACGCCAGAGCCAGGCCCCCAACTCTGAGCATCACCCTTTTGGAAGGATTTTGGCAAAGAGAATGTTCTGGAGGCAGGCTCTTAGGATGGTGATGAGTCTAGAAATTCTGTCAAGTGAGGAGCATTTGGGAAAATGAAAACCTTTCGTCTGGAGTTCCCTTTGTGACTCAGCAAGTGAAAAACCTGACACAGTGTCCGTGAGGATGTGGGTTCCATCCTTGGCCTCACTCAGCGGGTTAAGAATCCAGTGTTGCCATGACAACGGTGTAGGTCGCAGATGTGGCTCAGATCCGGTGTTGCCGTGGCTGTGGTGTAGGCCAGCAGCAGCAACTCCAGTTCAACCCTGGAAACTTCCAGGTGCTCTTGTAAAAAGGGGGAAAAAAAGGGAGTTCCCGTTGCGGCTCAGCGGGTTAAGAATCTGACTAGTATCCATGAGGATGAGGGTCCCATCCCTGGCCCTGCTCAGTGGGTTAAGGATCCAGGGTTGCTGTGGCTGTGGTGGAGGCTGGCAGCTGCAGCTCCGATTCGACCCCTAGCCTGGGAACTTCCATGTGCCACAGGGGTGGCCCTAAAAAGGAAAAAAAGAAAAAAGAAAAGAACCTTTCATCTGGAGAAAATACTGAAGGTAGTTGTTACGTAGCAGGGGTCGTAGACTGCCGCTGGGAGCTCTAGAGGGCAGGGGCTGGGAGCTTGAGGTCAGCAGATTTTGGTTCCACGCAAGGAAAGCGTTTCAGCTGGGTTTCCACATCCAGCAGTAATTCTGTGCAAATCATGAGCTCCACGTTGCTGAAGGCGTGACCCTCCATCAGGGAGGCAGAGGGGAGTCATTCTTGGGAAAAAAAATTGATTCAGGTGATCTTCAGGGTCCCTTCCAGTTGTTAGGTGCTAAGGTTCCATGACCCTGCCTTCTTTGCTAAAACCAGATTAAAAAAACAATCTTTCCATTTTTAAACCAATCTCCAGGCTCCATGGTAGTTTTAGTTTTAAATTCCAACCAACATTTAGTCATTGAGTACCTACTATGGACAGAGTCCTAGTGTCTCTCTCTCTCTCTCTTTTTTTTTTTTTGCCCCCCCTAAGCATGCAGAAATTCCTGAGCCAGAGACAGAATCTGTGCTAGTGCTGTATCCAAAGGCACACCAGTGACAATGTCAGGTTCTCAACCCACTGAGCCACAAGGGAGCTCCTCTCTCTCTTTCTTTTAAGCAGAACAAAATTAGTTTGTTAGATGACTTAGAAACGAGGGAAGGAAACAATGCTGATTGTAAATCTAGATTATATAGTTCGTGTTCGAGGCACACTGCACAACTTACACCTATCATTTTATCTCCCTTCCTTCCTTCCTACATTTCTTCCTTTCTGTTTCTCTCTCTTTCTTTCTTTCTTTCTTTCTTTCTTTCTTTCTTTCTTTTTTCTTTCTTTTCGTCTTTTTAGGGCCACACCCACAGCATATGGAAGATACCTACACCACAGCTCACAGCAATGCCAGATCCTTAACCCACCGAGCAGGCCAGGGATCGAACCCAGGTCCTCATGGATACTAGTCGAGGTCATTACTGCTGAGCTGCAATGGGAACTCCATCATTTTATCTTTCTATTGATCCTTTAAGAAAAAAAAAAAAATCTTATGGAGGCGTGATTGACCTACAAAAATCTGTACCTATTTAATGTGTACAACTCGGTGAGTTTGGAGATAATTATAGCCCCTAGAAGCCATCACCACCATCTGTGCCATAAGCATGTCCATCTTCTCCCAAAGTTTCCTCCCCTAAGCATCCCCCTAGAGAGGAGAGAAATACGCAAGAAACAGCCTGCACCCCTCTGCGTCCCCGCACAGGGTCCGGTGAGACGGCGGGGGAGAGGGATGCGACCTGCAGACACAGGAGCAGGAATTAGACAAAGGTGGCTGGTTTAGCGAAGTGCCAAGCGGGGGGCTGGGACGGTGGGGGGGGGGCAGGGAGGTGCCCCAAGCAGAGGTGAGCTGGAGGAGAGCCGAGTGAGCTGCGCCCAAGGACGGATCATTAGGCTCCTTGCCGTAGGAAAAGGAGCTCGCCCGCATCCCCTGCGACGCAGCTTAAAGACTTCACAGTCCCCTGGGCCCAGCTCTCCTGCCGAAATGGACTTATTTATTTTTAATAGAGCCCATTTGAGGTAGTCGTGTTTTCAAAGGCTGATGTCCTCGTAAGTAGTTTTCATTCTCGCAGGTTTCTTTTCTTTTCTTTTTTTTTTTTTTTTTAAAAAAAACCCTTTCAAGGCCAGGAGATGCTGGCGGGGGGAGGAGGTTGGGTCGAGGGAGGTACCCCCGCAGCCTGCTGCTGGGATCTCACGCCCGCTGCAGAAAGCCAGGGGCTGTGGACACGAAAGTTGTGACCAAAGCAGCGAGGGGGGAGGGGAGGGGACCACAGGCCTTCCCGCCCCTCCCCCGTCCAGGGTGTCCACGCAGTCATGGCTTTTAAACAGCATTACACACACTTGTCGTCCAAGATAAAACGTTATTAAGATTAAATGCCGAGCAGGGAACGGAATCCGACTTCCCACTGTCGTATTTCAGCTCCAGTGAGTGATCGCCTCTCGGCAGCCCCAGCTCCTAAGCGGGGGAGCGGCATTATTATCATTAATAAGCCCATAATGGGGAAGAGAAATTATAAACATTTCTGCAACAAGCGGCCCTCCGGTGTTAATATTTTATGAGCGCACAGAGAAACCGGCAACTGAATGTAAATGGCAGAGTTATACGTAACCGTAATGTAAACACGCATAATTGGGTTGAGTTGGGGGAGGAGGGGAGGCGGTGGCGATGGGCGGGGGTGGCTCTGAGGGCACCAGCTGGGGCCACAAAGGCGGGAAGTCGGAAGCCCCAGGGCGCCCATCAGCGGTCCCTCCTCTTCCCGCCGCTGTGTGTTTTTAGGGAGGCCCGTGTCTCTGGGACCCCCGTGGGCAGGGAGGTGGCCGTCTGCCCCCACATGCGTCACACCTTCCTTTGGCACTGGGTCACTTTAGACCTCACTTACTCTGGGCACAGATAATTATGGGGCCCGATGCCGCCTCCCAGGGCCTTCAAGTCTGTTCGCACGTGTGTTTCCTCCCTCTTGGTGTAGTTTTGTGTCTGGTGGACAGAGATCCGTCTTCTGTTCCTGCGTGATTGCCAAGGGCATGACACACGTATTGCAGCAACCCTAGAGATATATATTTTATTTTATTTTGGTTAATTGCCTTGGTTTGGGTTTTCAGCCACGGAACCCTTGATTCAAACAGACTGTTTTGTGGGGACCTTGTGAACAAGATCGCTGCTCTGACTGAAGCAGAGTGGGTGCCCAGAGCCCCCCTGGCCACAGCCCTCCTCTCCTGGGGGTCCTCGGAGGCACCTTTGTGGAGCACAGAGTGGGGAATCCTGACAGACCCCCGCCTCTGTTTCCAGATGACAGAACGGAGTTCCAGAGACACGTGACCTGTCTGTCCTGAGGACTAGAACCCAGGCCTCCCGCCTTGCGGGGAGGTACATGGCTTGGTTGAGGAGGTCAGGCTGGCTTCTTCAGCTCTGCCATTCACCGGCCGGTGGCCTGAACAAGTCTCGCTGCCTCTCCGAACCTCCCTTTCCAGTCGGTAAAATGAATAAGACAGCTCTCCTTCCAGCTCTGAGATCTAAGCCAGGTAGAGTCCTCCAGGAAATGACATTGTCCAGTGCAGTCTCCAAGGAAAGGCTAGCAAGGAACCGCCTGGAGACCTGTAGATGCCACCACACCTCGTGAGGCTATTAGTCACTTGCTTGGGTCTTGCCCTTAGGCTCTGTGCTTCCGGGGCCAGGATCTTGATGGGGAGCTTCACAGATGGGTTTGCCCATGGTGGGCTCAGCCCAAGTCTTGACCTGGCCGTGGGGTCAGGGACACAATACCCAGCACAGTGCCCGACTCATAGCAGGTGCACAGTTGTATCTGTTGAGCAAATGAATGGCTGGATTAATAAATCGGTAAACACATTAGCTGGAGCTGCTCTCTCTTACGTTTCACTCTGTTGCTGATGTTTGTAATATGTCTGTGGTTTTGAAAACTCTTTATTGAATGCCTACTATGTGCCGGCACTAAGCGAGTGATGTTGCAGAAAGTGCCTCTGGCTGGAAGCTGATCTCTTTTCTTTCCCCTTCACCCGTCCCCCGCCTCGCTGATATTTCCTTTCCCTCTGCTCCTATTCATTATTTCTCTCTGCAGTTATGTTATTATTGGCCTTGGAAAAGAGTTTCAGGGGTGTCGTTTGTCTGAGCAACATTATGCAGAATTAAGTTCCAGGGTAATTTCTGATGCAAATACCTATCCTCCAGGAGAATGTGAATTAAGCCTGCTGGTCTCAGCTCGACAAGAGGCGGTTGCATTTGAATCCAGGTCTCTGGCAGTCAGGGCAGCTGACACTAAGGGTGTGTGGGACCCCCTCCAGCTCTTCCCCGGAGCCCAGGCTGTTGATCCCAGGATGGGAGAGAACCTTGAGCTGTCGTCATGTTCATACCCCATCACTCATCTGAGCATCCCAGAAAGCCCAGGATCTCTGCCCTGCCCCCCACCCCCACCCCCGTAAGCATATTTTATAACCAGCTGTCAGGAAGGCTTTCTTGACAGTTAACCCTATCTTTCTTGCAATGTGCTACCAGCCTTTAGATACATGCTTCTCCAATTGCAGTGTGCCTGTGGGTCACTGGAGGAGCTTGCTAAAAAAACAGACTATGGGACAGGGCCTGCGATGCTGCATTGCCAGCCAGCTCCTGGGCGATGCTGTTCCGTGAAGCACACTTCCACTAGCAAGGCTTTAGAAAATAGGCAAAAACACACAGAGAAGGCAAAACAAGCGTAAAAACCAACAGCCCTGCTTATCTGAGTTTATGTGTATGGTCCCCTAAACATTTCTGCCTCAACTGAAACCTCTGCTTTGTCTGCAAATTCCTTCGCCTCTGTGAGTCTTGGTTTCCTCATCGGTGAAACAGTGACACCACTGTCTCTGGAGTTGTGATGAGGGTTAAGTCACAGTACGTGGTACAGAGGGAGGGCTCAGCACAGCCGAGGTCACCTGCTGAAGCAGAAGCCATGGAACAGGGGAGAAGGACAGTGGCTGTGCCACCACCTGGGGCCATTAGGTAAGAAAGGGATCCAGGCAGCTCTGGGGTCTGACCCTTCCAGTGGACCTGTGTCCTCAGTGGTACCTGGTGGCCAAGTGCTGAAAAGGTCGCTCAGCTTCTGTGGGGAGGAAAAGCCCGTCCCAGTGTCTTACCTTGACCTTCATTTCAAAGAAAAAAATAAAAAAGCTATTGTGTAGCTTGGGATATCGTAATAGCACTTGGTAGATTTGGAGAAGACGCTGGCGATAAGATTATACATTCACTTAGGGCTTTTATTCTTTTCGAGGTATTTTCCTACAGCTTCTCTTCACAGCTCTTTAGGGCGGGAGAGGCGAGAGTCTGTCCTGTCCACGCTGTGCACACGGGCAAGGGGGGGTTCAGGGTCTTGCCCGAGGTCACACAGCTTGTCTTCGGTGAAGTCCAGACCAGGAGCCTGTCCCCTGCCTCCTGGTCCTGCCTCCTTCCTGCTGCCCCTCACAGTGGGGGCTGCAGTGGGGGCGAGGGGGCGAGGGAAGGGGTGGCTCTTGGCTCCGCTTGGCTGACGTCGGGCCCAAAAGGTGAGAAGGAAGCCGCTCCCCTGCCGGCACTTCCCAGCCACCGTCCTGCTGGGACCCGGGGGCGCTGTCGGGGTACCCAGGCCTGCCCTGTCCCCTGCCTGGAGACCGGAAGGGGCCACGGGCCGGGCCCGCCCGGGTGCCATGCTCGATGGCTCAGGAGCACAGCCGGCCCTGGTCCTCCCACTCTGCCCCTTGGGTTTGGCACCTCAGCGACAGTTTTACGCTCCAAATTCTCTGAGCCATTGTCTTCCCAGACACCATTCTTTTTTTCCCCCTGCTGTTGCCGCTGCTCCGAATTCATCCCGCCCCCCTCTTCCCCCATCGCTGGCGCTCTCCTCTGGGAGCTCCGAGTGAGCTGTCCTTCCCGCCACAGCTGTCGGGAGACGGGGCATCGGCGGCCCAGGCCCGTTCTGGACCTGCGGGCGCTGCCTGCGTTCCACCTCAGGGCTGCCCTGAGCCCCCCTCGAGACTTGGACCCCATGGCCTGTGCCTCCACAGGAACGGCTGCGGTCGGATCTGAGGTCCAGGCCGTCCACACCACCGGGCACACGCCGATGCTTAGGGAAGGGCTGTGGGAACAGACGCTGTGGAAGAAGGGGGATTTAAATTCGGACGCGTTCCCACGTCCAAGGAGCCCTCGACCTCTCCCTCTCCGCTCATCTCTTGACTGTGAGCTCCCCGATTTCCTCCTCCCCCTCTGGTCGCCTCTCCTCCCCCCTGTACGCCTCCCCCGACACCCAGTCCTGGGCCTTCTTCTCACTGGTCCACATTCTGAACTGACGTCCTGCATCTCTGCACCTGCATCCTCTGGAGAGATGGGGTCTCTCAGGGACTGTCCTCAACGAAGTGCCTCACGGTCACGGGCTCTTAAGAGAGTGGAAGACACACTTTCCCGCCCTGGGCCTGAGCCACCATCCCTGGCGTTGATGTCTATAGACTTTGAAAAGACAGAGCTGCATCAGCGTGGGTCGCTGTCATCTCCACAGGAATCATTGTCACCAGCTGGTAGAGGGCGAGCGGGACCAGCTTTCTCCAGTGGCCAGGGCGCTCCTTGCCCCCGTGGTTAGATTTCAGAGGCCCTGGGGTCCTGGGGACCCTGCTGTGCCTTTCTCCCGCGCCCAGGTATATGCCTGCCTTTTCCTCGACACTCTGAATCTGCTCTCCCCCCGTGAGCTCCCAGGAGAGGCGCCCGCAAGGCCTTTCAGCCATTTACCCCTGAGGAGTCCCGAACTGGCCACCAGCAGTGGGAAGAGAACTTTGTTCCGGAAGGAGACGGCAGGTTTCAGAGAGGCTCCTAACGGGGACTCAGCAGACCCGAGCAGGCCCCGGAGTGCGGAGGCTGTGCAACGGCGCCCCGGGCCAGCTTCTGCTTGCTCTTGGCCCTGCTGGGGTGTGATCGGCCCCAGTTCCCTTTTTTTTCCTAAAAGGAAGGGTTGGACAAAGCTGCATGCCGCTTATGAGCAATTTTGCTGCACCTCTGCCTATGAGGGGGCAGGTCGGCCGCGGGGACTTCCGTCCGGTTCCTGCAGCCTGAGCGGAGTGAGCCCCCAACCAGGGCCAGCGACCCCTCCCTCCCCACCCGCCCTCTGGCTGCTGTTCAGTCAGGTTCTGCCTTGCAGGTCCCAGAGCAGGAGCCAGCGCCCCTGGGATCAGGGAAAAGGGCCCGGGGCTTTGATTCTGGGTCTCAGATTCTCTCCAGCCCTGTCCCAATAAGCTGTTGCCTCTGAGTGCAGCCTGAAAATGCCCGGCCACCAGCAGGACAGACGCAGCTGCAGGTGGAGAATCTACCAGCAGAAAAATCCCTCCCAGCCTCAAGGAAGGATGTTATACCCCATCCTCGGGGGAGTGGGCTCTCCCCAGGCCCTGGCTTCCAGAAGGAGCCTGGAGATGAGGTGGATAAGAAGTGTCCATGTTCACTGCCGCGGGGCGGGTGTCACGCCCCCACTAGCCATCAGCATCTCTCTTCACAGTGATGGGGCTGTGCACAGCTTAAGACTCTCCCACCCACAACTACCTGGCCACAGCCCTGGGAGCAGGACAGACAAGGAGAGGCTCAGAGAGGACGAGTTGCTGCCCA
>PVHT021183653.1:4428925-4442053 GCA_004024745.2 Catagonus wagneri | reverse complement strand
CTGGACACAACTCTGCATGCCCTGCCCGTGACCCTGGTGTCCTTGGCCACACTGACCTGCCCAGAAAAGGAGGGGATGATGGGAGAGGTGGGGGTGCTGAACATATCATCGGCCTGGGACCCAGAAAGTCTGGCTACGAATTTCCTGTGTGACCTTGGCAAAGTCATACAACCTCTCTGAGCTTTGATTTCCTCATCTACTACAGACAAGGGCCTGACTGGATGATCCCTAAGTTTTCTTCCAGCTTTGAAATCCTGATGCCCACAATTTTCCCCACAAGGATATCACCCACTTATATGATCTAGCACCAGTCAATATTTAGAGGTTGGAAGTTCCCGTCGTGGCTCAGTGGTTAAAGAATCCGACTAGGAACCATGAGGTTGCGGGTTTGACCCCTGGCCTTGCTCAGTGGCTTAAGGATCCGGCGTTGCTGTGAGCTGTGGTGTAGGCTGCAGACGTGCCTCGGATCTGGCATTGCTGTGGCTGTGGCGTCGGCCGGCAGCTACAGCTCCAAATAGACCCCTAGGCTGGGAACCTCCATATGTCGCGAGTGCGGCCCTAGAAAAGGGAAAAAGACAAAAAAAAAATATTTAGAGGTTGAAGGAAGCCACCTGGAGACCTCTAGATACCTCCCTCTTGACAGGGGACCTGCTCTGTTGCCAAGTTTCCTGTGATGTGCTCTGGGTCCTGGCTGGCCTGACCCTGACCTCCACTGGGGCATTTCTGTCAGGGGACTTCAGAGCCCCCTAGACCTGAAGAATTGCAACCAGGCAAGCAAAGTCCAGTCCCGCGCTTTGACTGAAGACCTGAGCACCTGGCCGGTAGGTGAGGAGAGGGCCACTCACCCAGCGCCGGGCTCTCAGGTGCTCACGCGGGTACCCCTAAACTCCCCCTTGCTGACTACATGTATTTAACATTGAGCGATACATTTCAATTACACAGACACAGCTTATCAGCGCAGAAAAACCAGCACAAAGGCAGAACGAGCGCCCTCCTTTCAAACCTGATCTTTTCTTAATGAAACAACGTGTCTCCCCGCCACCCTGCTCCTGGTTAACACGGAGTCTCCGTATGCAATTTAGTTAAATGGATTCGCTATGCTAGCATCGTCACCCCATACACCCCCTTTCTCGTTCTTTCTCTTTCTCTTTGGTTAATGAAATGTGCGAACTGTCTGTTCCCAGCGGAAAGCAAGCTCATGGGGTTCCATACCTTTCTGTGCGGGAGGGAGAGGCAGGTTCTGTAGGCGGCACTGGCTGGCCGTGGGCGAGGAGGAGAAAGATGGGGACAGGACTTTGTGTGTGATGTGTCCTCGTGTCCCCCAGCCCTGCCGTGTGCAAACCCTCCCATGGTCCTTCTGATCAGTGCATGGGACTGGGAGGGGGGACCCCTTTTGGAAGTGAGAGCGTATCCATAGCTTTTAGGAGTAAGTGATTGACACGGGTTGGCTTTCATAGGAGGAAAAAATCCTCTGAAGGTTTTCTTCCCTGGTATCCACTGACAGGGAGAGAAGGCAAGGATGGATAAGAAAGTTCCTGTGGTCCGTTTGACTCGAGGATGCGAGCACCACTTAATGGACACTGTGTACATTAGTGTCCTTCCTTCTGCATCCTTCTTTGAAGCCCCTGTTGGGACTCTGATGAAGGTAACGGCCAGCTGTTGGAGCAAGTAATAGCTGCAAATGTTTTTAGGATGTGCCTCGTATAAGCCGGGAGTTTAAGCGCAGGACTCACTCGGAGGTGTACCTATCCTCCCATTTTCTGTGTGGGGGAACAGGGACAGAGAGGTTGAGTAACTTCCTCAGAGTCACACAGCTTTTAAGTGGTGGATCCCGGACGTGAACCCTGGCACTCTGGCCCCAGAGTCCACACGCTTAATTCCTCTGCTCTACAGGAAAGAGCCTGGAGGCAGAGACGTCTGTTACCTGTTGGCTGTGTGGCGTTTGACTGGACCCTCACCCCTCTGATGTCCCCTTCACTTGTTGGGTTACTAGGAGGCTCAGAGACAGAAATGCATGTCAACAGAATTTGCAGATTTTGAGGGGATGGCGATAACTCCTGAAGAGTAGAGCCCAAGCTTTTCTCCGTGTGTTCCGAAGGGATCAGCATGCTTGGTATGTGCTTTACACACAGTAGGTCCTTCACTCTTCCCACTTAGAAGCATACAGTCCACTTCCTGTTGACCTTTAGGGATGATCTAGGCCTGTACCCGCTGGATGTTCTGGGGACCAGCCACGCTCTGGCCTCTGTACAGGTGTCCTGCTCATTTCAATTGTCAGCACGCCCTCATTTCGTACCTCGTTCCTCATTTTATCAGATCTCATGATATTGCAAGTGTCTTTGTAAGCTGCCTCTAATTCCTACCGGAGCGGGATAAGATACAAATTAATCAAACGAATAAACTTACTGGGTGATCACCAAATACCTCGCAACTGATGGAAGGAAGGAATAACTGAGGGAGACTGAATGAAGGGCCCTGCGAGTGGAGCAGCCGGGAAGGGGGCGCCCCCTCGCCAAAGGGACAGAGGGACCCTGCGGCGTGGTGGGGAGCGGGGCAGATGCAGGTCCCGTTTCTGTTTCAGTTAATAACGATGGGATCTCAGACAAGCTGCCTGTTCTCTTTGAGCCTCAGCTTCCTCATCTGAGGAGACAGAGATGGAAGGCAGGGAGCTCTCTCCCCCGCTTCCCTCCATGGCTACTCCAGGCAGCCTCGGGCCTTCATACTCTTTCCTGGGAGGGCACGTGCCTGTCACAAACCTGTCTGTCACCCCCGGTCTCGGGGACATAAGTCAAACTCCCTCTAGAACCCTCTGCAGTGAGTGATGGCTTTTGGGTCCAAGAGCCACAGAGTTGGCCCTGGTGAGGGGCGTGTTCTCCTTGTTGCCCCACGAGGAGGGACGACACGCAGGTGCTCACTTTCTTCCCGCCGTCACTCTTTTGGGAGAAACCCTATCCAGCCTTGACCCGCTGGCCTCAGGTCAGGGTTGCTGGACCCCTCTGGGCTGCGTCTGAGCAGGTCCCGCGGCGGGGGGGGGGAGGGGGCGGTCACCTCTCTTTAGAATGTGGGGGTTCTTATCACCCCTTGTGTCCAGAGTTCGGCTTCAACTGAAATTCAGATACGCATTGAAAAGTCCTGAGGAATCTGCACACTGTTTTCCACAGTGGCTGCACCAGTTTGCATTCACTGGGGATTTGGGATACAAAATCTGTAAAATTGACTTGTGATGATTTATGCACACCTATAATTGAAATAAAATCCATTAAGAAAAAAAAAAAAAAGAAAAGTCCTGCTTCAGCCGGGGCCGTGTGCGTGCTGGATCTTGAAGAAGGAGGAACAGGAACCCATCAAAGTGAGGCAGGGAGGGAGCGTGGAGGTCATCTCGGGAACAGGAAGTGACGGGTTCCTGCGAGGGAACCTTCAGGTTCAAGTTCAGGGCTGAGGCAGGTGGGGGAGCGGGGAGGCCGTCGGGGAGGAGGGTTGGGAAGGCAGAGGAGGGCAGGCTAGGGCAGCACCTTCCTCTCACACGCTTCCCAACAGGGCACTGGAGCATTTGGGGGCGCTCCTTTAGCACCCAGGCACCCCGTCTTTGTGATACCCCATTTTCCAACACCCCATTTTCCAACCTCCCCCCCAGGGGAGGGCCTCACCCTCGTTGAAAACCATTCTGGGAGTTCCAGAGGTAACGAACCCGACTAGTATCCATGGGGACACAGGTTCGATCCCTGGCCCCGCTCAGTGGGTTAAGGATCTGGCGTTGCCATGAGCTGCAGTGTAGATGGCACGCATGCAGCTTGGATCCCCTTTGGCTGGGGCTGTGGTGCAGGGTGGCAGCTACAGCTCTGATTCGACCCCTAGCCTGGGAACCTCCATATGGCGCAGGTGCGGGCCTAAAAACAAACAAAAAAAAAAAGGAGAACCATTTTGTAGGTGACAGAGAGCCACTGAAGGGTGAAGCCTGTGCCTTAGAAAGCTCCCTGCGGTGCCTGAGCAGGGATGGAGAGACTGGAAACCAGGCAGCCAGTTTGGAGCTTAGATAATTCTATGAATTTATGGTGATATTAAGAGAAAAGGCTCCTTAAGCCAGAGAGTTTTGTGTGGGTGTCTGTGGTTCTGCCCAGTGCCTGAAGAGGGGCCCAAGGAGGCAGTGAAGAAAAAGCCCAAAGATTCGTTTGTTAAATGAATTAAAGAAACTGAATCCACTCTCAAAGTCCTCGTGTGGGTTCCCTGTTTTCTTCTTAGAGGGAGAGAGGGGAGGACTCTGGCCTAGAAAAGGCGGGCTGGGGTGGGGGCGGTGGCCCTGGAGGAGACAGCGGTCTCCATCAGCCCTCACAACTCTGCAAATTAAAAATGGAAATTCAGTAACAGCCTGGCATGTCAAGAGAGTCTTTTTCTCTCTCTCTCTCTCTTTTTTTTTTTCCAACTTGGAATCCTGCCATGCATCTGGGGGGCCTGCTGCGTAGAGTCTGCAAAAAGGAAGGGCTGCTTGCTTTCCTGGTCTCTGGGACTTCACTGCCCTGTGGTTCAGCCAGGGGAGCCTTCAAACTGGGGGCAGCCTGGATGCCTAAAGCAAAACTTCCCAAACTTCGGTGCACTTAAGACACCCCTGGTGCTCATTAAAATGCAGATGCTGCTGCTTTGGCTTGGGGAGGGGCCTAAGGTACTGCATTTCTTTCTTTTTTTTTTTTTTAATGTGCTTTTCTTTTTTATTTTATTTTTGTTTTTTTATTTTTATTTTTGCATTGTAGCTGGTTTACAGATTTCTATCAGATTTTCCAACTGCACACCACGTGGTGATCTGGTGACATGTACATATATGGATTTGTCACATGTGATTAGACATAGTTCCCTATACTATACAGCTGGATCGCCTTGCTTTTTCATCACGGAAGCACTAGTTAACCCCATTCCCCCCGCCACCCCCTTGGCAACCACAAGTCTGTTCCCCATGTTCGTGATTTTCTTTTCTGTTGAGAGGTTCATTTGTGCATTGTTTTAGAATCCAGTTATAAGAGATTTCATATGGTATCTGTCTTTCTCCTTCTGACTTGCTTCACTCAGTATGAGGGTCTCTAATTCCATCCATGTTGCTGTGAATGACATTATTTTATCCTTTTTTATGGCTGAGTAGTATTCCATCGTGTACATATACCACATCTTCCTAATCCAGTCATCTGTCGATGGACATTTGGGTTGTTTCCATGTCTTGGCTATTGTGAATAGTGCTGCAGTGAATATGCGTGTGCAAGTGTCTTTCTCAAGGAAATTTTTGTCTGGATATATGCCCAAGAGTGGGATTGCTGGGTCACATGGTAGTTCTATGTAGAGTTTTCTAAGGTACCTCCACACCGTCTCCCATAGTGGTTAATGAGCCTCCTGGGGACGAGGAGGCCAAGGGTCCAGGGAACCACACTTTTGAGTGACAAGACCCAAAAGCCTTGATGATTTTACCATCAGGCCTATCCACTTGCAGAGTGGGTGCTGGCGAAGTTTGGAGGACACGGGGGGAAAGAAGGGCGGGTCTGAGGTGGTGTGGCTTTTTGCCGCTGGTGCAGAAGATGCAGGTGAGAAACGGGCTTGGAAGGAGGGTGGACAAGCGGGCACAGAGGAGAGGCCCCTCCCCGAGCCTCCGCTCTGGACGGTGCCACCTCCCCACGCCTCTGGAATCACTTCCACCCTGGTGACTTTACTGTCTTCTCCCCTGAGCTCCCAGAGCTGGTTGGTACCTGAGGAGGAATAAACTCTCCCGGCCAGATGTCCCCGGGGCCATTCTCAAGCTGCTGCAAGCTCCGCCCATGCTCCTTCGCAGGGGTGGGGCCACAGAGAGGCCCTCCCCCTCTGCGGGTGAGCCCGGGCTCCCTGCGCCGGCAGACCCTCCCCTCCCGATGTGCCCTGTTTCATCTTTCTTGGGTAAAGTGGGCAGATTTGGGGAGCACAGCCCTGGGGAGGCAGAGAGGCCAGCCCTGGCGATCCTGCTGAGGGTCAGAGGTATGTGACCACGGACAGCAGCCTGGCTGGCAGGCCAGGGCCTGCAGGGGAAAAGTAGCTGCCTTGTTACAGACTCTGGCCTGAGTCACTGCTCACACATCCCAGACAGTCCAGGCAGTGACACAAAGGCCCTCCCCGCCCTGGACCTCCGCTTCCCTGCCCTGGTGGGGAGAGCTTTCTAGATCCCCGGGGAAGCCTCTGCAGCTCTCCAAGCCCCTCTCCGGAGGGCTTCTGCCCCTCTGTTCACTGGCCTGGCAGGTGGCAATCCCGGTGCAGGGTGCTCAGGGCCGGGGGTTCTCTGGGTCCACCAGGCTTGGGGGGTTGGAAGCTGGTTGTGGTTCCTGCCGGCAGTGTGGTCTGGGACAAGTCTCTTGGGTTTTCTGGCTTTAGAGCCCATTTGCATAATAGAAAAACCAGCCCTTGCCCCATTTTAGCTCAGGAAGATGGTGGGAGAAAGCAAGCTGGGTAGAGCTGGGCTGGAGCCCAGAGCTGAGGTGGTCACTTTTCTGCCTTCGGCCTTGAGGAGATGTCGCCCTCACCTGAGGCGTGAGCGGGGGATGACGGAGGCCCAGACAGGTCACCTAGGGTGCTGAGAGGGAAAAACGCAGAGTCCAACACAGCTCTTGCCGGCTGAGGAACTGTCCACATCCAGGGGGTACGAGATGTGACTTGTGAGCCTCTGTCCCCTGCCCGTCCGTCTCCTGGAGAGCGGGGACTCGGATCCAGTTCCAGAATTTTCCATAATCACTGGAGAGGGACAGTCTCATGGCGAGCCCGCGGTTTCCGTTCTCACTGGAGATTTGTTGCTAAGCTTACCAGTTTCCCCCTTTGAAGAATGATCTGCTGAGTCCACAGGCCTCTGTTGTGGATCCAGTGTCCAGGAGAGCTGGGAAGGTTCTTGGTGGATTACATGAGGATGGGCTTTGGGCCCAGACAGCAGTGAGGGCGAAGTTGTCGTCACAGGGGCCCCACGGGGACACCCAGAGAGGGAGGGGCACCGGAGGTAGACAGGAGCCTGCGCGGTCCTGCGGGGGTGATGGGCCTGGCTGCTCATCCAGGGCCAGCAAAAGCCCCGTCGCCCACCAGCAGCCAGCTTTCAAAAGAGCTGTTGGGTGGATCCCTCTAATATGACCTGATCTCAAGGCCTTTGCAAGTGCCCCTCCTCCTGGGGGTCCCTCGTGACCCACTGGGGGCGGGAGGGCCACCGTCCCCTCCCTGCTGCCCACTGCGGAGTCCACTGCTGCAGCTCTGACCACTCCCGCCTTTCTCTGTGGCCACAGAGTTGCTGGAAAACAGGGCCCAGCCGCCCGCAGGACTCGGCAGGTGCAGCACCACTGAGCCCCCCCTCTGCTATGTCTGCCACCGATCGCCCGACGGCAGCCTCTGGGGTGGCAGCCAGCCTGTCTCTGCCCTGGTCCAGGCCCAGGAGCCCCCTTCCTTCCAGCGGAAGGCCCCGTGGCCGCCGAGCCCTGGAGCTCTCCCGGTGTCTGCTGCTTAGCTTTGGCCACCTGGGACCTCGGCGTGACCCCTGCCCCTCACATGTCTGAGTCTCACCGAAATGGGGGAGCCACCCCACCCCGCGGTATTCTGAGGATTAGATGAGACAGTAAGTGCAAATACTGAACACAGTGCCTGGTGTTGTGAAGTGCTCAGTAAAGCGCTGAAAAGCCTTCTCAGAAACGCATAAACCAGTGCTAACGTCTCCGCTTTGTTGAACAGGCTGGATTAGAAAAACATAATCAGGAAATTACTTGATGCCCCCCCCCAGCCCCCGACCTCTGCGCTTCCACCCCCCGCTGTCGCATTTTCCTTCTCTGCTCTGCACGGAGCTCAGGCCGTCCCGCAGCGGTTCTGGGCTCTGATGTTCTAGCGTTCAAACCTCTAGCTGCTCTCCCCCCGAAAACCCTCTGTTGCTCCCATGTCATTCAGAGTCAAAACCGAAGACCCAGGAGTTCCCGTCGTGGCTCAGAGGAAACGAACCTGACTGGTATCCACGAGGACGCAGGTTCGATCACTTGTCCAGTGGGTTAAGGATCTGGTGTTGCCAGGAGCTGTGGTGTAGGTTGCAGACGCTGCTCGGATCCCATGTGACTGTGGCTGTGGCTGTGGTGTAGGCTGACAGCTACGGCTCCGATTCGACCCCTAGCCTGGGACCCTCCATATGCTACGGGTACAGCCATAAAAAAAAGCCGAAGTCCTTGGCGGCAGACCCTGGCGCCCTCGTCTCCTCCCGCCTGCCCCATCAGGTGCAGCGGCTGCTCCCGTGTGCATCGCACTGGCCTCTGGTTTTCCGTCCCCTGATACCCTCTCAGCTCACTCCCTCACCACCGCTAGGACTCTCGGAAATATCAGGAATTGTTCGAAATGCCCTCCCTGACCCCGCCGTAAAATAACCCTCTCCCTCCCCGTGCTGTGCCCGCTCAGCTCTTCACCCACCGCGGTGTGGACTCCACCTGACGCACAGAGTATTCACTTGTTCGTTTATCGTTTGCACTCCCTCCTCTGCGAGATTTTGGTCATCATCTCCATTGCTGCATCCTCAGGGCCCAAGAGGGTTCCCACACGAAGTAGATGCTCAGTGAACATTTGTTGGTGCGTCTCAGTGAAAGCATCAGTCTCTCATCCGTTGAGGCAGGGCCTCTCCTGTCCCTCGAGCCTGGGCGGCCGGCCGGCCTGCGAGGAGAAGGCCGGCTGATCTGGTTTTGCACACTCCCGGCTGCCCTGAGGAAGGAGGCCAGCAACGGGCAGGGGGGCCCTTACTGGCTCGGGCCACGCCTTCTGCCCCTCGGATGACACTGTGACGTGTTCTCTGGAGCCACCTCTCTGGGGCCGCTGACACCGCGCCACCGGCCAGGACAGCTGGGACCTTCGTGGGCCGTGTCTCCCGGGGCCCCGGAGCACCTGCCCTGCTACGTACCCCCCAGGCCGCTTCTGCAGCCCCGCGGGCTGTCCTGGAGCAGCTGCTTCCAAGACCGCTCTTCAGAGGAGCAGAGCCACACCGAGGCTAAGAACAGGCCTCAGGAGCAAGGCTGCCCGGGCTCTCAGGACTGCCAGGTGCTCGGTCGCTTAGTGACCTCGAGCAAGTCCCTTCCCCTCTCGGAGCCTCAGTTACTTTATCTATAAAATGGGGTAACAGCAGTTCGTTAGGGTGACATTTAGACAAGACGCCGTGTGCGAGGTCCTTAAAATAGAGCCCGCGGCGCACAAGTTGCTTAATAAAAACTGGCCATGATTACGGCCCCTTGTGCCCTCCATGGCATCAGTGGATCCCTCAGGAAGCAGAAGCCCCGTGCCCGCACCACAGCCTTCCAGAACCTTCTCTGCTGCCTCTACCCTGGGCCAGGATTGTCACCAGCCCCTGCCTGCAGCCCTTGAACTCATAGGACTCAGCACAGGACTGCCTTGAACTGCGCCCCCCCCCCCACAGCTTCCCAGGGCCATCCTGGGTTCATAAAGCCCCTCACTCGGGCCGCGAGTGACACATTTCGCAGACACATTTCGCAGACACCCAGGGATGCCTCACTTACTTCAAAGAGATCCTCACCCTCCATCTCAGAATTCCACGCTGTTCCTGCCTGGGCTGCAGCGATGCCGGGCCCAGGGTCTCAGGCCCGGCTCCCTGCACCGCAAGCGGGTGCCTGGTGGAGAGCCTGGTGCCTCTTCCTCGAGTGTGAAGGTCTGTGCTTGCCCCGTGGCTCTCAGCTCCGGGCTTCACGGGCAGTTCTGAGGCCATGGCAAGCGTCCTGTTTGCCATCTCATTGCCCAGTTTGGGGCATTAGGCACAGGGAGACGTGGCGATCTGCTTCAGACCTTCCTGGCAGATGCGAAGAAACCGAGACCCAGAAAGAAGAAGTGATGGACCCAAGAGCCCGCCACCAGTCAGGGCCTCGCAGCCTGCCTCTCGAGGAGAATGCGCTGTGACTGGCCCCCCTTTGGTCAGCAGGTCCCCCAGTAACTGTGGCCCCGGATCCACCGGCAAGCCGAGGCTCTGGGCGGTGCCCCGTGGGGAGCAGAGTGTGGCTCTGCCGTCTGGTCTCGTGAAGCGAACCCCCCAACCCAGGCCGCTTGTTTGACAAGATGTCTGCTGAGCAGGTGCTGGTCTTTCTAGATAGTTCCAGACCCTCCCGGGCTCCTGTGATGGAGGCTGGCTGCAGGGGCGGCGGCAGTTCAGGAGGGCAGGCGAGAGCAGTTCAGGAGGGCAGGCGAGAGCAGCTGGTCTTGGGAACGGCCCCCATCTGCACAGTTGTGGAAATGCAAACCTTTGGGCCCTTTTGGGGAAGGGGGCCTAGGCTGTGAGAGGCAGGTCTGGGCCCTGTTCCCGAGACAGTGGCCGTGGGACTAGAGAAAGAGACCCATCTGGAGCCCTGCAGTTGTCTGGAGGTACTTGCGTGTGAAATGCGGATTGAGATGATGACTAGCAGAAGTTTTTCTAACCCTGGTCCCAAGTTCTTTCTTGGACGCCTTAGGTTCGATTGGTAAAAGCTCTGCTGTCTGATGGTGCTGCTTTCTCTCCCTTCCTCCCTTAGGATTGCGTTTTTTTGTAATTAAAACCAGTAATGATTATTTTTTCTGCCAGTTTACGATATTATTGCCTGTTCTTTACTCAACTCTCTGCTCTATTTTATCGTTTCGTCATAATGAACTTTTTTACGCAAAAATCTGGTGGATTTGGAGCTTATTAACAGAACTGCAAATCAAAAGCCCTATTTCCCGATCTCCTTCCTGCGCTCCCCCGCAGGCCCCTAGCCCGCCACTCATAAAAAGATGTCCCCCGCTCCTCCGCCCCGGAGTTCCCTGATGGCTGAGTAGGTTAAGGATCTGGCACTGGCACTGCAGTGGCTCTGGCTGCTGCTGTGGCATGGGTTCCATTCCTGGCCTGGGAACTTCCACCTGCTGCAGGCGCAGCCAGAAAACGAAAACAGAAATTTTAAAGAAGCTGTCTCGGGAGTGGGGCTCACTCAGTATGGAGAGAGAGTCATAATCAGGAGGGTGAGCCGTTCGCTGCAGTTTGCGTTTTTCCAGGAGGAAATAGCACAAGACGGAGGCTAAAGCGTGCGGCTCAGAGGCTGCCGGTTACTGTCAGGGCTACTGGTGGGTGAAAGAGGAGGGCAGGTGTCAGTAGCTGACCTTTACCCCAAGTGACCCAGCGTCCCTCTGCCAGAGAGTGAGGGGGGACTGGAACTCAGAACACCAGCCCCACGGCCAAGCCCATCCATATAGCGATCCCATCACGGAGACGTTGCTTCGCATGCGTCCAAATGCAAACCAGGAGCCAGGGTGAAAGAAAAAGAGGGTCCCTGCCTGGCCAGGGTACAGAGTTTAACCCTGATATTTAATGGAATGTATAAAAGTGTTTAGAGTTGTGCTGTTTTTTCTGTGTGTGTTTGTGTGTGTGTGTGTTTGTGTGTGTGTGTGTGTGAGAATAGCACAGTGAGGAGATGGACCACCCACGTGTCTCATTACAAAAGCCAACACTGACACAGACACCACCTGATGTCCTTCAGGTCTAATAACTCATCAAATCTGCATGACAACCTTGTGAAGCGTGTGGCTATTATTATCTTCATTTTTACAAATGGGCACCTGAGGCACAGAGTTGGCCAAAACTCACCCAAGGCCACGCAGCTGGGCAACAGCACAGCCGGGACCCCAGCCCGGGGCAACTGGCTCTGACATCTGTTCTCTTACCCACCCCACTGTCCACCCGATGAGCTACTTTAGAGTCCACAAATCTGTAACACATCATCTCCCAGGGTCCTAAGCATCCCTCTAGGCGAGCAGCCAGGGCGGATGTGCCCCATTTAACAGATGCAGAAATAGGGGCTCAGGAAGGTTGATCTGCTCGAAAATCACACGGCAGGTAGCAGCTGAAAGATGCAGCGCGTGGGGGCAGGAGAAATTGACAGTGCCATTTCTTTGAGGGCTTTGAGGATATTCTTTCTCTTGCACCATTTGTTCAGCCTCTGTAGGTGTGATCTCCCTATCTTCGGTCCACTCGGAAGAAAGGGGGACTTGGCAGGGTGCCCTCTGGAGGGTGGGGTCCCTGGATCTGTATGTGGGTATCTGGGTTGCAGTAACGTGCAGGGGCACTACCCTGGTGAATATTCCATTAATATCCAAGACGGTCTCAGCACAGAGACCACACAGCACAAAGCGTGAAGACCCAGTGCCCTTGCCATTTCGGGGGCCCCATTCTCTGAAAGAACCACGGTAGCTCCATCTGGCCCATCAGCATTGACTCTGCGGGAGTTCCCGTTGTGGCTCAGTGGGCTAAGAGCCCGACATAGTGGCCATGACGATGTGGGTTTAACCCCGGGCCTTGCTCAGTGGGCTAAGGATCTGGTGCTGCTGCAAGCTGCGGTGTAGGTCACAGATGCAGCTCCCGCGTCGCTGTGGCTGTGGTGTAGGCGGGCAGCTGCAACTCTGATTTGACCCCTAGCCTGGGGACTTCCATATGCTGCAGATGTGGCCCTAAAGAGACAAAAAAGTGCCTCTACCTAGAACCCTCTTACCCTGTCACAGAATTGGGGCACAACATCAGCTTCCCCTTCCACCAAGAACCCCAAATATCCTGCATCCGAGAGTGACCGCACCCCACTGCTGACCTAGGAGCCCCCAGTCCCTGGAGCAAAAGGAGCAGTGGCTCTGTGCCCGGCACTGTCCAGGGCGTGTGCCTCGCGCACACGTGGGCACGAGTCAGGAGTGGACGGGGCAGGTGGGCATCCACACAGAAATATGTCACGGTGAGCCCCAGAGGACCCTGAGCGGAACTGACAGAGCAAATTGCCCTGGTGTCAGTGCTGCTCTCGTTTCTTCCGGTGGGGAATCTTCTGTTTGGGGCTGGCGGCGGGGGTGGGGGGTGTTGCGGAAAACCCACCATGTGGGTGGGACTCAGGAAATGGGGGGGGGAGTTTGAGGGAGGAAAGTGGAGCGCACGCTTCTAATTGAATCTGTTTCTTGGCACCGTCTTCCCGGTCCGGGTCTAACTTGCGCGAGGGCACGGAAATAGGAGATAAATAAATGGAAACACCGAGTTCCAGGGCAGCCTGAAAGGTTGGGGAATGAATCGATGTTCTCCCCAGGCAGCTGTCCAAATGAAGTGTAATAGTTAATAAAGGCCGATTGTACACACACAGCTGGGCC
>PVHT021183653.1:4395634-4428825 GCA_004024745.2 Catagonus wagneri | reverse complement strand
GAGCCGGAGCTGGGATGTTACCAAGGACTGCACAGAACACGCCCAGTCACCCTTAATCTCTCTGATTTGCTACCCTGGGCAAGGGGGCGGCCGAGGGGTGGCGGTGGTGGTGGCAGTGGTGATGGATTGGGTTGTGGGGGTAGGCTGGGGCGGAAGAGATGAAGGTAGGGACAGATTCCAGGGGAAAGTAGAGCATGTGACCAGCCCTTGGGATGAGCCCTCCAGAAAGCGCCCTCTCAAGCCGTTCGGGGAGAAAGGCAGGACTCCCCTCCTTGGGGAGCTGGCCGGCTACAGGTTGGAGAAGGCCACACGGGGGTGGCGCATAAGCAGAAACACCAGCACAGAGCTTACAGAAGCAGAGGATAATTCACAAATCATTGATATCCAGCTTTGGAATGTATTGATCTTCCTCCGGGAAGGTTTACCTGCCTAATTCCGCTCGGCTTAAGCAAGTAATAAAAATGTGTTTGCTTTTCTTGATCACACGTAGACTGGCAGCAAGGGGCTCGGGGGCTCGGAATCCTGCCGGCCGGCTGAAGAAAGGGGTTTATAACCTGCCCGCAGAGAGCCATAAAAAAGGGCAATGAAAATTGCCTGGGGAGGCGATGAGCACAGCAGAGAGCACGGCTGTCTAGTGAGACTGGATCCTGGCAGGCAGTCTAGGGCGGCTTCCTGGAGGAGTCTCCACCTACCTTTGGGAACGACTACAGAAACTCATCAGCTCACCCACATGTTTCCCCCTCTTCCACGTCCTGCCTCGGGATGTAGGTAAACCGGGTGGCATCTGTCTCCTTGCCTGGCATGAAGGCTACCTGTCCCGTGTGCATGAGCGCCCTTAAGTGTGTCACATCCACCTTCAGGGTTTTGAATCCGTTCGCTAAGTATGCCAGGCCCACAGAGGTACTCAGGCGAAAGGTCTACAGGGCAAGCATCCGGTAGAACCCTGCCCGGATGGTGGAGCTAGGGGCTGCACGGGAAAATGAGACCGCTTCACAAACAGAGCGGAACCCGTTCGTCCGTCCCCGTCTGCGAGTCGTGCTCGATGGCGGGGTCACCCCAGATGCCAGGGCGGCTGTGCCGAAGTTGCTTCTCCGGTGACTGCTTCATGCACGTGTGATCGCGCTGTGGTTCCTGAGTGATGGCGAGTCTTCATCCCGGGAGCATTTTTCCTTGTAACTTTGCCCAAAGTAGGGCAGGGGAAGAGCTCCTGGCAAAGCACTGGTGATGCTGCTGCCGCACCCTGAACTGTACAATGGGGACTGTCCGCCCTTCTCTTGAGGGGCACTGGCTGGGAGGCGGGAGGCTGGATCTAGTCCTTGCTTGGACGTGAACCCGCAGGTTCCCCGGGGCCCAGCCCCCACCTCTGAGCCCTGGCTCCCCATCTCCTGAATGAGGGAGTCAGGCTGGATGGTCTCCAGAGTTTCTTTTGACTCTGAAGACCTGTGGTGCCCTGAGAAAAAATCTGCCCGTCCTCAGCCCCTCCTCTCTCTGACTTTCTTCTACTGTGGCCACGGGGCTTCTGTTTTTATTTCCTTTCATGTTCCAGGATCTGAGCATCGCCTTGGACTGACTGCAGGTGTAATAGAATTTGTACTTTCTCAGAATTTAATTACTGGCAGTAAACGATCAATCAATCCATTGATTAACTACTTATTGATTTCCCCTGACATGGCTCTGAGACAGTTAGGCTGCATTTGGAACACAATCCTTTGGTAATTGGCTTATCCTGCCGGGCGCATAGCCTCTGTTAAAAGGCATTTGGGTCTTGGTAAATGGCTTTTTATCTAAGTATTTATTTCTCAGATCCCAGGGCTGCTGCTGGGAGACATTTTATGTGTGCGCTGGGTTTAGCAGGTAAGCCCTGGGATGTAAACATGGCCTCCGCGTGGCCAGCTGGCATTCCGTGCAAGAGGTTCGGGCCCTTTCACTGAGGGTCCCAGGATCAGTCATTTCGGCTCAGCGCAGCTCCGGTAGCCAGTCTGTACAATGAGCAGGTGGGGCTTCATGATGTCTAAGGGCTCAGGTTCCCTAACTTTGATTCCAACTCTCTGTTTCCCAAACAATCTAGCTTCAAGAATTGGGAAATTTGCATATCAAACGCCGCGCAGGATCAGGTTGCCCAGGCTCCATCCCTCTTGGGGAAGGGGTGGACCTGGTTGGCGCTTTGAAGGGTGAGCATTAAGTGCCTTCCTTATGCCGGGCACAGGCCACAGGGAGCTGGCCCCACAGTTTGCAGATGTGCGCCACTCTCAAGGTGCAGCTAGCTCAGTTTTCCACATGAGCGTGGAGAAAGGAATTCCGTTCCTACCTCCTCTGCCACCCAGGCCCTCTGGGCGCCTCCCGCTCTGTCTAGTTGTTGCGTGCCCAGCAGGGCAAATTCATTTCACCGTCACCAAGGTCTGGTCCTTTCTTCCCTGCACCTCTGCCTAAACCCTAGTGGGTTCTAAAGTCAGGAAGAGGGGCCCGTGGATTGGCTGCTGGGTTGCAGCATCGGATTAGGACATAAAGAAGCAACGAAATCCTGCTGCATAACACTGGGAACTACATCTCACCACTTGTGATGGAGCATGATGGAGGAGAATGTGAGAAAAAGAGTGTGTGTATATATATATGTGACGGGTCGCTTCGCTGTACAGGAGGAAATTGGCCGAACACTATAAACCAACACTAATAGTAAAAATAAAAATCGTTGTATATATAAAAAAAGATTAGGACACACAGGAAATTGGAATACACTAGAAGTTAGGAACGAAATGTCACCCAAGCACAGACGTGCCAAGCTTATGTTCTGTCCTAGGAGCAGGCGAATGCCTCGAGGAGGAATTGCTGCCTTTCACAAGGCCAGTCACAGCGGCCTTGGACTGTAACCTCAGTGGACCCATCTGGTCCCTTCCAGACTGCAGCCAAGACCTCCTTGCGGAGTTGGAATCTGAGGCTGCCACTCCCTTGTTTCAAAATCTTTGCTCAAAGGGTCTCCGGGGTCCAGAATCAAGTCCAAGCTCCCTGACATGTCAGTCGAGGCCCATCCTGATCCAGATAAATTTGGCACTTGTCTCCTGTCCGCCTCCCTTTCTGCCCTGCACTTAGTAGGTATTTAGTATTTACTGGAGTGAATAAATCAGTGAATGGGAGGCTTTGGTCTTGAAGGATAACAAGTTAAGTCATATAGAACATACTGATGGTGAATTTCCTTCCTGAAAGGCAGGCAAAGGTCCCTGAAGACCTAGGCGCCGGAAAGGTTCCCTCCTTTAATGAGGGTCTCGCATCGCAGACTTGGCTGGGCCGTCAGCCCAAGTTTGCATGTCCGTGGTTAAATCCAGATGTCACACGGGTCTGGCCCCTGTTACTCTCCGACCCCATCCTGTGTCACCGTTCTCTCGGCTCATTGCGAGGTAGTCACACCTGTCTCTTGGCTTCTTAGACAAACCAGGATCTTCCACCACCCCTGCCCCAGCCCCAGAGCCTTTGCTTGTGCTGCTCCTGTGCCTGGAAAGGCCTCCCACACACACTTCACGTTTGACTCCATCTCACCCCCGTCCGTCTGGGGCACTGGCATTTCCCCAGGGCCTAGAAGGGGGCTTGGCACCAAGAATGCCCTTTAAATAGTCATTGACCGAGCAAACAAGCCAACACAGACGGCATGGGCTGGGGGAAGCCACCTCTCTCTCTCCTGCTCAGGCAGACGGGGACCCTAAAGTTCTCCGGGGCAAGATGCCACAGCCAGCCACGGGCAGCAGGGCTTTCCGGAGCCTGCCCGAGGGTCCCGGCCGGCCATCTGCCCAGGCGGTGCTGCCAGGGCCATCGAGGCTGCCCCTCAGTGGAGGACTCGCTTTGAGGGCTGCTCGCCCCAGCAGGGAGCCCTTTGGCTTTCTCCTTTTATGGGGATTTTTTTTTCTGCCGGATTGACTTTAATTGTCCGATTTGCATTTGGTACACACGCGGCCACAGGAGGCCCTGGGGGTACCTCGGCCTTTGGAAATTGGTAGGAATAAACAAACATACTTTCATAGGATTGGGACCTGGAGAGGAGGGGTGGCTAGAAAGGAAGGGAGGACAGAGTCAGGGTGCGTAGCTTCCCGCCTGCAGCAGGGACCCACTCTCCACCCGCGCAGCCCCCACCAGACCCCGCCAAGCTCCTTTGCTCAAGTCCCTGCCTTCCATCACCGCAGTGAAACCAAGACTGTAATTTCTGTGCTATCCTGAATGGGTTCGCTGCTTTTTATTAACTCCAGCACAGAGGTTTTAGGCAAGTTGGCTATTGTCCCTGCCACTCCTTTCCTCTCTGCTCTCCACGCTTTGAAGCAATGGGAACAGCCAGAAGGAGGTGGCACTGAGCGGCAGAAGTGGCTGGGGTAAGGCCAGGTGTGCCAGGCTGTCAAATGGCAGCCGGTGGCGGAGCGATGGAGGAAGGGCCATGGAAAGCCAGGTCTCTCTGTCTGGTATGCAGTGCTGTTCGGGGACTGGCCCGGGCGCCTTCCTGGGCGCACTTGCTGGGGTCCCACGATTAGCAGTGGACCTGGCCGGCCATATAGGGACCTACTGGACTCCGCCATCACAAGGCCGAGTACAGCTGACAGCTCATCGTACCCTATACTTTACCAGGGCCTCTGCACAGCCACGGGCGTGAGCCAGCTCCTGCTGGGCGCTTGCATCAGACTCCTGAGAGGTCCAGCTGCCGAGGCCGGGGTGGGAGGAGGGCTGCTCTGGTCCCGTGGGGTTCGTGGGCTGCAAAGCCCCCGGCAGAGGGGCGTCAGGCATGTGGTCACTACGATGGGGTTGGGGGCACATATCACGTGGCCTTAGGTGACCTTTCCTCATCTGGATCCCAGGAGGGCAGCTGTCTCACCGTCACTGCGCTCTGGCTGCCGTCTCCGGCTTGTAGTAGATGTTTAAAAAATATTTTTAGGAGTTCCCGTCGTGTCTCAGTGGTTAACGAATCCGACTAGGAACCATGAGGTTGTGGGTTCGATCCCTGGCCTTGCTCAGTGGGTTAAGGATCCAGCGTTGCCGTGAGCTGTGGTGTAGATCGCAGACGCGGCTCGGATCCCGCGTTGCTGTGGCTGTGGCAAAGGCTGGCAGCTACAACTCCTGTTAGACCCCTAGCCTGGGAACCTCCATATGCCGTCAGTGCGGCCCTAGATAAAGCAAAAAGACAAAAAAATAAAAATAAAAAATATTTTTAAAGGAATGAATAAATGAAAAACAAAAGAAAGAAAATAGGGATAATATCCTGGAGTTCCCGCTGTGGCTCAGTGGGTTAAGAACCCAACTGGTACCCATGAAGACAGGGGTTCAATCCCTGGCCTCCATCAATGGGTTAAGGATCTGGCGTTGCCGTGAACCGTGGCACAGGTCCAGACGCGGCTGGATCCAGTGTGGCTGTGGCTGTGGCGTAGACCGGCAGCTGTAGCTCCGATTCGGCCCGGGAACTTCCATATGCCACGGGTGCGGCGATAAAAGGAAAAAAGGTCGACATGGCTTCATGGCTTTAATGTGTTGTGGTGCACGGTTGTTTTTGGACAAGGATAAGCACTGGGAAAAGCCTGGGGGAAAAAAATGGGTGGGAATCCGCGTCTCCTCCAGCAGGTGGGACAACAGCCAAGGCAGGAAAGGGGGCTGAGCTGGGCATCCCTCGGGCACCGGGCAACCCCCGGCAGCTGTCGACAGATGTGGCTCTGAAGGTGCCCAGCAGACCTGCCCCCCGGGAAGGGACGTGGCAGCTGCTGGCTCAGCGAAGATGGAGCCGGGACGTGCGGGGATACGGGACTCTGCTGTCACGGGTCCGTGAGCTTATTCTCCCAGAGGGAGCTGCAGGCCTTCGAGAATGTCAGGTCCCCCTCGCTGCACCATGTACTCTCATTAGCACGTACAGCAGGCCACCGGGGAATGGTTCTGCAGAACCTACGAGAATATACAACGCTTGCCAACCGAAAAGGCACTGGGCTATCTTTCCGGAATGTCTGTTAGGCGCTGGGCATTGTGCTGGGTACTTTGGTTTGCTAATTGATGTGAAATTCTCTTAAAGTGCTAGGTACTTCTTAGACGTGACCTTAAGGCTCCAAAACAGCAATGCAAGGTGGGCGTGGGTGTCCCTATTTCTGGAGAAAGGGAAACGGAGCCTCAGAGAGATGAAGTGACTTGCCCTAAGTCCCACAGCGGGGAGGTGTCATAGGGACACTGGGACATAGATTTGTCTGAATGCAAACCCTTTTCATCACAGCGCAGTGTATAAGCGTACGTATTTATAGAACTTGTGAGATAAATGAAGTAGCTGCTCATAGAGCCTGTCGCCAACCACTGCTTCCTTGCACGTCACTGTTGACGTAGCTCCTGGCCTGCCCCCGCCCCTTGTGGGTCCAAGCCTTTGGTCTGCAAGCCTGGCTTCACAGAGGCCCCTTCGCTGTCTGCCTGGAGAAGCCACCACCTCACCCCCTCTCGTCCTGGTCCCTGCCCGCCTCTGTCCCCAGGTCTCCTCCTGGCTGCTGGGAGCCGCCGCCCTTTCCGGGGTGCACTGTCATGTATCAGATGCTCGGTGTTCTTGCTGAGTGCAGCCTCGCTGCACTTGTTACAGCTCAGTGGAAACACCGGTGCTCTTTGGAAGAGCAGGGGAGGAATAAATGTTTCAGACACACTGTAAATAATGCAGCGAGGAAAGATGTTGTGAAAGTGGTGCCGTGGGTTTTGCCAGGAGGTATGTTTTCCTTCCTTCCTTTTTTTTTTCTTTTACCTTCCTCCCCCAGCCCCCTTTTATTCAGTCTGATCCAGAATGCGTCCCACCAGGGATCAGAGGAAAACAGTCCTGCTCCGAGGGAAGGAGAAGATTAAACTGTTGAAATTAAACAAATCCGTCCCTGTAGAGAAAGGGCAGAGGGGAGGGGAGCGTCGGGCCCGGCCAGGCCCTTGGCAGTGATTTGGGCACTGAAAGAGAGAACCTCCTGGAAGAGGCCAGGGTGTCATTCACGCTGGCATAGGGGTGGGAGAGCAGCGGGAGCACCAGGGGCAGAGAGCTGCCTGGAAAGGGGGGCTGGGAAGAGATTCTAGACCTTTCATCTCTCTTTCTCAGCCCAGCAAGTGGGAGAGCTCCCAGCAGGGAGGCTGGCTGGGTTCTGCTTGCAGGACGGGAGCCAAAAAGGCAAAGGAGGTGATGAGGGACAGCCTCAAGGTGTAGGGGCCTGACAGCCAGGCTGGGTAGCAAAGGCGGCGGAGCCAGAAGCAGCGCCCCGATCATGGGACATGTGAGAGCTGAAGACTGAACCGAGGTAGCGGGGCCAGGTGGACCCATAGATGGGAAGGTCAGCTCCAAGGCCAGAAGCGCCAGGAGACGGGCGGGCTCTCAGGATCCAGTCTGTGCTGTAGCGAGGGTATCGGAGGCCACCTTTCTGGGGGCATCAAATATATCATTTGGGGGTGGGTCTTATGCTAAAAAAAAAAAATGCCCTCATCTTCTTCTGGCTGCTCCGGGGCTCAGAAGGGTTCAGGCAGATGTGATGACGTTCTCTTCCATCTCCAGGGGCGGCTGGATGTGCAAAGTCAAGGACAACGGCAGTTCTGATGGTGCTGATCTCAGGCAACCAGAAGCAGCCAGGGCTTTTTATTGTAAGCCTGCATTTCTTGAAGTGTGGGCTGGCAACCCAGGCATAGGAATCAGCTGGAGCTTCTTTTCAAATACACGTTTCTTGTTCTCATTCGAAATCTGCTGAATCCAAGTTCAGGGCGGGGCCCGAGAACCTGCACTTAAAATAAGCATTTACACGACTCCTCTTTATATGGCTTGTGGTAACCCCTGTTAGGAGCTGCATTCATACCTTCTGCTGGAAAGAAGTCGGCTGGAGAAGGTCTTTGCCGTATGCTTGAAAGCTGGTTTCCCAGGTAATTTAATATTATCCCTTTACAACCTGGAGCCATCGATTGAGTACTTGCTGTGTACAAGGTGCTGTACACTAGCCAGTGGGTATTGCCTGGAGTCAAAGACAGAGTCTTAGGGTGAAAGGGACCTCAAAGACCACCTGCCACCCAGAGACAGAGCATCTCCTGTGGCCTCAGGGAGGCCGTCCACGAACTCACTACTTTGTGAGGCAGCCAAGCCCCTGGTTCGCTGGCTCCAGGTCCGCGATTCTGCCTCCAGCACACAGGCCAGATCCGCTCCCTCTTATACACGACAGCCCGCTGTCCTGTTCCCCTGCAGCCTCTTTTCCAGACTGGAAACTACCAGCTCCCTGAAAGGAAGAGTTTATCCAGACCTCTGACCTCCTGGTTGTCCTTCTCTGAGACCTTGGGTTTGCGGTCGTCCCTCTGAAAGGGCGCTGCCTTGTTCCTGGAAGGAGGGTGACCGGCAGAAGGGAAAGGCTGAACAAAGCCTCTTCCTCTTTTCTGGACACAGACTAGCCTCTCGCTTGGAAAGCTGCCCTTCGAGTAGGGAGGCTGGTTCCCCCAGGAGGACTTTCGAGCATAGGAGGACTTAGGAAGAAGGTAAGAAACAAGTAGATCCAGGTCCAGAGTTTCTGGAACAGCATCCAGCCTTCGAGGGGTCATTTGCCCAACTGCAGCCAGAAGGTGGACCACAACTCTAGGCCACGCTGGAAGGTGCTGACTCCCAGTTCGTATCCTGCCCCTCGTCTTTGCAGACCCAGTCTCCGCGACCTGTTCGTCACCATCTGAGATATCCTCAGCTCTTCCCTTCCACCAGGGCTGCACCAGGAGAAAGCTGCTCATTAGCAGGGAGAGAACAAGGGAGAAAAGTATCTTTTGATGGAGACAAGCCCTTGATCGTGCTCTGTCGCCTTGGCCCCGGGGAGGGATGCAGGAGAGGAGACCTAGGAGGACCAGGTGGCAGGCAAGGAAAATGATTTGAGCAGTGGCATTTGGGACTGATTGGAGGGGAGAGAGTCTGGGGCTGGGGAAGCTTCATTATAATAATTGTATCCTTCCCCTGCAGTTACGACCTTGCAAAATGTAACTCAATGTTTGTGATGAGCCATAATTAGACAATCACCAAAAGTTGCAGTGCGTAGAATGAATGGAAAATGCAGCCAGCAGTGGTATTCACTGTTCTCGTGCACCTGTCCTGTTCTCATCTTCCCCCTCCCTGTGGTAGAAGCCCCAGGGGAAGGTCTTCCATTGCCATGACCCCCGCCTCTGCTGGCCTGTTTTTGCTTGGTCTGTGGTCCTCTGAGGGGAACCAGAGGGTTCCCAGCCCTTGGATTTCGCCCTGCCATTTGAGTGAAGTCCCAGGATCATCAACTCTAAGAAAGGTGTGAGGACAAGTTTAAGATTCTAAGTCCCAAGGAAGAGCATCCAGACGCCAAGCCACGGTAGTATCCTTCATCCCTGGAAAAGAGGCTTAGGTATTTTCATCACTCTAAGAAAGAGGACTGGTACCCAAGACTGCACAGCTAGGAAGAGACCAGTGATGAAACACGTTACCTCTTCTGTGCTATTTGCCTGATAGGTTCACCATCACTGATTCCAAAAAACCCCTAGTGATAGGATTCTATATAAAATGTACATGTAAAATATGCATTTATAAATGTGTCTATGACAGGAGAGAAAGATATTTGGGGGCAAGGGTTCTTCCTCAAAACCCGAGCCCCCCAAATCGCCTTAGGTACAGCTTGCCAGGGGACACCTCATCTCTTCTTGCTTGGGTGTTCCACGTGCTCAAGAGGCCCAATAGGATCTCGCACTGGCCACTGTACAGGGCGCCTGTTCATGGTGATGGTGGCGAATGGGGCCCTGACCCCTCTCGGCAGCTGGGGCCCAGCTCCCAGGGTGGAGCGAGTTTGAATGTTTCCAACATTTGCATTTTAATTAAAACCCGTTTTGGACTCTAGAGTTTCCATCGATCTGTCAGTCCCCAGCACAGCCTTGACGGCAGAGTTGTTTCAGAGGATGGAACGTGCACTGAGGCTCTGCTCAAGTGAGTCCTCGCAGAGACTCGGGAAACGAGGAGACTGAGGCCTCGGGGGAGAGCTGTGCCCCCGAGCACACCCGGACTGGGCCTGACCTGGGCCTCCGTTCAGGCCTGGCTCCCCTCGGGCGCTGTAACACTGAGCCATGGTACCAACTCCCTCCCAAAGCGGAGGCCCTGGGAAGGGGCAGGTCCTTGGTGGTTTCCTGGAGCTGTGAATTCTGAGCTCCTTCTACAGGACTGGAGCCCTGGGAGGAGATTTGGACTCGGAAGCAGATCTGGACTCTGCTTTATGTAGTTGCGCTGTTTCCTACAGCCCGTGTCAGGGAGGAGAAAGGAGAGAAGCAGGAAAGGAAGATAAGAAAAGGGAGATATGGTTCTGGGTGAGCAAGGCCAAGGATGAGGGCCAGGAGGTGGAGTGCTGGGCGAAGGGCAGCTTGGGAGCTGAGAGCTCTGGCCCAGAGCAGAGCCAAGTCCGCTGGCCACCTCCGCCTGCCCCGGGGCTGCTGAGTGACGCTGACTCGTTCCACCGATCGGGGCCTTTGGGCCTCAGAAGGGCCCGTGCTTAAACAATAAAAATGTCTTGGCGAGGGGCTAGATTGGCCAGGCTGTTTGGGGAGACAGTCTCATTTTACTCAAGAGGCAGGAAATTGGATTTTGCGTCTCGACTTTTCCGTTAACTGGATGGCCTTGATCGAGATCCTTAACCTCTTGTGGCCTTGGTTTCCTGTGACTAAATAAAAATAGTATGATTGGCTTGGTATTCTGTGGTCAGGCTTGTATTAGATGCATGTGAGAATGAGCCATAAACGAAAAAGCGCCGTCATAGTATCCAAGGGCTGGGTGTAAGTAGTCTCCTTTAACATGGACCTCTGGGTGCCAGGAAATGTCAGCCAGGCACCAAGGAGAAATCGTCTTTCAATACTGGGTCCTTGTTACTCTGAGACGACTCTGAACTAAGCTCCCCTTCAATCCCAACTTCTTACCCCTCCAGGAACTCTGAAAGAGCCTCGGCGCTTACCCTGAACTTGGAGGTGCCTGTGGTACCATCACCTGCGCAGGCTGCCCCGGAGAGGGAAGTGTGGCTCAGTGGTCTGCTTACTCTGGAAGCCAGGGCTACACTCAGCCCGGCCGTGGGGGCAGATAGGCTGGCTCAAGAAGCTAGGGGCCAGTCTTCGCCTGATGACCCAGTTAACCGGTTTCGCTTGAACGACATAAGTAAGAAGTATCTGGACATCGGGGTGCCGGGAAACAGAGCTGACTGTTTCACCGACACTTCGATTGATGGGCTTAGTTCATGGCTAAGCAATCCAGTTGACCTAAGGAGACTCTGTGCCACTTGAAAACGGGTTTATCCTAATCCTAAAATGTTCATTGTCTCCCCCTCTGGCTGGAATGTGTGGCCTGAGCTTCTGTCGCTCTCTTCTGAGATGTTAACCCTTCACTGGTCCAGGTCATAGCTGCTGGCTTGGGCCCTTGTGTGCGACTGAATCTTTCGTGAGCCCGGCTGGGAACTATCTTTCTTCATACAGATACCACCCTGCCAATGCCCCGTGGAGGCCCCAGGATGGTTTCAGATCTCACCTAGAAGGTTTGGGTTTTAGTTCTTGCTCTGCCAGTAAGCTGACCATGTGACTTTGGGCAAGTCATAACGTTTCTGGGCTTCAGCTTGTCAGGCTGTAAAATGAGAGAGTTGAACTTCATCCCCCTAAAGAAGTTGGTTGGAAATGCTTCTTTGACAGTGGAACGTGGGAGAGAGGCGGCTCTCAGCACGTGGGCGTGGGATTGGCAAACCTCTCACGCTAAGACCATCTGATACTGAGCCTCAGACGAACGTGTAGCATAAGCTCCGAAGACTCTAGGGCCACTGAAGGCACATCCTGGTGGCTCCCGTTTGTGCTTAAACATGGATCGTCACAGAGGTTTGCTTTCCATGTCGTGCTTCTTGGAAAGACAGCCCAGCGACTCCACGGTCCCCGCGAAGCCTTTGTTGCCAATTAGCAGGCAGTGGCATTGTAGAAAGACCATTGTTCTCAAGGCGGCAGCTCATTGTGCCTCGTGCCAGCTGGCGTCCTGTGACCAAGCCTGGCTCTAGCGCCGTAAGGTGATGCTGGCAAGAGCAGGTGTGCGCTCATTGTGCTGCGCCAGCGCGTGGACCGGAGGCAGTCACTCCTTGACATTCTGGAAGCGTAGCACCCTTCCAGGAGGCAAAGAAGAGGCTTGGCTTGTTTTGTGGAAGAAGACTGTGGCAGACTATTGATCGCAGTCCCAGAATCTCAGAGTGAAAAGGGGGCCCAAAAGGGTCACCCCTCCAGCTCCTTCTTGATGCTAAAACCTCCCTCTGTCATCCAGCCACCACCTCTGAGACGTGTCCCACCAGCTTCCAAAAGGAGCAGCGAGGCCATTGACAGTTACACATAAAGTCAGAAAAGGAGATCCCGGATCGATGAAAGCGTGGGGTGGGGAGGAGCCTGTGCTGCCAGGGACCGAGGATTCGGTGGTTACTGGCAGTGAGCATTAAATTCAAATCTGAGCTCTTTTGGCAGCAAAGGCAAAAATGGAAATATGATTGTTATATGGGTGTCTGACAAAAGGACTGATGGCAGGAGAGCCACTCTTTTCCCTGGTACTAAATTTTAAAGCAAGCCACAGTCATTTACTGGCCGAGGAAGGTGACCCTGGAAGTTAGGACTTAAGAGTTTCTGTTTCCCTTTTCTGACTCTGATGCCACATGTTCCAAGATTCTATATGATTTCTCAAGGCTTGCCCTGACTGGCTCGATTTTCTCCATTTCTTCTTTCAGGAGCCCGTTGAGTTGTGTGTGAGCCTAAAGTCCTAGGGAGCTAGGTCCCCTTTGGAAATTCCAAGGGCTTTTGGGAATCTGGAAGGAAGCTACTTGACCTGGGGTGAGGCTCTCAGTACACAGGGCAAGCGCGGGGGCATTGCCTGCAAGGCGATGTTTCTGGCACTACAGCCCACAAGCCCACAGACCCACCCAGCTGGTGTGTTCTCCCAGCCTCTGGTAGCTGCTGTAAAGACCCCTTGTATGAGTCAACACTCAATCTGTTTGTTTTCTGTTGTAGTAATAGGTACATTTCTAGCTCTTTATTTAAGTAGTCACTAGCTGGATCCAGGTGAAGAACACTGGCACCTGCTAGTAAGCCTTCGGTTCTTTGGGGTGGCCCGGGGTGTTTGAGGACCATGTGCGTGTCCCTACCACAGTGTGGCGCTGTACTGGGCATGGTCTGGGTGCCTTTGCTAGACCCTCCATGTGTGTTCTTCAGAGGCTGAATTGAGCGGTGATAAAGACCACAGACTCTCAGTTCAGCTTACATAGGGTGCAGAGCCCAGCACCCACTCTGTTCGTTCTGTGTTCTAGGTTAACGCTTCTGAGCCTCAACTTGTCATCTATAAAAGGGGATAATAATACCTTACTAGGTAGATGAGAAGTTGAATTGATAGATAAATAGGTAGGGAGGCGGGTGGATGGATGGATGGACGGATAAATAGATCGGGAGACACTGACAGATATTTACAACAGTCGTCCTTGGCAGAGTGACTGTTACATGAGCCTCTGATTGCCCTCAGCCTCAGATCATCTCGGAGGTGGAGGCATTTTTATGCTGTTGTACAGCTGAGCACGCTGAGGCTCAGAAGAGCTAAGCTCCTCATTGAAGGCAACACCACTCAGTGTAGAGCCAGGACTGGGATCTGGTTCTGCCTTGCTCTGGACCCCGACTCCCCGCCCCCCAACACACACACTTCTGAAGAGTGTAAGCGGCCACCTTTGTCCCACCTTCCCTTACAGCGGTCACGTGTCCCATCACCCGCTCTACGCCAGCACCCCTACCGGGAGCCGCTTCTCGTGGGATGGGGAGAGGCCAAGGTGGTCTCGGCAGGTGTGATACAGGGAGCTGAGGGGCAGTGCTGGGGCCGGGCTCCTTCTGAATCCAGGTTTGCCTTCCAGCCTAAATCCTGAAAAATGTACCTCCTCTCCCTGGTGTCTCCATCCTGAGATTAAACAACCCCCCCCCCACCCTTGGCACCTGACAGATGTGGTTGGAGCCTGGTCCCAACTCCCACGGGGGCTGGGGCAGAGCTGAGGTGGCCTTCCCCAGAGCAATGGCTTTTAGGATCCCTGGGCTCCCTGGCACCAGGGTTCCTGCTGGAAGCCCTGACGGGGCTAGGGAATGGATTAGACTTTTCCAGTGACTTTACATCAGCCAGACCTAGTTTTAAACCCTATGTTTACTAGCTGTGTGACTTTGGGCAAGATACGTAACCTCTCTGAGCCCCAGTTTCCTCTTCTATAAAGTAAAGATGATAATATGTCCCTCATAAGTTTTTTCTAAGTACTAAACCGTAATACCCACAAAGTCTATGCCTATAGAAGCTATTTATTATTGTTATTTTAATTATTAGTATGATCATTATCATTAATACACCCTGCTGCCCCAGAATTCAAAGCTCTGAAGTAGCCAGCTATCTTCTGCCTGCACCTAAAACCCACCCCTGTCCTGAACTTGGGCACACTCAGATCCCCATTGTACGTGGGCCCCAGGAAATTGCGGGTCCCCTCTGCAGATGGAGCCCAGTCTCCGGGGTATCAAGATGGCAGCTGAGGCTTCAGACCTGGGGCCAGACCCGGGGGCGGGGGAAGGCGCACTGCCCTGGCTCAGTCTTGGGCTGTGCACTTAGGGTTTGGAAAAGGGGGAAGGTGCTGGCAACTGCCGCAACATCTGGACACCTGGCTTTGGGAAGCAAACGTGGGAGGAGGGTTTTCTATGTCAGGAAAGTCGTTGCATCTAATTCTATATTTCACATCCTGGGGTATGAATGTGGAGAATCACCGTTCCAGGCGGCCCCACCGGGGCACCCTGAGAAAAGCACTGCCGTTCCTCCCTGCTGCTTCGCCATCGGCTCAGTGCCCTCCGTGCTTCAGATGAACATTTGCGCGTGGTGGGAGGGTGGGGGACGCGCGTACCTGGGCAAGAACAGGGCCGTCCTAACTGTGTTCTTGACTGAGCTCTGAGGCCCCCTGCAGCTTAACGTTCTGCGGGGCTCGGGGCCCGTAACTCAAGGACGCTGCAACTTCCCGGAGCAGCGGCATCTTGGCAGTAAATCTTGCTGTTTAAATACGCCCCGTTCCTATTCCACTGCCCACACTCCCCCCATCCCGGCCCCTCCTGGTGCTCCTTGGAGGCTGGCCTTAGTGTCTGCTATCTCACGATGGGCCGACGGGGGCTCAGAGAAATAAATGGCTGTTCCAGTGTCACACAGCAGACTGGTGGAGTGTCCAGGACATCAGCCCACACCGCCCAGTTCCAGTTGAATGAACTGGTTTTTCATTTTTTATAACAGTTTCATTGAGATATGTTCACCCATGGTGCAATTCACCCATTTAAAATATGCGATTTGGAGTTCCCATTGTGGCTCTGTGGTTAACGAACCTGACCAGGAACCACGAGGACTCGGGTTCAATCCCTGGCCTCGCTCAGTGGGCTGAGGATCCAGCCTTGCCATGAGCTGTGGTGTAGGTCGCAGACGCGGCTCGGATCCAGTGCGGCTCTGGTGTGGGCCGACAGCTCCAGCTCCAACTCTGCCACTAGCCTGGGGACCTCCGTGTGCCTCGGGTGCGGCCCTAAAAATAAATTAATGAAATTAAAGACACGATTCAGTGGTTCTGAGTACACTCACAGGTATGTACAGCCATGACTACAATTTCAGAACATTTTCGTGTTTCTAAATGTTTCATGTTTCTCCTTAAAGAGAAATCCCCTACCCTTTAGAGAGCTCTCCAGCTGCCCCTAACATTCCCCAAGCCCTAAGCAACAAATGACCTACTTTCTATCTCTGTGGGTTTACCTATTTGGGATATTTTATATAAATGGAATCCTACAGTATGTGGTTTCTTATGACTGGCTTCTTTCACTTAGTGTAATACTTTCAAGGTTCGTCACATTGTAGTGTGTATCAGTACTTCTTTCCTTTGTTTTTGTTTTGTTCTCTTTGTCTTTTTAGGGCCACACCCACAGCATATGAAGGTTCCCAGGCCAGGGGTCCAATTGGAGCTGTAGCCACTCGCCTACGCCAGAGCCACAGCAACACAGGATCTGAGCCACGTCTGCGACCTACACCACAGGTCATGGCAACGCCGGATCCTTAACCCACTGAGCAAGGCCAGGGATCGAACCCGCATCCTCATGGATGGTAGTCGAGTTTGCTAACTGCTGAGCCACAACGGGAATGCCTCATTCCTTTTTTATTTCTGAGTAATATTCCCTTATGTGGATATACCGCATGTTATTTATCCATCCATCAGTTAATGGACATATGGGCTATTTCCCTCTTTTGGCTATTAAGAATAATGTTGCTCCAAACATTCATGTAGAAATTTTTGTGCAGAAATATGTTTTCATTTCTCTTGGGTGTCTTCCCAGGAGTAAAATTTTTGGACCCATGGCAACTTGATATTTAACCAGGTGAGGAACTATCAGACTGTTGCCCAAAGGAGCCTCCATTTTACATTCCCGCCAGCAGTATATGAAGCTTGCAGCGTCTCCACGAGCTTGCCAGCACTGATGTTCTCTTAAATCCTCACCTGGCTTACAAGCCGGGGGACCTGCGGGGAGGTGAGAATGACACGAGACGAGGCAGGAGTTCCCACTGTGAACCCAGCTTGTATCCACGAGGATGCAGGTGCAATCCCCGGCCTCACTAAGTGGATTAAGGATCTGGTGTTGCTGTGAGTTGCAGTGTAGGTCACAGACATGACTTGGATCTGGCGTTGCCGTGGCTGTGGTGTAGGCTGGCCGCTGTAGCTTCGATTCGACTCCTAGCCTGGGAATTTCCAGGGTAGGAAATTCCCAGGGGTACAGCCCTGAAAAGAAAAAGAAAGAAAGAAAGGAGACAGGGCTGATTTAGTGAGTGAGAGATGAGTGAGTTTGGGGCGAAGGAGGAGGAGTCCCCCCTGGGGAGCGCTGTGTCCAGCCTTCCAGAAGGCCTGTCAGCTTGGCCACGGACCAGCGGTGGTCTCCACGGAGATCATCAGAAGTCTTGAAATCAGAGTATGGGATTCACTTAGTGGCTGGGGAAAAATTGCAAGAATGTTGACTACAATTTCATGTGTAGTGCATGGCGACTTTGAGATTATAAATTTTCCATTCGAGCTGGCCACTTCCTTCCCAGACATGTCTGGCTGGGGACCTGAGTGAATGAGATAAGCCTTGCTTGCAGTTTGGATAACGTAAAACTTCCCAGAAAGGGGGGTTCCTGTTGTGGCTCACCAGGTTAAGAACCCAGCCGGTATCCATGAGGACGTGGGTTTGATCCCCGGCCTCGCTCAGTGGGTCGAGGAAGCTGCGTTGCTGCGAGCTGCAGCATAGGTCACAGACACTGCTAGGATGTGGTGTTGCTGTGGCTGTGGCTTAGTCTGGCAGTTGCAGCTCCGATTCAACCCCTGTCCTGGTAACTTCCATATACTGTGGGTGCGCCTGTAAAAAAAAGACAAAAAAAAAAAAAAAAGCTAGGGAGTTCCTGCTGTGGCTCTGGTAATGAACCTAACATCCATGAGGATGTGGGTTCGATCCCCGGCCTCGCTCAGTGGGTTAAGGATCTGGCGTTGCCATGAGCTATGGGGTAGGTCACAGTAGTGGCTTGGATCCTATGTCTGGCTGTGACTGGCCAGCAGCTGTAGCTCTGATTTGACCCCTGGCCTGGGAACTTCCATATGCCTCGCCTGGGGCCCTAAAAAGTAAAAAAATTTAATAAGTAAAACAAACAAACAAAAGTTAAAAAAACTTCCCTGAAAGGCCAGGGAGCTGGCTGGTTGTCCCAAGTGGAGGCACGGGGTGGGGGTGGGGGGCAGGAAAGCAGCTGCACCAATTTTATGCATCTTCTCCCATCAGCATTTAGATACCAGGGTCATAGCTCATTACCCCAAAGCTAAGCAAAGCTAGATATTGAACTCCGAGGAACCTGGGAGTAGGCTAGCTTTGGAGAGAGAGAAAGAAAAATCATGCTGAACCAAAAAATGGAAAAAGAGGCAGAAGCATCGCGGCGGGAGGAACGGGGCCCAAGCTTCCCTGCCTGTGAAAAGACCTGTGCTAAGCCAGTTAGTGCCTCCAGCGCGGGCTGAGGGGTGCAACTGGAGAGCGCTCGCTTCCCACCGCTCTTTTGTCAACATGACCGTATTTTGCGGCTAACCCCAGTTCTCCCTCTGCTAATCTGGATGCTTCTGGAAGGGAAAGAAAGGATCTCACAGCACCTTGAAGCTGCACACATAGGTTCAGATTTCTGCGGGCCCCCTCTCCCCACCGCCCCTTCTCCGCACCCTGAGTGAGAACAGAGCCGTGGCCGCCTTGGCTGTGGGCATCTCGCCTTTAAATGGGAGTGTGGTGGGGCTGGGGGCCTCCGAGAAGGCCTCGCCACCGTTTCCGTCACGGATGGGGAGGGGAGGGCAGGGAGGGCCCAGCAGCGGTGGGACAGGGATGCTGGAGGAGGGGACAGGTGTCACCCGCTCCATCTCCTGGCCCTCTCCTGTGTCCAGGGATCACGCGCGGCCTCTTCTGGGCGGGGACAACCTCGTGGCAGCCCTGAGTCACTTTTCCACAGCCCAGGCGACCTCTGATCATTGATAGGCAGGCCCAGGGACTAGAACGGGCGGCACCCCGAGACAAATCCCATCGATGCTATCTGTGTCTCCAAAAAGGCAAAAAGCGCTGCAGAGACCTAGGGTGTGTCTCCAAGTCGGTGGGGGTGAGGGGAGCTCCGTTTTGCTGGGAGGCTGCTGGGTCAGGCCAGGCTGGTCCAAGGCTTCGCTTTCAGCCTTGTAACCCGAGAGCTCTGATGAGGAAGGCCGTGCGGAGAGGGGCCGGGACAGAAAGCCCAGGCCTTGCGCAGACTGAGCTAGGTGAGCCGGCTGCCCCGGGCCGTGAGAGCGCGGGAACCACAGCTCCTTGGCGGTGCTCAGGCCTGCGTCCCCCGGCTCTCCGCGCTCCGGGAAGGAGGAGACTCTGCCTTGAGGGGATGCGGTGACTCTCAAGCCAGGTAATGTCAAGAATGTGCTTTGAAACTCTGAGGGACAAGCCCATTCTAAGAGGCCACTTCTTCCTCTGCTCAAACACAGCGCGGGGCTTAGACAGCGGAGCCGAGCATCCGTGAGTGGTGAGTGCTGGGGCCGGGAGACAGAGCCAGGGGACAGAAGGGCTGCCGCTGCAGCACCTGCCAGTGTCTTATCATCCATTTATCCCCCTTGTTCCCTCCCTGGGCTGAGACCAGGGCCATGGGACGCTGGGCCCGCAGCCGTGGACAGAGACAGCTGCGGACGCACCCTAAAAGCCCAGCGTCCTGGACTGAGACTTCGGTCAAAGTTTGGTCTTAGTCTGCACCCTGGGCTTCTGGGAAATGGCCCGCAGACCACACCCTTTCTCTCTGCCGCCAATCACAGGGCTGACCTCCAGGGTCTCTCATCACTGCCCACCCACCAGAGACCTCCCTGCCGTCTCCCGGGAGGTCCCTGGAGAAACCCCACTGCCTGGCCTTTCCTGGAGCCGGTCTGGGCTGATGCGGAGGATCCGCTGTGACCCCGGATCGCAGGTTCGCTTTGGGCTCGAGCCCCTGCCCACAGCCAGGGCCTTGCTCAGTGGGTCAGGATCCAGCCTTGATGTGAGCTGCGAGGTAGGTCACAGACGCGGCTCGGGTCTGGCGTTGCTGTGGTTGCGGTGTAGGCCGGCAGCTGGAGCTCTGATTCAACTCCTAGCCTGGGAACCTCCATATGCCTCCGGTGTGACCACAGGAAAAAAAAAAAAGGAAGTTATTGTTGTTTATTGTTCAACAGTTCAAGTCTGAGCCTGCGGCGCCTCACATCCCCCGCCTTGGTTGATTCTCGGTGGCAGACCCACCTCCCAGGAAGCACCGGGCGTTTGGCTCAGCAGAGAGTACGTGCCCGCCTTGGAGTCTGGACCACCCGGGGCTGCAGAAACATGGAAGCGGCAGTGGGGAGGGGGCGACACCACCAGGAGTGAGTCTACACCAGGCGTCTGACTGGCTATTATTCGTCTCTTCACACAACCACCAGCAAGGGGTCACCGCTGTCCCCATCTTACAAAGAAGATGAGCTGCACCGTGAGGGGCGATTAAGGGGCTGAGCCAGCCACCGACCCAGTGTCTGCTGACCCCAAAGCCCGCGCCACTTCCCTAGCTAGGGCCATGGCTCCCAGCTAGAGTCCCTTCCTCTCTTCCTTGCTCATATTTGATTTCTTCTGGCACCCAAGAAATTGAACTTGGCTTTTGAGTGACCCACGGCCGGCCGAGGTGACCAGCACGGAAACCTGTCCCGCTCAGCTCTCTGTTCTTCCTAAAGGCATCTGGCGCTCAGGCAGTGACGCCAACTCGACCTTGAGCCTGCGCCCCCGGGGAGGCCCGGGGCACCCCCACGCCCCCACCGCTCCCCTTCCCCTCGGTTTCCAGAGTGGAACTAATTCACCCCAGGGACACACAGCTGGGCAGAAAAACCAGTCGTCTGCTTTCCAGGTCACTGCGGCTCCCACTGCAGAGGACAGGAGCGTGAAGCTGGGCACAGATGGTGCTGGCGGGAGAGGGGGTGCAGGGGACTGGGGTGGGAGCGGGCTGGGCAGCACCTCCGTGCAGGGCTGGGGGGCACAGCCACTCAGTGGGCTGCTTCCGGGCCCCCGTGTCTGTGTCAGGGCACCTCTCTGAGCTCACGTGTGGACCATGCGACTGGAAGCCCCGGGGGGCAGGTCCTAGGACACAGGGTCACCAGGACACAGGGTCACCCGTGCTGCCGCGGGGAGGGGAGGACGTCTGGGCCGAGGCCAGATCAGGAAAGGCTTCTTGGGGAGTTCCCTTTGTAGTTCAGCGGGTTAAGAACTTGATGAGTATCCGTGAGGATGTGGGTTCAGTCCTTGGCCATGCTCAGTGGTTGAGGATCCGGCGTTGCCATGACCTGTGGTGTAGGTTGCAGACGCGGCTTGGATCCCACATTGCTGTGGTTGTGGTGTAGGCCGGCAGGTGCAGCTTCGATTTGACCCCTAGCCTGGGAACCTCCATATGCCATGGTTGTGTTCCAAAAAAAAAAAAAAAAAAAAGGCAAAAACAAAAAAGAAAAGCTTCTTGGGGACAGGTCACCCCCTTGCTCCCTCTTTCTTCCCCAGGACTCCCTCGGCCTCTCCTGCTCCACTTTCCTCCACTTTCTCTGCTCTGCTTTCTTCTCACCGGCTCCTGCCTCTGCTTTGCTTTCTGCCATCCGGAGGATCTGCCACTCTCGCCGTCTCCCTCCCATTTTCCAGCTGTCCTCCCTCTCCCTCCTCTCCGTGCACTCCCTTTGCCGAACCCCTTCACTCTTTGTTTTTACCTAAGCGTCTGCCTCCTTCTCAGTCGTGGGAACCATCCTCACGCTCCTGTGACATAAAAGCCTGTAACGGCATAAACTGGCTTGCTCCCGTCTTCTTCCTGTCCCTTTGCCTGCTGGCCCACACCTCAGTCTGGGGACCGGACCCCTGCCCAGGCCGTCTGGCCACTGTGCACCTGCTTCGTTAGCCTGAATCCATTCAGGAGTTTGCTGAGCACCTACTGGCCCTCTGCTGGGAAGTCAGACTGAGGGCAGAGGGACAGCGAGTGCTCAGTGCTCCATCACTCCCATCTCTGTGCCCTTGCTGATGTCATTTGGGCTCTGCCTCGGGTGACCTCCTCTCCAGCTCCATCTGAGCAGACTCAGGAGGAGCCATCAGATTGTGAGCCAGTACAAAAAGCCCTGCAGAAGGAAGCTGTGAATTGTAAGCGCACCTGTGACATTAGCGAGCTTAGTGACCTCGAGCGAGTCACATCGCCTGTCTGGACTTTGTTGTGCGTTCTAACATGAGAGGATTGGACAGGGTAACTTCCAGGAACCTGTCCAGTCACAGTATGTTAGGCAGTGGCTGTTTTGCTGAGGTGAAACTTTTCTCACTCTCCGTCTCGTGTCTGAAATTTGACCATTTGTGATTCATTCCTTTAGCTCTTGCGAGTTTTTCTTCTCCAGGAGAAACTCTGGAATGCAAGTAGTCTTGGACTGGTTAATACCAGTGGTGTGCTGGCAAACAGTTAACAACCAGCTGTCAGGGAGAGCAGAAGCCCTGATGTGTGGTGTTTTCAGATGGATTTTCATGATTTAAATACCCCTATCATGGCCAGTCGCAATCAATATGATATCAATGAATGAGGAGTTGAGGAGAGAGGCACAGTGGGCCCTCTGAGCTGGCTGGCGTGGCTCCGGCACATTTAGTTAATGACCTGCAGACACCTTGACAGGTGCACAGAGTAGGTGTAAGGTAAGAAATAGCCGGCAGGGCCTGGGAGCACAGTCTGCAAGAAGGGGACAGAGGAATGCAGCAGAGTGGGGATGGTAAGGGGAGGGGCGAGAGTCTAGGCAGGACGGACCTGGCAGAGCCCACCCAAGGCTGCAGTCCCTACCCCTGCCTCCCTTCCTCTCAAGCTCCTCCTTCCGTATCAGGCATGATGGGTGGGGTCCATCTTGAAAGTGTGAAAGAAAGCGTCTCCCTGGAATTCTGCCTCCCTGGAGTCTGGGAATCTGTAACCAGCCCCTTCCCTCCGATCAGGCCAGACCACAGCCCCAGAGTCCTTCTTGCCAGCAAGACCTCAGGACCCCTCGTTTACAGAGCCCCACCCCCACCCCAATTTAGAATATATTTAAACGAAGTCTTCCTCGGTCTAAAAATTAAATCCTGGTTCTACGTTTAATGAAATGCCTTTATTGAAAAGAATGAAATTATTTTACATTTGAATGGAGCTATAAAAATTCAGCTAACCGTATAGCAGCTAATACCATATTTGAAAGTAGAAATCACTCAAGTTATTAGGATTTGTTAATACTGGGGTAGTGGGTACACAGATGTTTGTTATATAATTCTTTATGCTCTTCTATACATTAGAAATATTTTGTAATAAAAAAGAAAATGACTCAAGAAATCAGGAAGCTTGGCTCTCCTAATTTTCATGCCAATTCTCCCAGGAATTTCTCTCCCCATCCCTTTAAATCACATGGATGGTGAAAAAAATTAGCCTCAGTTGCCCTGGGTTCTCAATTAAGGGGCACAGAGGGAACACTGGGCTCCAGTAGGCAGGTAGGGTGGGTCCTACTGGGTGGCTGGGTGGGGACCCACGCAAAGCCCGCGTCTCTCCGGGACTCGGTCACGGCGGCGGTGGCGGGGCGGAGTCCCCAGGGCGTCTGAGGTCCTTTGAGCTGCAGCCACCGTCTCCAGACCTTCTCTGCGCCAGATTAGCCCCACAAGCTTCTGCAGAAAGTGTTTACGCGCTCCGGTGTGAACCGCCACGTGGAGGGACCTCTCGAACCACGTCCCCGTCTCTGAGCCAGGACAGCTGACTTGAGGAGATGACAGCCCCCACACCGAGGGTTCCCAGGCCCTGTCTGGGACTCCGAGGTGGGCTTCGTGGGTCTGGGACAGAGTGGGAGTGTGTTTGCTCATCACTGTGCTGTTCGGCATGGGGTCCAGTGCGTGGGAGACGGGTGACTTGCTGGGTGGGCTCCATCCGTGATCAGCCCGCTGTGGTCCCCCAGTGCCAAGTGCATCAGAAAGCCCTTTATCTCCGCCTGTTCTAGGGGAACGTTTCTAGAGGGTCCGGGGTTGAAATGCAGGCTGCGTGGCTGAGAGATTCCCCGCCTCCCGCTCAGCTTCTCCGTGACAGCTACAAATAGGCTCTTGAACGTATTTAATAAACCCGAGGAAGGAGTTGCGGCTGCCTGGCCTCTGCTGGGGAAAGTGATGGATGTCTTCAGTGGGGAGAGGAAAGAAAACTTTCTAAATGGGCCCAATTTAGGGAAGGAAAGTGGTTTGGAGGGGTTTTTTTTTTTTGGGTGCCAGCTCATACACATGGATGTGCAGGTTGCCATAAGCATCTTTGTGGCCCCAGCCGGAGCTGGGAACTCCCGAAGCCTTAGGCTCCACTGCCCGTGACCACACTCAGCGCCCAGGGAACAGTGCAGGCCCTGAACAACGCTTCCCTACTCAGGCCTTTAAAGTAAGGGCTGGAGTGGACAGGTGGTGCCTGGCATTTGGGGGGTCTAAAGTCACCCCTTTTTTTTTCCCAAGAGGAGGCTTTGCCTCTTGTACCAGGAACCTTGCAAGGTGCGGGAGGTGTGGCTGCTGAGTGTGTTTGTCTCGAAAGAGAAGAAGCACACAGGACGAGGGCTCAGACCGAGCTGGGCAGCCATGAGCGGAGGCCGTGAGCATGGTCCTCACACAGGGCCCGTCCTGGTCGGCCTCCTTGAAGAGCTGTGACTCACAGAGAAGGAGAGCTCGTTGGGCAGGGACTGAGGGAACCGCACAGGTTCCATAGCCCAGGGGAGCCTCTCCATACCCCCCACCCAGACAGGCTTGTGCGGAACCTTTCACTCCGCCACCTGCCCGCCTTCCACCCGTGGGTGGGTCCTGCTACTTTTCAAGCCACTTTTCTCACCTGTGGAAGGCAAATGGTGCCTGCCCGGCTTAGCCCAAGGGGTGAGGGTGAGAACCACACGGCCCGGGCATGCGGGGCTCTGAGCTGGCTGTGTGATGACAGGTGTATGCCGAGAGGGTGTCTGGATAACTGGCCGTGCATTGTCCCTGTGGACTGGGGTGCTGTCACTGCTCCCCCAGTAGAAAGCAAGCCCCTGCGTCGGTACTGGGGCTCTAGCTGGTAGCCCATCTCACCTAAAACTGCACAGGCCTCCACGGGGTAGGATCAGCATTTTTAAAATGATTCAGGAGCTCCCATCGTGGCTCAGTGGGTTGAGGACCTGACTAGTACCCATGAGGATGCAGGTTTGATCCCTGGCTTCGCTCAGTGTGTTAAGGACCTGGCATTGCTATGAGCTGCAGTGCAGGTTGCAGATGCGGCTTGGATCCAGTGTTGCTGTGGCGTTGCTGTGGCTCAGGCTGGCAGCTGCAGCTCTGATTTGACCTCTAGCCCAGGAACTTCCATACAGTGAGGGCAGTGCGGTAAAAAGAAAAAAAAAAACAAAAAAAACAGATTTCAGCAGCTCTCCTTGGCTGAGTGAAAAGCATCCAGAGAGGAATCCTCTGGAAAATTAAAATAAAAGGAAAACTTGCAGAATTCTTTGCGGGATCAGCCTTGGATTTTCCTCCCTGACACCAGCCTCAGAGAGGAGGGATGTGGAACAAAAGACAAGGGGATGTCTACTGGGGGGATGGGCTGCACCCCCCACACATACACATGCACAAGCTCACAATCAGAGAACAGTCAGGCAGTCACTTTGCTTTTCTTCAATTATCCATCATCACCCGACATCCGTGAAATGAGCTCAGCCCTTTCAGAGGCTATTTTTACTTTCATCGTGTCCCATCTCTAAGTTTACAAGCTTCCGTATGAAGTCACACTTTCTCTCTCGGTCTTAAACTAGCCCCATAAAGGCTTCAAAGGGCACTACCTGGACTCAAGCAGATAGAAAGAGCGCGCAGGATGGACACATTCAGACTCAGAACTGATGCAGACTCAGGAGGCAACATTTCCCAAGCTGCTTGAACAGGGGATGGCTTTGGCAGCCCGGACCAGGAAGGGTGTTCTAGACAGAGGGCTGGAAGTGGAAGGAGGATGATGGGATCCAAGCACGAGATGGGCAGCGTTAAGGGGTGTTTCTCAGCCCCTCCGTTCTGATGGCCTCATCTCAGCAGCAGCGAGACCTGGGATCATGATACTCCACTGGCCCGAGAAGGAAGCGGGACCCAGAGAACCCACTCTGGGCCACTGGAGCCACGGCCCCCTGGTGCTTCTTCCCGCCCACAGGGACGCAACCCCCCGTCTCTCAGATTCACTCCTTTCCCAACCACCGCCTGGCACCCACAGGCTTCTTTGTGGCTTTGCCCACCTTAGGTCCCATGGAGCCTCTCTGCGGTGGCACCAGATGGTTCCCATTCTTGTCCCTCAGGCTGTGCCCAGGTGGCCTGTGGGAGCAAGGCTTACGCACAGACCTGTACGGAAGTGCAGAGGCTTGCAGATGGGATCAGAGCTCCAGCAAGACAAAAGGAGGAGGAGAGCTGGGGGCTGGACAGATGGAGGTAATACTAGTACTCGCCTCCGGGGGCGCTGTGGGGAAGAAAGAACATGCGCGTGCAGTGCTTAGCACAGTGGCTGGCTGGTACTGAGTGCTCAGCTGAGTGCTTAGTGGATGGCAGCCAGTAGCTTTGAGCCCCAGGGAAGCCACCTGGCCTTAGTCTTGTGACCGAATGAGGTTGGGTTTCTGTGTTTAACAGAGCTCAGGTACTTCTGCTGTTTTCCGCTATTCCGGGCTGTAGGATGTGGGCTTCCTCCTAAGGGAAGGGAATTCAGTCTCTGCGGAGCAAGGAAAAAGAGAAATAACCGAAAATAATAAAGTGAGCACCTCGTACGTGCTGGGGCAAAGTCCTAGATGCTTTGAGTATATCCTTTTCTTTTGCATGTATTACTTTCATCTTTTTTGGTATTATAATTACGAAAATGTTCCAAATATACACAGAAGTAGCGGCTACCCTGCCCACTCCCTTACGCCCCTCCCCCAGGTTTAACGATGCCCGCAATTTTGCCACGCTTACTCCATCTTCTACCTTCTTGCTCATGTTGCTTTTACTTTTGCTGAGTTATTTTAAAGCAAGCCCCAGGCATTTAATCATTTCCCCCCCTACATGTCAGTGGGCGTTTATACAAAAGAGGGACTCGTTCTTACCTGACCACGATGCCACCGTCACCCCTAACAGTAGTGGCTTGGTGTATCTGATGCCCAGTCCAATTTGAATGTCCCAGCTTTACATACATGGCTTTTCAGCCTCCACCTCCTCCCATTTAAGTCTGGGTGCTGTCTCCCATTTAACCACACGACTCAGGTTAAATAGTGTGCCCAGCAGCCGGCCCCCAGGAGCTGGCCAAGCCCTGCTGAGGGTGGGTGGGCGAGCCCACATCCTCCCTCTATGCCAGGCTGAGGCTGAGGGTGGGGGGGCCTGGAAGCCCAGGGGACGAGGCAACAAGGGCCAGGTCTTGTCGATGCCTCCACTGACACATGCTCGCGCCGGCCCTGGTTTGCTCTGGCTGGCACCACGGGCCCCACCTGAAGGCTGTTGCTGAGGCCCAGAGTCTGCCCCGTGAACAGCACCGTGGTGTCCCGAGCATCCAAAGACTCCGATACGACAGGATCCCAAGTCACAGTCTCTGCCCTTTGGGAGCTTAGGATCCTGTGGGCGCGGGGGTGGGGCTGAGCGTGCAGAAACAGCTGCCGAGCCGTGGGTCCGGGCGGAGCGGGAGGTGAAATGGCTGCGGTGGGAGGCCAGAGGAGGGGCTGGTGGGTGGGGAAGGGTGCCAAGGAGAGAGAGGCCGTGGTGCGTCAGGAGAGCACGGGCTTGGGGGCCGAAGACGTGGGTTAGAATCCCGGTTCTGTCACTTACCAGCCTGGAAACTTGTGCGTCAAAGCCCCAGTTCACCTCACTGTAAAGTGGAGCCAGTAGCCCCTCTTCACAGCTCGTGAAGGGCCTCACTGCAAATGATAAGCAGGTGTTGTTTGTTTCCGGCTCTTGTGGTCCCCTGGGGGCGGCAGGCCCTGAATGAGGCATAGGGCTGGTGACTGGGGCAAGGTCACGCCCTTGGCCTCAACTCCTTCCGTGTCCTGGGGCGGGAATGCGCAACTGGTGACGCTGCTGCTTCCGCTGCGCCCTGTCCCCGGCCTGCCCTGTCCCCGGCCTCAGCATTTTCCCTCTCGCATAAGTCTGTCTCCCTCGTCTGGGTCAGGACCCTCCCATCCGGGAGCGTAAGGCGGTTCTGGTCCATCACGCCGGAGCCAGTGCCGACCCGATCGCCTCCATCCCTTTCTAGACAATTAAAAAGCTTCCACACTGGTACCCACTGGCCAGGTCACGTGGGCAGGCTGCTCACCACGTGTGTGGAGGCAGCGTGGGTGTCTGCCCGGGGGAGGGCTGCGTGGGCGCGTGCGTGGGGCACCGGGGAGGCCATTATATCCTCATCTCGGATGCAGACAACTAACCACGAGCGGCATTCTCGCACCAGTGTGATCGCAGAGGATGCTGAAATTGGACTTGAGAGGATAAAGAGCTAAGACTGGGGTTGTCTGCTCCCTAACAGCCCTGCCGCCTTCGGGGTGATCAGCCTCCGTTGTTAGGGGTAGGGAGAAGGTGGCACTTAGCCATCTGTGTCACAAGTGATCTCTGTCTGGGACCCTCGGGTCAGCTAGCTCCCAGTCCTGGCATCCGATCAGACCCGAATTACTTGGCAGGATGGCAGGGGAACTGAGCTGTGGCCTCACCCCAACTGGAAACGTGCAATCTCATCTCGCCAGTTGGAGTGGTTCTAACCCGATTAGCTACAGAATGCAATGTGCGTATTCCCCTCTCTCTTAAAAAAAGAAAGAAAAGAAAAGGTGGGGGTAGAATAATTAAGCTTTTGAGAAGAGCATGGCGCTGTGCCTGGGTTTTGTATTCTTTTGGTTGAAGCCAGAGCTCATCTGCATGTGTCCGCGGACACACGGGTGCATGCGCTCACGCGCATGCGCACACACACAGCAGGAAGCACGTGTCATCTCGGCTCCGTGACGTGACACGTCTCAGTGAGGTGCCGCTCTGGCGCCACGCTGCACGGGGGGAAATTGAGGTTGGAGAAGACCTGAGACGCAGACACAAAAGAAGCCCGAGTATGTCTGGCCTGTTTGTGGAGGCCCGGGGCGGGGGGCTGTGGGTCGACCTGGCAAAGCCTTGTATTCGAGCGAAAATGGTGGTTTGAATCACAGTGTGGGGATGAGAAGCGATCAGATTCAAGACATATTTTGAAGAAAAACTGAGGCTTTTCCTACGGGTTAGACGGAGCAAGAATGATGCCCACGTTTTAGCCTGAGCAACTGGAAGGCATAGGAATGGTCCGGAACCCGGGGGCTGGCCTTGAGCCCTGACCATGGCGCTTGCCTTGCCCGATACAGAGCAAGTCATTCAATAAACTTGAGCCCATCTGCAGCCCCTCGCCTCCCTCCTTCCCATGATTTCCTGAGAACAAAACGAGACCTCATATGCCAGTGTTCTCTGCCAACATGGGGTGAGGGTAACAATGCGGCAAGTTGCTCGGCGATTGAATGGGCCGCCTGGCCAGGAAAGGAGCTCTTTGTCCATCAGTGGCCCTGAGGGGGGCTTTCCGCGCGGGAGGAGATGCGGGAGGGTGAGGAAGAAATTGTGAAGGAGAGAGCCACTGCCTGAGCTCTGGGAACGGAGCTGAGGTCATGCTGCGTGCTGGAGATGTGCTGAGGCTTCCAGGCGTCCCCAGCGCCTCCCACCCAGCTCAGAGCGCCCCGCCTGGTCGGCTCCCTTCTCCACGAGAGAACCTCCCCGGGTAGCTGAAAAGTCCCTTCTGTGGTGACCAGACAGCGACAGGAAGGCCAGGTGTCAAAGAGCAGTTGGGCGCAGAGCCTTCCCAAAGGGAGGCAGGGGGTGTGGGCCAGCGTCAAGGGCAGGGTGGCAGCTGTGGGTTCCGGGCTCTCTGCAGCCGCTGCCAGTTCTCCCACGCTGGGCAGCAGCCCAGGCCCAGCCGGCAGCACCGCAGCCGGTCCTGTCTCCCCCAGCAGACCCGCAGCAGAATCAGGATGGAGCAAGTGTGGGGTCTGCGCCCGCCTTTCGTATCCTTCCCCTCTTCAAGCCTTCCTCCCAGCCCCTCAGCTACAAGAGCAGGGTAACAAAGCCAAAGACTTTAGACCTCTTTTCATCCAACCCTCCCTGCCCACCCCCACCAACACAACGTAGGCAGCTCTTCCGGATGTTAGGATACCTGTGACGTTGGGGGGCTCACCACTCTGCAGGCAGCCTGGTTCACCTCCTCAGAGCTCTGACCGATAAAACGTGCCAGCCACACCCGCTAGGATGATGATGCTTTATTGATTGATTGATCAATTGATTGATTTTTTTATGGCCCACCTGCGGCATACAGAAGTTCCAGGGCCAAGGGTTAAATTGGAGCTTTAGCTGCTGGCCTATGCCTCAGCCACGGCATTACGGGATCCAAGCCTCATCTGTGACCTATGCCACAACTTGTGGCAACACCAGAGCCTTAGTTCACTGAGCAAGGCCAGGGATGGAATCTGCATCCTCACGGGCACCGTGTCAGGCTCTTAACCTGCTGAGCCACAGCAGGAACTCCTAGGATGACTGTACTTTAAAAGACAGATAATAATGAGCGTTGAGGCCATGGCGGGATCAGAACCCTCGCACGCTGCTGGTGGGGATATAAACGGGGGCAGCCACTTGGCAAAACTGTCTGACAGTTCCTCCAACGTGAAAGTGCTATATGCCCAGCGGTCCCACTCCTGGGCGTCTACCAAGAGATACGAAAACACACATCCACACACAGACTCACGCGCGAGTGCTCACAGCAGCATGGGTCACAGCTGACCAAAGATGGGAACAACCCAAATGTCCATTAATAAATCAAATCAATAAATGGTATGATATAGCCACACAAATGGAATGTAATTTAGCTGCAAAAAGGAACGGAGCTACTGGAGTTCCCTGGTGGTGCAGCTGGTTAAGGATCTGACATCGGCACTGCTGTGGCGAGGGTTTGATCCCTGGCCCTGGAACTTCTACATGTCACAGATGTAGCCAAAAAAAAACGTCAAGAGAAAAAAAAAAAAAAAAGAGGAACAAGCTACTGATTCATGCTATAACATAGACAAACTTTGAAAACATTATGCTAAATGAAAGAAGCCAGTCGAAAAAGACCATGTGTCATTTACCAGAACAGGTAAATCCGGAGGAATAGAAAGCAGGTCGGTGCCGGGGGACAGAGTGTTCTGCCCCGGACTGGGGGGTTTCCAGGATGCGGGACCACTGGTGCTACATACCGGGACAGTCCAGGGCAAACTGGATGGTTAGTCGCTCCGGGCAGAACCAAATCGGCCTTCCCCAGGTGTGCTCTGACTGATCTGGGGTCTCCCCCGGAGTCACCCAGGGCACACTAAGTCCTCACCTTGTCCCATGACGGCCCGGCTTGAGGAGAGCCCTTGGGAGAGCCCCAGACCACCTCCACCGAACTCATGTTCTCTGCCCCTGGGCCACGTCGCCGTACATGAAGGATAGGGTCCCCTCACCGTTCAGGATGGTCTCTGCCACCTAGGTGGCTGTTTAACAGAGGGGCCCGGAGCAGCACCCACCACCCCAGCTGTGGCTCACCCTCTCTGGGGATTATTTCTCTGTTAATGCAACCACATTGCATTGCCTTGGGGAGCTTGGAGCCGTATCTCGGTGGGTGGTCCTGGTAAGACCCCTTGAGTCATCTGCGTGTGAAGCTGTCACTTCTGCTTCCGCTTTTCACTGCTCATTTTTGTCTGGTTGTATCTCATAATCTCCCATTTCTCTCCTGTATCTATTCCTTGAGCATACACTATGTACAGTGACACGGGGGCGGCGCCCGAGGCCTGGTCCCTGCTCTTAAGGAGTTCACAGTCTCAAGAGAGGATTCCAGATGCTCCGGAGACTCTGGAACTCCAGCGAGCATGGGGGGGGCGGTGGAGGCCTCCACCCCAGACGCGGAAGGCTTCTCTGAGAAGGCAACTTCCAAATCCGGAGATGGCGGGTGAGCTGGAGTCACCCAGGCAAAGTGGGTAGGGATGCGGGCATGGAATGTTGGGTACCGGTCAGGGGACAGCATGTGCAAAGGCCAGGAAGCAAGACGAGATGTGACCTGCCTGCTGTGACGGTCAGTCGGAGAGATCAGTGTGCTCTAACGTGTCCGTGAGACAAGATGTGTTTTATCGGGAGCTTCTGGAAATAGTTCTCCTACCTTTGCCTGCAGATTAAAATAGTAGTCGGTAAGAAAACAGCTCCTAGTTACTTGTTAACGGCTACTTTGGCCCCGTACCAATTTCTTGTCATCTAGAAAGCCTCGTTCTTCCAACAGTCCTACGAAGTGGATGTAAACTTTGCATCTCACAACTCAGCAAAGTGAGGCTCCAAAAAATCCGGGCATTGCCTAGGGTCGCACAACCAGGAAGTGGAGACAGTAGGTTTTCAGCCCAGGACTTCTCCATTCTAAAGAAGGTTTCTTGCCAGCAGTGCTTTGAGTAAGAAGCTTTGGGGGGAGTTTCAACGCGTTTTGGGGAGATAACGGCTTCCTCCTGTCTTCCTCTGGGAGCCGGCGGTGGGGGCGTGGAGCCTCCTTCGTGCACGGCCCGGGAGAGAGCCCGCCTGAGATGGAGCCTGCTGGAAGCTGGTTCCTTAGCTGGAAGGGGTGGGGTGGGTGTAGAGATAATTTTTGAGGAAAACACGTCTGGTTAGTGTGTGCATCCATGCTGAGTTGCTGGGTCTCAGGTGCTGGTTTTTGCTAATCCCAATACATTGGGAATTGTTTAATAGGATTTTTCCTTTTAATTAAAATATGATAATGAAACTTGCTGCTTCACTCTTAAAGAGGAATGCTGGAAAATACTCACTTATTCCCCAGATGTCTGGCCAGGAGAAATATGGGTGTGATTTTATTCAGGGTAGCCGCAATGCCGATGAAAGAGGCTCCGCTTTTCCTCAGACGCAGGACCCCCATCGTCATCACATTAGCCCTTCCCTTTTCTGACCCCCCTCACCTGCCAGGGTGAGGTCCCTGGCTTCAGCCAGGCTCGTGATCAGGGCACTGGTTATGGTTTGGGCGTGCACAGAAAAGCAATTACCAAAGCGCCCACGTCTGAATACGGTTCGACTGGCTGCTCTTTGCAAGGGGTAGAGATGACGGGAGGAAGAGACGAAGGACAGGGAGCCCAGAGAGTGGGGTCAGGCCTCGGATAAGTCATTCAGAGGATCTGGGTGTCCCCTGTTCCCCAGCGGTAGGTTTCCATGATTTTAACCCAGGTTTGGCTAAGGCGACATTTCCCAGCCAGCACAGCAACTGCGCTACGTCATCACCTCCTCTCTTGCCCGTCATCTCTTTCCCCGTATCTTCGCTTTCCTCATAAACTCTGCTCTTCTTTTCTCCACCCCGACCTCGATCAGGCTCCTTCGCTCCTTCTCTTTTCCTCCACATCTTCCTCTTGGCTCCTCTGGCCCCCCATCCTCTTTCCCTTCTCCCCTCTCCCAGACACGCGTGATTCCGAGGCTCAGCCCTGTTCCTTCCTCCGAGCCCCCGCGGCACCCTGGGAAAGGGAAATTGACAAGTGAGTCACAGAATTAAAAAAAAGAAAAGGCTGTTGAGGATGTCTGCATTTAAAGCCGTAAAACCCAACCACTGGCACCGTTTCCCTCGG
>PVHT021183653.1:4384953-4395534 GCA_004024745.2 Catagonus wagneri | reverse complement strand
CCTCCTGTGCACCAAACCGAATGTGATTGTTTGCTGCTGCAGAACATCAAAGAGCAGAAGAATTGCTTGAGAAGAAAATATTGGGGTTATGCATTTGAGAGCAGCCTGAGCTTCCAGTGACCTCAGGGACTGTACATCCGCCTTTAATCAGCCCCCATAAGGATGGTTTGCTCATTGCGGAACAGCCTGTTGGGGGCTTGGTGGGTGGCGGGCGCAGCAGTGCCAGCCAGGGGAGGAGAGGGTTTGTGGCTTGGCCACCCTGCTCCCCGTGCCTAGCCGCAGCCCAGACGAAATCTGATTTTAAGACCCATTTGTAGCCAGAGGCCTTGGCTCTTGAGGGGTACCCCACATCAGCTCCCTCTGGGACCAGGAAAGGAAGACCCAGCTCCTGCGACTAGCCAGGTTCAGGACGCACCAAACTCTGATCTGTGAGGATGATCAGCCTTGAGGGCGGGGTACCACCTGGCAGCGGAGGCCCAGATGTTAGCGGGAGTGGAGGGGACGGGGGGTTGGCAGGAGGGAAGAGGATTAGCAAGTGCGTGTGGCTTTGGGGCCCAACCGATCAGCTACCGCCCCCAGAGCTTTAAGGAGCAATCACTAATGCGAGTTCCAGGCGGCACAGAGACCAGGCTTCCTCCAGGACCCTGAGCTGCTTGGATGACACCCCCAGTCCTGCAGCATCTTACATCCTTTGCTCCCTTTTCCTAGCATTCTAAAGCCTCGTATAGGAGCTGGAAGGGGCCATAAAGATGACCTGTTCTACCCAGCCAAGCGGAAGGGTCGTGCCGCTGCGGGTGATGCCACAGAATGGAAGTGGAGGCTGGGAAGGGTGCTGTGACACACCGGGAGTCACACAGCCAGCGACAGTCTGGCCTGGATCTCGGCCTGCCTGATTCCCACTGGCCCTCTTTCTACTTAGTGTGGGACAGCCTTTGACACCTCCAGGCTTCCAGCCCGCAGGAAGCACAGCCCCATCCATGTCCCGAGCAAAAGAGTCGCCTTCTCTGTCACTCGCTGCTCATTCCAGCCCCTGTCCCATTCTGCCCACGTCAGGGCCCTCTAGGTATGTAGCTGCTGTCCCTGCTGGACTGTGATTTCCCCAAGGCGAGGGTCAAGATTGTTCATCATTGTGTCCTCACAGTGCATGGCGCATGACAAGCTATTAATACACATTTGCTGAACTTGAATTTGAGCCTGCCCCATTGCTTCCCCACCTTGCTCGTGGTACCACTCAGAGCACAGGGACGTGGTCGGTGCCAGCCCATGCCGAAGCGTCTGACCCTCGCTCCCGATCACAGAGCCCCGCTTAGAAAGCCTGAAAGTCAGGAGGACAAGCAGGGTCAGTGCCATTGGTCAGCCACGTGGCCCTGCACCTTGGCCTCGGCCTCCGGGAGGACACGCTTCCGTTGGCCGTGTTGAATTTGAAGAGACAAGTGTCTTTCTCAAGTCTTCACTCCCGAGGAGGGATTTGCACTTTGATTATTTTTGAAAACAGGTTTGTGTAAAATTTGATTTGAGAAAACATTCTTCTCCCACATGCTGGAGGATTGAGGGTCTGTAATCCCTCTCAAATCACCCCGACGAGGTTGGTATTGCAGTGTCGGCATCAGAGCTAACAAAGGGGGATTAGCAAGGAAAATTCTACGTGAAAACCTGCCACGCGCTGAAGGCTTTCAGTGGAAAGCAGATAAGATAGGTACAGCCAAGCCATTTTTAACCCAGTTTTCAGAGCACTCAGAGAGCCCTCCTTCTGCGCTGACAGAGAGCAGGGGCTGGATTTAGTCACGCCTGTCCCCTCCCTTCCCCTCCGTCCTCTCAGCCGGGCGACGTGTTATTGTTGGGAGGACAAGGATCTCCTTCTCTGAAGCGGGGCGGGAGCCTGCTCTGGCCGAGGTGCCCCCTGCTTGGCCTCTCGGCCATTCAATGTGTGCCGGGGATCCCACAGGCCGCCGGGAGACGTGGACTGTTCCTTCTCGGTGCAGTGGCCACCCCAAATTCCGGATGATAAAGACACTTTGCTTTGTGTTGTCCTTCCCGATCGGGGGGCTGAAGGGCCAGGTGGCCCTCTGAGGGGCTGTGGGACCTCACAGTGGGGACTCCGGCTTGGGAGCGACCACAGGCTATTTGTGTAAACGCAGGCCAGTCTACTCCTGAAAGCCTCGGTTCCCTTTTCCTTAATGGACAGCATCCGCCTCTGGCTGTGTTGGGAGAATTAAATGAGATAATAATACACGCGGAGCCCTCTTCGTGGTGCCTGGCGTGTGATGAATGCTTAACAGATGGGTAGTAATGGTTATTCTGAGTGAGTACTGCTGCTACAGGTGGAGAAATCAGGAGAAAGGTCCACATGAGCCTGATTTTTTTTGTTTTTTTTAGGCCCGCACCCATGGCACAAGGAGGTTCTCAGGCTAGGGGTCGAATCGGAGCTACAGCTGCTGGCCTACATGACAGCCACAGCAACGCAGTATCTGAGCCGTGTCTGCGAACTACACCACAGCTCATGGCTACGCCGGATCCTTAACCCACTGAGTGAGGCCAGGGATTGAACCCACGTCCTCACGGGTGCTAGTCGGGTTTGTTACACTCTGAGCCTGAATTTTTTGAATAGGGAAAATCCTCGGGCTCACGTCCTTCCGCAAAACACCGTTGCCGGCCAGAAGTCGGGACTGTGTCCTCAAACTCAGTGCAAGTCTTGTCCGGCCCTTACTGTGACTCGATAAGCACTTGTCTTTTGACCACACTGTTTGGTGGCATCTCAGCTCCCAGAACCAGTCCCTTCCGTGGCCTGCTCGCCCCTAGGATGAGGGGGGATCAGGCTGGTGAGGGGACAGAAAAGTCTAGAAGAAAAAGCATTGAGGAGACACAGTGCCTTCCCACCCCGCTGCCTAGAGGTCCAGGGGGAAGCAGAGCCGGTGCCAACGGGTGAGGTGGGGAGAGATGTGCCCGCTGGAGCAGCGGGAAAGGCAGTGGCCTCTCCGGAGAGGTGGCGCCCTTCCCAGCCCTGAGAGCAGCCCCGGCCGCATGTGGATGGCCCGGGAAGACGGTACTTTACGGGGTGGAGGCTGCAGCCTGTTCACTGCCGAGTCCCTCCAACTGTCTGTGAAGCCTGAGGCCACCCGCTCTCTGGGCTGCAGTGTCCTCGTCAGCAAGCGGGGGTCTTTGCTGCCCCAACAGCCCCCTCCCCCTCTGGCCTGAGATAAGCCTGTGACTCAGCCAGCCGCTCCTGTCTCTTGACCCCACCCCCGTCCGCTTAGAGGGCTTCTCCCCAGTGACAGGGACCAGGTCACTGTCCTCTGTCACCCAGAGCTTAGCTCAGGGCCTGGCCCAGGGAAAAGGCTCAAAGCTGGAGGTAGGCGGTGAGACGGGCAGCTGGTTGGCTTAAGGAGTCGTGGACACCCGAACGCAGACACCTGTGTGCACACACACTCGTACATACATTCACACTCACACACACGCAGGCATACGTGTGCACACAGACACGCATGTACATGACACTCGTTTACATATACTCATATACGAAGCCCGCTGAAAGAGCTGCCTGCCGCGTGGCCGCCGTTCTAATGTGTTCTTTCCTGACAGCGTCGCTCTGGGCCTTCTTTCAGAGCGCAGATAGCCCAGAGCGCCTGCCCTTCAGGCGGAGCCGAATCACTCTCTCTGTCTCAGAGGGTCCTGGGGTCCAGCGCACGGCAGACCCCGAAATGATTTTTCAGGGGTGTGCCAGGGTCCGCTGGCCAGGCCCGGGGCTTTGGGGGTCTCCTCCCAGGCTTCCTGGGGAGAACGGGGCATAGAAACAGGTGCGGCCCTGCTTCCAGAAGCCCTGATGTGCGTCGCTGCCTCTCCCCCCACCCCCGCCCCGATCCAGCAGGGCCGGGTCTGCGGGAGAAGCTCTCCACTGAGCAGGGACAAAACGGGGCGGCAGCCAGGGCCCCGGGGACCCAGACTGAGGCTTGTCCTGGCCCAGCCTGCGGGCAGAGGGCTGTGAGGTGGGCAGGTCTTTCGCGAGGGCGCGCCCTTCCCCCGCACCCACCCCCGTCCCCGCCTGATACCCGCGCTCCCCTGCAACTTGCCAGCCAGCGTCCCAGCACGGCATGTGGCCTCGGGCCAGTAATCACCACAACCCTTGGATCTCGGTGCCATTTTCAGTTTTACAGATGAGGACACTGTGGCCCAAGGTAGTCGTATGAACTGCCCGAGGTCACACATCTGGGAAGTCAGAGTCGGGCTTTGAACCAGGAACGCTTGGTCTGTCTGTGCTCCACCTAAAATGGTCCAAAAGGGCCACTCTCTGAGCTCATTCTCTTCTAGAGTACGGAGTCGAGAGTCCAGATGCCTGATTTCAGACCTGGCCCTGCCTTCTGCCCGCGGTCTGACCTTGGGCAGTTTATTGTGCCCCCCATGCCTCAGTCTCCACATCTACAAAATGGGGGCAACACCAGCTCTTATTTCTCGGGGCTGCTGTGAGCCACAGTGCAGCGGGGCCATCAGCTCCCGCCAGGCCCACCGAGCGCGTAGTCAGCACGGGTTAGTGGTGTTGGGGACACAGCCCGGACTCACCTCCTCTCTCAGGAGGAGGCCGCTTGGCAGGGGGTGCTGGGTGCCTCCTGCCCCCCAGGCCGCATCAGCCCCACCTACACTCCAGAGCGTCATGGGACCCCCCAGGAGCCAGCACCCTTGCCTGGAATGGCAGGAGTCGCCGTGGGCCTTGGAGTGGAGATCCACGAGGCTCAGGGCCTCTGAGCCGAGCAGATGTGTGTTTTGTCCGTTAGGCCAATTAGCAGCAGGCGTATGAAGTGCATTTGACGACCCGTCCGCGGGCCACACGGCCAGGCCCGCTCTGGCCTGTGTTGCTATCTCTCGCGCTCCTTCCGGCGAGTTAGGGGACTGCGAGGAGGGGGAAGGGGTGCAGTGTGGGAGACCTCACCCTGTGCCCGCCAGCGGTGCTGGCGGGGACGGCCCGGCCACCGCGCCACCGGGACTCCGAGTGGCCGTCCGCAGGAGGCTGTCCCTCTGCCGCACTTTGCTGCCTCTCGGGTCCTGTGAGGCTGCGTGGGGCTCTCTTTCCTTCTTGAATCTCTTTCTGGCGTCGCTCCCCTCCCCCAGGTTTCCGAGCCTTCTCGGAGTCTCACCGAGATCTCTCCGTCTCTCGCATTGTCTGTGTCTGTCACTTGCCGTTTCCGTGGCTCGTTCTGCCCGACGCATCTGTAGTTTCTCATCACCCTCGCCCCGCCCGTCCAGGCCCCTCCAGCTGCTGCCTCTGGGGGCGGGAGAGCACTGTCCCCTGTCGCCAGGGCTCCCTGGGGGCCGTCCCAGATCCTGGGGCGAGCGTCACACGGGACCTTCAGGCCGCCCCGCATCCCTGGCCCGGGGCTCAGCACCAGCAGCCATCAGCTCTGCGGTCCCCTGACTCGGGGAGGGGCAACCTCGGAGCTCCCTGGCCCAGTTGGCCCAGCAGCCATGCAGGGCTCCTTGACAAGGCCCGGAGGGCTCACCGGGGGCGCTGGCGTCTCGGCCACTTGCCTGTCAGCACCGCTGAGGCTCCCACAGCCCAGGAGGCCCAGCGCAGGCACAGCGCTCGCCCCCCCAGACGGCGACGGCGAACCGTGAAAGCCCCCAGACCTGCCCTCGGCGCAGCGGGGTCACGCTTGAAGCAGAGCTGACTCCTCGTCGTCTTTTTTTTCTAACCCCCCAGGTCTGTCGGGCTTTTTTCAGGCTCATTAACACTGATCAATCTGCCATTTCTAATTTCCGTCTGAGTTTGGGAAGGACATGTTCCACCTGCGTTAGCGGTGTTCAGGGCCAGGCGGGGGCCGCCTCCGGGGGGACTGGGAGGCACTTCGGCAGATGGAGGCGGGCGCAGGACTGATGAAAACCACGTGGACACGTCGGACCGAAGGGAAAGCGGAGGCAGGAGCGCTGTCTGAGAAGCCAGGGTGGTGACCTTGGCGTTGGGAAGTCGGGGCTGGGCTCAGAAAGCGGGGAAAACCTAGGTGGGTGGACGGTGGGGCTCTGGAGAGGCCAGGTGTGCGGGCTGGGAGAACCCCCCAGGGAGGTGGCCGGGGGACGCCAGGCCGGCAGTCAGTCAAGTCCCATCCAGGAGACGCGGGTGTGGGAGAGGCGAGCCTGACAGCAAGGCGAGGGGAGTACGCGGTCACGAGAAGGAAGACGTGGGTGGAAGGGGGTCCAGGCGGGGCACGGGCGGGGTCTCGTGTCAGGAGCCGAGCCGTCCTTCCAGGAGTGTGGCCCGAGTGCTGGAGGTGCGTGGCCACATGAGGGACCTAAGCATTTACTGTGTGAAGGAGGCGTTGTTGGCGGAGGGGTGGGACGGACGGGGAGTCTGGGGTCAGTAGACGCAAACTCTTAGGTTTAGAGTGGATAAGCGGTGAGGCCCTGCTGTCCGGCACAGGGAGCTGTGTCCGGTCTCCTGGGACGGAGCGGGGCGGGTGATAGTGTGAGAAGAAGGACGTGTGTGTCTGTGTGACCGGGTCACCGTGCCGCACCGCAGGGACCCGCACCACGTTGTCAATCAACTGCACTGTAATTTAAAAAATAAGTAAAATAAAATTTTAAAAAAAGAAAGCATCGTTGGGGTTCCCATTGTGGCTCAGCGGTAATGAACCCCACTGGTGTCCATGAAGATGCGGGTTCAACCCCTGGCCTCTCTAACTGGGTTAAGGATCCAGCGCTGCCGTGATCTATCGTGGTGTAGGTCACAGATACGGCTCGGATCCCGCGTTGCCGTTGCCGTGGCTGTGGCGTCGGCTGGCAGCTACAGCTCTGATTTGACCCCCAGCCTGGGAACCTCTATATACCACACGTGGGGCCCCATGAAGCAATACATATATATATATAGAGAGAGAGAGAGAGGTAAAATATACACAACATAAAACTTACCATTTTAACCATTTTTAAGCGTGCAGTTAAGTGCATTCAGCTTGTACCACCACCACGTCGCCGTCATCCCTCTCCAGAACTCTGCTATCATCCCAAACCAAAATGCTGTACCCATTATACACTAAGCCCCCCCCCCAGCTGCTGGTAACCACCATTCAAGCACCTCATATAAGTGGAATCATATGATAGTCATCCATTTATGCACAGTTTATTAATTTTGCATAGTGTCTTTGAGGTTCATGCATGTTTTACCATGTGGCCAGAATTTTTTTTCCCCTTTTTTAAAGTTGAGTAATAGTCCGCTGGATTTCCGTACCGTATTCTGCTTATCCACGCGTCAGTGGGCACTTGGGTGGCTTCACCTTTTGGCCACTATGACTGATGCCGCTGTGCATGTGGATGTACAGGTGAGTCAGTGAGGACTTTCTGAATGAGCGCGAGGCCTGGAGGAGGGGCTGTGAGGGGCGGGGAAGGGAGAGGTGTGCTTGGGGGTGGGCTGAGCTCAGCGGGGACCTGGGGCTGGAACCAGGCTGAGGGGCTGGCAGTGCGACATTGATAGGGCCTGAGACCTACCGCGTACTGCCCCCAGAGCCACAGGGGCAGCCTCGGGAGGGTGGGACCCCGATGGGAGAGCGTGTGCTGAGACAGGGGGCTTGTCCTGCTCTAAAACCCGTGGTTCTAACTGTACCAGGAAGCTGAGATGGGAAGGCAGGGCTGCCGGGGCCCAGGCCCCCACTCTTCCCTCCTCAGCTCAGAGGACGCGGGGACTGTCTGCTCTCCCGCCCTGGGAAGGGGCCGTGAGCGGAGGCTGCCCCTGTGGCTCTGGGGGCAGTACGCGGTAGGTCTCAGGCCCTCCTTCACTCGGTTCCATAAGCGGGTGTTGTGGTAGAGACAGCCCTAGACGAGGGTCAGGAGAGCCGATTGCAGTTCTGTCTGTGTATCCACCCAGCTGCGTCACCCGGGCACCTCCGACTCTCATCTCTAGAACTGGAAAAATGACATAAGGATGGTTCTCTTGTCGGAATACTGGGAGGGTCAAGTGCAGTACGGGGAGAACAGGCCTTATAAAACATAAACCCCCTTTCAAATATTAGGGTGTGGGGAGTTTCCTGGTGGCTCGGCAGGTTAGGGATCTGGCATTGTCACTGCTGTGGCTCAGGTCTGATCCCTGATCTGGGAATTTCTGCACACTGCAGGCGCAGCCAAAAAAACAAAAAAACAAGCAAAAAGCGCTGTGGCCACAGGAGAATGAGAAAATGCATGCGCCCCCACCAGAGGCCTGTCCCACTTGGCCACGTCACCAGGTGTGTGATCTTGATCTTGGACGAGGCGCTTCTTTGAGTCTGAGTTTTCTCAGCACCGAAATAAGGATGTTGAAACCTACCCTAACTACAGAACAGAAACAGACTCATAGACGTACGGAGAAGCCTCGTGGTTACCGGTGGGCAGCGGAAGGGGTGGGAGGGACGGGGAGTTTGGGGTTAGATTTCGAACGGATGAGCAATGAGGTCCTGCGGTGCAGCACGGGGAACTCTATCCAGTCTCTTGGGATAGAACCTGATGGAAGATGCTATGAGATAATGTGCGCATGTATGAATGGGTCACTCTGCTGTACAGCAGAAATTGGCACAACGTTATACATCAACTATGGTTTTTAAAAAGAAAATTTAATGAGATAAGATAAGCAAAATGCCTGGTAGCAGAGGTGCCCGAGTTCCCTGCTGGCAAGAGACCCCCTCATGCCAGGAGTTGTGATTATTGAGCCGAAAGCTGAGCGAAGCCATGGGTCCCAGATGGGTTCACATAGAAAAGGGTGCCTAGGCACCCTGGTGGTGGGGAGCACGAGAGCAGAGGCTCCTAGGTGGGGGTGCGGGTGCTGCTGAGGGTGGTGGGCGATGGGCCCGCCTCACCAGGTGCCCCCACCCCGCGAGGGGCCCCGAGACGGGCCTTCAGTCAAAGCTTTGAAGATCAGCACCAGCCCAGGTGCCCAGGGCCCCGGGGAAACCGAGCAGATCTGAGGAGAAGCATCCTTAGACGGTGGCAAGGAGGAGGTTTTTGCATGAGAAGGAGGTTTAAGGGGGAGGGGGGACGGGGGGCCCCGTCACCTGTGGGAGCCTCTTGGCGGAGCGGGCGCTTGCGGAGAAACACGCGCCCTGCGTCTCAGGACGAGCCCTGCCCCCTCCGCCCCGGGAGAAAAGGAATAAATTATGTTTCCTTGGTAACAGGGTGTCCACCTAAAAAAAAAAAAAATAGAAAATTAATTGTCTGCTGTAATTAGTGTAATGACCTACACCATTAGAGGTTATTTACCACAGAAATAAAACTTCCCACCAGAAATGTCAGCTCATCCTCACGCGCATAAAGTCTCCCAGGAGCCGCTGCCGACAGGCCTGGCTGATTTCTCATGCGGGTCCCCCCGCCCCCCCAGCACCCTTCCTGGGGAATTAGGGTGCCGGTCATGGGCGGGCGGCGGGCATCTCGGAGCAGGTTATGAGATTTGTCTGCCGTGTGCCTGTTGCTTGTTGCCAAAAGCCCTCCGCGCCCTGCCCCCGGGGGGAGGGGGCGGGGGACAAGATTGAGGTGTTGGGACAGTCGTTGGGGACAGCAGGCCGAGGGGAGCTGGGCCCCGCCAGGCCCGGGGTGGGAAGTGTGGGCCCTGGAAACAGAGGGGTGTTGAGTGCCTGGAAAGGTGTTGAGAAAATAGCCCCCTCCGCACACGGGGGCCTCCGCACACAGAGTTTTAGGGTCCGCGCACGCGTCCACGTGCTCCCCCTCGTTGGACCCTCACTGCGAGGGGACGAGCAGCTTAGCAACCCCCTTTAAGGACGAGGACACTGAGGCTCGAGAGGACAGGATAGCCAGTAAATAAATAAAATACCCCCCGACTCTTTAACTACCTGATAAAGGCGGCTCTTTATCCAACCGAGAAGCCATAAGCACCTTGGATTAAGAGGAGGCGGTACCCCAGTAGGCAGCCCGGCGGCAGCATGGGTGCCCGAATTCGCTGCTCAGTGTCCTCTCCAAGCCCTTTACTTTCTGCGGCATCCGCAGGGGATCGTGGCTGCTCCAGCTGAGCCGGGGCAGATGGCCATTCGGTCTGACTCTGTGCAGGTCTGATGCCAGAAGAGCGGAGGGTCTCAGCGGAAGCCCCCCGGGGGGCATTGTACCCTCTGACCGGAAGCTGGTGTGAGGGGTCTCCAGCCTCCCTTGAACCCAGGGCTTAGCTGCAGATAATCGGTGGGACCCCCACTCCCAGCGCCCGTGGAGCCATTCTGGACCTTGGGGCCCTTGACGGGGAAGAAGGCCAAGGCGACCTGAACCTCAGATCGAAGGGGATTCCGAGGTTCCAGGCGGATTTGGAAACGGGCTGGGAGGGACAGCAGGTGGAAAGGAAGTCCTTCCAGGTTCAAAAGCATTCATCGGGGTCTGGCCCTTTTTGTTCTGCATTTTGGCCTTTTGATGTACAGCTTGCTTGCGTCTGGGTCAGATAATCCTTTTCAGGGTGAGAGGCATTTGCGTGGACGCTGGTGGCCCAGGTCAGAGCCTGAAGTCACTCCTTGGCCCTTGAACCCCCTCACACCCAGGTGGGTCCAGCGGGCACCCCTGTCCATCCCTCACAGAAAATCTTCATAAACTTCAGGTCCAAATGCAACCCCTGGCTGGACTCACAGCTTCCTGCGCTGACGTCAT
>PVHT021183653.1:4343792-4377877 GCA_004024745.2 Catagonus wagneri | reverse complement strand
GGGTGATGCAGACAAAGGACATGGCCTCTGCCTCATTCAGCAGCCCTGTAGGAAGTCTCGCTTTCCAGGGGACATCCGCCCCAGCAGTGGCGGTGGCACTCAGAGCCATCCCAAAGGGGACTGAGGGACATGCCTGCAGATGCCAGTGTTGGGACTGGCCTAAAGCGGCCCTAGCAGCGAAAGGTCCCATTTCTCAGTCCCATGCTCTCTTGGTCCGGTTGGTATGCCTCTCCCCGCCCTGCTCTTTGCTTTCCCAGCTCAAAGGCAAGCATCTATTTACCTGCAAAGACTGATTCTTTTTTTTTTTTTTTAGCAAACCAAACCTAAAAAAGAGAGGATGACAGCCATGTGAACTGTTTTGTTTTAGGGCTAGAATTTCTTTGCTCTTTAGATGGGTGGGTTTCTGAAGCTAGCTTGGGATGGCAAGAAAGTTTATAAAAAGGGGGGGGGCGCACCAGTGAGCAGAAGGGAAAACGGGGTGCTTGGGGGAACACGACTCATAGCCAAGTGGTGAAAAACTGAGAGCTGTCATATGAAAGAGGGAATTCACCTATTCTCCAAAGAGCAGAACCCTGGGGTAGCCGTTCCAAGGTCATACGTTTTATTCTTATGTAATTAAAATGATCTGAAAATGGAATGTTGCCTTTAGAAGGTAGCCAACTCCCCGTCAGTGGAGGTGCTCTCGCGAGGACCCAACAACCGCCTGGTAGAATGTCGGAGAAGCCATCCAACCACTGAATGAGGTTAAGGCCCTTCCATCCTGGCGTGTCCGTAGCTGTATAAAAAGAAGCTGTATCGAATAGCTCCAGAATTTGCTTCAAGTAATGTTGAATTCCATGTTCTTTGCCAGTTGTCCTTTTCGAATGAGACGTCATCCTGGTAAAGGTGTTGTTGAGATCAGAGCTAGTGTGAGCGGGAGAGGAAGAGAGAGAGAAAGAGGTGGGAGACAGGGAGGGGGAGGCTGAGGGGCAGGCAGGTCTACTGTTAGAGACCTAGTTTATTAAGAGTCTTCGCGGAGTTCCCGTCGTGGCTCAGTAGTTAACGAACCCAACTAGTAACCACGGGGACGCAGGTTCGATCCCTGGCCTTGCTCAGTGGGTTAAGGCTCCAGTGTCGCCATGAGCTGTGGTGTAGGTTGCAGACGTGGCTCAGATCCAGCGTTGCCGTGGCTGTGGTGTAGGCTGGGCAGCTATAGCTCCAATTCGACCCCTAGCCTGGGAACCTCCACATGACGCAGGTGTGGCCCTAAAAGGACAAAAGACAAAAAAAAAAAAAAAGGAGCTTTGCCAGTCACCCAGGGGGACATTGTCCTGCATGGTCACTTGGGCGTGGATAGAGAATGTGTCCTTCAGCCAGTTCCAGCGGGCCTGGCCCTGCAGCCCCTCCTCCGAGACAGCCGGGGCGGAGGGAGGGGGGTGCAGAAATGTGACCCGAGCCATTTTGTTCCTAGCATCTCAGAGAAACCCCACCGTCCTGTGACCTGGAATCAGGGACTTGTTCTGGGTCACACAACTGCAGGGAGCGTGTGAGTGTGTGTGTGTGTGCTTGTGTGTTGCCTTATGACAGTGTGTTACAGGTGGTGGTTTTTTTTCCCCAAATGGCCTAATACGCCAGTGTTTGTGGAGCATCCTTGGAATCAAAGTGTCTTTGGCGTAATTATTGTTAATTGCTTAGACTATTCTATAAACTCATCCAATTAAGAGAAAGTTATTAACTTTATAAAATATCGCAGGCACCCCACGGTGCCGTGTGTAGATGGAATAACAGTTTGAGAGGCAGAGTCAGCGTGAAATATCATGCAAATGAGGAGGCCTATTTACTCCTTTTTAAAAATACGACAACATCCACCCTGTGGGGGTGGGTTTCCTCGCAGTTGGCCAGAAACACTGGGGCCAGTGGCTGAACCTCGAGGGCTTCCCAGCCCGGCTCAGCTTCCCTAGAACTAGCCTGGAGGGTACTTTGAGCTGAGGCTTCTGTGAGCTCAAAAGGTGTCCCTGGTAGACTCCAGAATCCCAGCTCTACCACTTATTGGCTGTGTGACCTTTTGATGCCTACCTAACCTCTCTGGGCCTCCATTTTCTGCTCTGCAAAATGAAAACACTGACCTCCTAGTGTTGTCTAGAGGATTCAATGAATTATTACGCAGAAAACACTTGGAGTAATACCTGACATGTAGTAATAGTCAACAAATTTCCATGAATCGGGATGTCTTTATAATTGCTGGACTTTTCACCGTAACTCTGTGAAAGGGTCAGTATTTCCCATAAAAGTCCTCTTATCTGTTGTATGAAGAAATTATTGTGTCAGTAAGAAATTATAAAGTCCCATTATTCTAGTCATTATAGTATTATCATTGTAAGATCAAGCACAGTGGGCCTGAAATTTTTGAATCGACATTTTAATATAGTATAACATACATGTGTCAAAAGACATAGATTCATAGACACATGGGTGGATGATTTTTCACGAAGTAAACATATCAGTATAATTATCATTTAACTCAAGAAATAGAACCCAGCACCCCAGAGGCAAAAAAAAAAAAAAAAAAGTCCCCCGCCCCGATAAAAAAAAGTGTATTATTGAATTATGCAAAGTGTATTCTTTTGGGGGGTCTGACTCCTTTTGCTGGACCTTATTTTAGTTTAAATTCATGTGAGATTCATTCCTTCAAGACTGAAACACACTCAAATATCCATTAGCAACAGTACACATAAACTGTTCCATATTTATACAATGAAATACTGCACGACAATGGGAAGCCGCAAACATGAACGTCAGTGGCAATGCGGCCACTGAGGACTTGGGGACTATTTGTCAACAGAGAGCCTGACCAGAGATTATTGAAAGTCTTGGGTCACTGACAGCGGCCACATTTCTGAGCCCCTGTGTCATCTCCAGCAGCAGGGTCGGTTTCCCAAGCTCTGGCTCTCCCACAGGCCATGGTCCTGGTGCCTTTCCAGGCTGCTGAGAGTGCCAAGCCACGCCCCAATCCAGTAAGACAATGGGTAGTGCTTTGGAGTGGAAAGTTTGGTAGGTCATGAGCACCCCATCACTAGGGGCATGTAAGTAGACACTAGGAGGCTGCCTTGAAAGGCCATTCAAGCATCAGAAGGCTGAAAACAGGGCTGTAGCCACAAAGTTTGGCAGTGGGACAATCTCAGGGAGATCTGGACTAGATAAAAATGGTGGTTGTGAGCTGACTGTTGACCCCAGCTCCATCCAAGTGAGCAAATCTTTCTAGCAAATCTTTCTAGCAAGAAACCGCACGGCCCTGCTCTGCTGGGATTCCCTGTGCTGCTCCCAGCCCGGTCGTGGGGGCAGCACTAAGTAAATGAACAATCACCGAGGACCCGAGGGTCACAGCCGGGACACTTTAGCCAACAGCCGCTTAATCACCTGGCCAGTCAGGTTGGGAAATTGCATTTCTGAGGATCGCCTCGTCCTCTGCCTGCATCCTGGAAAAGCGGATGCTACCCCCCCCCACCCACAGAAGCACCTGCCTGGGGCTTAACGAGACCCATGGCCCCGCTGTGCCCCGTTCTCTGTAGCCCGGCCAGACACACTGCCTCCACGACAATGGAGGACATCCAGGGAGCTGCCACGTCAATGGTGAGAAACCTGCCCCTGCTTCTCCCTGAAACTGACCTTGAAGACCAACAGGTTCAAGTCATCGGACTTCTCCGTCCTGCTCCCCTGTCTGCGTGGCTGCTTCCATGAAATCTTCCCCAGCTTCAGGAAGGCAACCTCATTCTGTTCCCAAGTTCGTGCAGTGGGGGTTGTGAGCAGGATTAGCCAGTTCCCCAGCAGACCTGTGTCCCAGACTTTAGGGTGCGATGGGGGTGTGGGAAGAGGAGGCAGAGGCCGACAGCTCTTCCCCAGGGTACAGGACACAGAGCAGCTGTCTGGAAGGTCGCCCCGATCGTGGCCTGTGGGAGAGCCCGAGCTTCGTCCCCCGGATGATGGTCCTGGGGCAGCGTCTTCTTTCCATTTCAGCATCATTGTCACCTCCATTTCTTCATTTCACTGTCGCAGCAGCCCGTCAGGAGGGCATTTCTGACCCCGTTCCCCAGAGAGGGAAACCGCTGCTGGGGACCGAAGTCCCTCTCCACAGATCTCCATGCCACGTGACCCACCGGCAGCCTGGGACAGGCTGATCCAGCGTAGATTCTTTGCCAGCTCTCTCCTGGGCACAATTAGCTGGCCACAAACTGCACCCTCTCTCTCTCGGCATCAGAGCCACCCCCTTGCTCCCTCCTGGTGGGCTGCTGTGACAGGGAAATGAGAAAACCAAGGTGACGGAGATGCTGAAATGGAAAGAAGCTGCTGCTCCAGGCTCCTCATCCCGGGGACCAAGCTCCGGCTGATGCTCCAGCCTGATGCTGCCCCGGGCCGGGCTCCCCGCAGAGGCGGTGCCCGCCAGGCTGTGAAGCGGCAGATGCTGAGTCTTGGGTGGTGACCCAGGGCTCCTCCTTGGCCACCTCGGCTTCTCCTCCCCGCAACTCCAAGAAGTGAGCCATCGCAGGTCAGCTTCCCTGAGTGTCCAGATCCCTGTGGGGTTTCCCCCGGAGCCAGGGAGGGCCGACCGGGCTGGGCACCGCCAGGCCCCGGGTCTCCGTGCCGGCATCACTGTTCATTAGCTCTGTGACCTTGAGCAAGTCACTCAGCTATTTTGAGCCCGGGTTCTTAAGTCCCACGGGCATAATGGTCCTTGCCCTGCCTACCTCGGGAGATTGTTTTAAGATTCAACACAGGGTATTAAAGGGGGAGGAGAAGGCGGAGGAAAGCAGACTCGGCTGAGAGAATGAAAGCCTCTTCATTAGGTAATGCAGCTTCGATTTGGAATCACCGGGGGAGGTTTTCAGACGCTGGTGCCCACGCTGCGCCCAGACCAACGCAGACAGGACCCGGGCACCCAAGTGATCCCGCTGAGCACGGGGCTGAGAACCTGTGGTGCCGGGTCCTCACCCCTCGTGGGGGGCATTGGCAGGGCTGCTAGTCCGTCTGCTAGGCCGCTCGCCAAGGGCCCTGCACACCAGGCGCGGGGCTGGCTGTTGAGGTGGGAAAGCGAGCGGGCCCAGGGCCCTTGACCTCCAGGGCAGTCAGGCCTCAGCCGGATACGCACCCACGCGGTGCAGAGATGCCGGCGAGGACCATGCCCTGTGGCAAAGACCTGCGGAGACACAGAGATCTTGCGGGTCTTTTCTTCCCTGTGGCCCCTTCCCTCCGCTCTTTGCAGGGAAGCAGGCGGGAAAAGTCACCCTAAATATCCAGAGAGCCCCGAAACTTCCCCCAAGCCCCGCCCACCCCAGTAGCCAGATCAGGATGTAGCCAACAGAACTCAGTGGCCCTCCCTCCAGAACCCCTGCCCCCGCATTTGGACAAGGCAAGGGGTGGCCCAGTGGCTGCACTGCGGGGCCTGCTCCCACCGTCCCCTGGGCCCCTCCCCTGGCTCTGGCAGCAGGCAGCCGGGAAGAGCAGCCTCAGTCCCAGACCCCCTGGGGCGGGTTATATTTGGATGTTAAAAGTAATGACACATCTCCATGCCCCCCTCCCCCCTCCCGCCTGATGCGGTGAAGGCTCCTGGCAGGGAGGGGGCCGGCTTATATTTAGGTCTGGCGTTCCCTGGTAGGCATCCTGTTCTGAAATGGAAATTCTTTTAATAGCTAGTCAGCCCCGAGCGCTTAATGAGCTGGTGTTTGACTTTTTGATTTCTCGTTCTTGGTGGAGGACTGTGAGCTGCCTCAGCTAATTAGGGGTCCCACCCACCCAAAGCATCCTGTTTTTTTGAGCGTGGGGAAGAGGAAGAGAGCACTCTTACTATCTCTCAGTGTCCCCTTTCCCCTTTAGGCTTCTGCCTCACCTAAGAACTTTGCTTTCTGATTGGAATTCACTTCTTCCAGGAAGTCTTCCCAGATTTATCCACCTGCCTCCAGCCATCTCTTTACCATTATTCCCAAAGTGCCCTTGAGTCTTTTTCTGAGGTCCCTGCTGTGTGTCCCCAGCAGCATCAGCAGCATCACAAGAATGCCCGTCTCCTCTTTGGAATCAAAGAATGTTAGGGCCGACTTGACCTTCAAGGGTCAAGGATCCCTTTAAAAATCTGATTTGAAGGGCTGGGGGCAAGGGTGGTGGGGATGAAGAAGATGGGCCCCCTACCCAGAAAAAAGGTACGTGTACACCAAATTTGAACACAATTTCAGGGATATTTGGACCCTCAAAAGTCCATCTGTGGAGCCTGGCTTATCTCGTCCAAGCTCCTTGACTCACAGCAGAAGCTATGACTAAATCAGAGCTGGAAAGTGATCTACCCAAGATCACACAGCCAGCGGATGGCAAAACTGGGACTCGAACCCTGGCCTGCGCTCTGTCCCCCTCGCCCTGTCCCCCAGGCTTCTTCTATCAACACCCCCCTGTCCTGCCTCTTCACAGGCTCCTCGCCCACCCTCCAGGCCACTGGCCCGCGGGGCGCAGGGAGGAAGGCTTTGCACTTGAAAACCACTCTCCTCTTACAGGTGAGCTGTGGCTTCTCTGCGAGGAGACACAGGCCAGCTGGGTGTGGGGCCCTCTGAGCCTCTGCCACTGCCAAGGGCACGGCAGGAGGAGGCAGGGCAGCGGTGACAGGGAACCACCGCGGTGTAGTTCTCGCGGGGGACAGTGGCCGGGGCGTCACCGGCCCCCTAGCTCCCGCGTGCGCCGGTGTAACCAGCATTGATCTCTTTATTACCTCCTGGGAGGGCAGCTTCATTTGTCAAGCAAAACTGCCTTTGTATCTGCAGCTCAGGAATCGATCCCCCCACGGCGGGGCTGGAGGTTGGGGTGCTGGGGTGGGGGCGGGGAGGCGGGAGAGGGAAGCAGGCCAGAGGAGAGCTTGACAGTGTGGTGCTGATGTGGAAAATGAAAATAGAAACCTTCCAGACTGATGGGAAACATATGCCTTGTCTGATGATATTTTCTGAGTTCTGATGGGGATAATGCAGTTGGAAAGTCGGCGAGCCGGGGGGTTTGCGCGCCCGTGCCGGGCTGGGGGCGCGGGGAGCGGAGGAGGCCCTCAGCCCGGCCTGGGGGCTCCGTCTGGAAAGCCGCTCCTGAAGTGCAAGAAGCCAAGACCGGCCCTTCCTGTCTAAGCCTCCTTCGTTTCGATTCTATCCAGAGTTTATTGAACACCTAATGTGTACAGAGCACTGAGTCTGGGGCTGAGGGGCGTTCGGACATGAAAAAGGTTGGCTTCTGGCTCCCTGAGACCTCACGTCCGGACAGGAAAATTCATGAACTCCTCCAAAATTCAGCTGAGCAAAAGGCTCTTCAGAGAGGCAGTGTTATGGGCTGTGGGTGAGGTTAAAGGCAACCGGCAGTTTCGTAGGAAAGATGTAATGTGTCTAAAGACTGCGCAGGACTTCGTCAGGCAAGACGGAAGGGCTCTTCAGGGAAGGAAATGACTCAAATAAAGGCCTAGGGAGAAAAGAAGGGTTTCCACAGTCGTGTAAAGTGATTTGACAGCCGCTGGGTGTGGACCGGGGAGAGAAGGAAGGAGTTAAAGAAACCTGTAGGGTGGAGTTAGTTCCCTTTGTGGCTCAGTGGTTAACGAATCCGACTAAGAACCGTGAGGTTGCGGGTTTGATCCCTGGCCTTGCTCAGTGGGTTAAGGATCCGGTGTTGCCGTGAGCTGTGGTATAGGTTGCGGATGTGGCCCGGATCCTGCGTGACTGATGCGTAGGCCAGCGGCTACAGCTCCTGTTAGACCCCAAGCCTGGGAACCTCCATATGCCGTGGGTGCGGCTCTAGATAAGGCAAAAAGACCAAAAAGAAAAAAAAAAGAAAGAAGCCTGTAGGGTGTCTTGCCAGGACCCTGGAAGGCTCTGGATCGTTCCCAGGAAAAGGGGCACAGGATGGATGAGAAGTGTGGCAAAGGGAAGCGACAGGCTCGTCGGACTTCTGTTTGGTCATCCCATGAATATGCTGGCATCTTCTTAGGCCAGATACCGTGTCCTGCTCTCGGAAGACCACGCTGAGCAGACATGGCGCCTGCCGTTTTGGAGCTTAGAGTCCAGTTGAGAGACAGACGTAGATCAAATAATCCCGAACTTCCACATGCCGTAGGTGCACATCCTTAAAAGGATAAAAAAAAAAAGGGAAGAAGAAGAAGCGGTAGGTGTGTGAGACCTGAAGGATGAGTAGGAGAAACAGGGAGGAGCATGCCAGGCAAAGGACTGGCAGGTGCAAGGCCTGGGGGCAGCGGGGGAGGACGGAGAGTCGGAGGGTCACCCAGCATAGCCCGAGGGGGCAGGCAGGCTGGGGCCAGACCTGGGGCCTTCATGGGCCGTGCTGAGAGTTTTGGCCTTTTTTTTTTTTGGTCTTTTTAGGGCCACACCCACTGTATATGGAAGTTCCCAGGCTAGGTGTCCAATCGGAGCTGTAGTTGCCGGCCACAGCCACAGCCACAGCCACAGCGATGCCAGATCTGAGCCATGTCTTCAACCTACACCACAACCACAGCCACACCAGATCCTTAACCCACTGGGCGGGGCCAGGGATTGAACCTACATGCTCATGGATACTGGTCGGGTTCGTCACCACTGAGCCACAGCGGGAACTCTCTTCTTCTAGCTGTGCTGCCTGGGTAGGCAGAGGTGCCCTCCCATGATGCTTTGGGGAGGAGGAGCAGGCATATCCTTCTTTCCTGGAGGATGACATGGCAGGAGATAGAGACACAGGGAGTGTTCGTACCCCCTGACTCAGCCATTCTACTTCTAGGAATCCCCCCCCACCCAGAGATCTGAGTATCCTTAGCACCTGTGCAAAGGGATCTGTGTATGAGTTTGGGTATTTCTGGCTTTTTGGCGTTATCACCTGTAGTCACAGAAACCTAGAAGCAACGGCAACTCTCAGGAATAGGGAGCCGGTTATCTGAATATAGCTCTTGTAACTGAATACTGGGCAACCGTTGCAAGGCACGGGGTGGCTCTGAGCATGCTGACCAGGACTAACCTCCAAGACCTCTTCAGAGGGAAGAGAAAAGCAGAAAAGAAGAGGCGCCGTGCACGGTGGGCTCCACTGGGCGGGCCGCGTCAAAGACCTCTCACCTCCATCACCCCTTCTCTCCGAGTGTCCCCACGGCCGGGCCCCGCAGCCTGGCTCCTGCTAACCCATGCATTTGGGTCACTACATTTGGGGTGAGGGAGAAGACGGGTCACCCCGGAAACTAACGAGAGTGGTTCTCGACAAGGTCTGTGTTGACACATCAACCCTGTAGCCAGGAGACCAGAGAAGAAGCCCCACCACCGGCCAACACCGACGTCTCGGAGACTCGGAGGCATGCAATGTGTAGCTGGAAGGGGAAGGAAGCACGTGTGACTAGAAAATGCAGTTGTGGCCACGACAGGGGGAGGGACAATCCCCTGCCGACCTCACGGGAGAAGAGAGTGATCGGGTGTCTTGTTGGCGTGAGGAGTATTCATACACAGTCCATGGGAACTAGCCATGGATTTCTCTCCCCAAGCCCTCGGCTGGGGACAGCTTGATAGCCCGGATGCAGGCAGTGTTGGTGCCTCCCTGGGGTTGGGACGGGGGCAGGTTGCTCTGTTGGGTATGTTTGGGGGTTTGTACCTCTTTTGGGGGGAGGCGGGCATGGATGGTTTCCAAGTCGAGAGTGATCGCTAGCATATCCTCAGAAGTTCAGAGTTCCCGTTGTGGCTCAGCGATCTGACTAGCATCCATGAGGATGCGGGTTCCAACCCTGGCCTCGCCCAGTGGGCTGAGGATCCAGTGTTGCCACAAGTTGTGGCGTAGGTAACGGATGCAGCTCGGATCCCAAGTTGCTGTGGCTGCGGTGTGTACCAGCAGCTGTATCTCTGATTCGACCCCTAGGATGCAGGTGTCATCCTAAAAATAATAATAATAATAATGATTTTTTTTTTAAAAAAGAAGTTCTTATAGGGAAGTTCATCAGGGTAGGTTTTGAGGAGGACAGGGACAAAGGTCAGGCCCACCGACTTTACATTACGGTCATGGGAGAAGGCCGGGTGCAAAGCCGGTCTCCCAGACTCTTACATGTTACGTCTACCGCTCCATTTCATCAGATAAATACGTATATAAAGTTAAAAGGCAAACTACAAGCCAAAAAAAATTATTTGAGACAAATATAGCAATGGGTAAAAATAAAAACCCTTCAGATGTAGTCCTCTTCTCCATCATTAAGGAAGAAGTAACATTGAAAAAGAAAAAGGAGCGAACAACATGACAGAGAGTCATGAAAGAGATGAAAATAGTTGAAACAAATATATTTCAAAAATCAACCTCACTGGTAATCAAAAATGCAAACTAAAGCAAGCTCCCATTTTTGCCCTTTCAATATGGCATGTATTTAGAATTATGTAATGCTCAACGCTGGAAAAGGTGAGAAGGACACTTAGGCAAACTGCTCTTGGTAGTGAAAATTGGCACAATATTTACAGTGATATGTGTCAGCACCTGTGGTGATGTGTCAAAGAGCCTCAAGGAGTTCCCGCTGCGGCACAGCGGGTTAAGGATCGGGCATCGTCTCTACAGCAGTGCAGGTTGGATCCCCGGCCTGCTGCAGTGGGTTAAGGTTTCAGTGTTGCCACAGCTGCGGCACAGCTGCACCCCAGAATCCATCCCTGGCCCGGGACTTTCCATATGCTTTGGGTGTGGCTGAAAAAAAAAAAGGAAAAATTTCCTATAGACCTAATAATTTCATTTCTAGGAATTTATCCTAAGCAAATAAACGGAAATACTGACAAAGATTTTTATGGTGAAAAATTAGAGATGGTCTAAATACCAACAGGATTTTGTTTTTTTCTTTTCACGGCCGTACCTGCAGTATATGGAAGCTCCAGGGCCCAGGGGTCGAACTGGAGCTGCAGGCGAGGCCCACGCCACAGCCATGGCCACAGCCACACCAGACTGAGCTGCATCCTCATAGACACTATGCTGGGTTCTCAACCCACGGAGCCACCGTGGAAACTCCATGGGGGTCATTTAAACATATGACAGGACGCGGGTATAGCGCACTGTTACATGGGTGTGATGCATACTGGTTTATGAAGACTGTTCCATGACAGGAAAATGTCCTCAGGTGGCTGTGAAGTAAAATGAGCAGGGAATATATGTCCACTCTGATCTCAACTCTGCTGACGTGTTGTGTGCGTGTGTTTAAATACACATATAAAAGTTTTAAATGAGATTAAGGAAATTCACTGAGCCCTTAATGGAGAAAGTTGGTTTGTGGGTTTCAATTCCATTTTTTTTATACTTTTCAATATGTTTCAATTTTTTAATAATAGGTATACTTAACTTTTATGATCAGAAAAAAATTACTCAATAAAAGTTACATCTATTTGCAAGGCTGTGTTAACCACACCGGACCATTAAGTACGGACTTCCAGTGTGGAGTCGCTGTCGCGTTGCTGCTAAACTTTTCGTTTGTTCGTGCTTACGCAGTTCCCATGCAGATTTCCCGTGCCTCACCCACCGTCCTTTGGCTCAGAGCCCTCACACAGGAGGGCTCGAAGCACAGGCCGTGGGTCAAATGTACACCCCACCGTGCGGACTGAAACTTCTGTCAGCTTCCACACTGGCCTCGTTTCTCAGGAGCTGCCTTCCCTCTGATGTAAGTGGAGGAAGGGAGTTTTATTTTTTTGCTTTTTAGGGCCGCACCTGCGGCCTATGGACGTTCCCAGGCTAGGGGTTGAATTGGAGTGGCAGCTTCCGGCCTACGCCCCAGCCACAGCAACACGGGGTCTGAGCCACATCTGTGACCTACACCGCAGCTCACAGCAACCCCAGATCCTTAACCCACTGAGCAAGGCCAGGGATCGAACCTGCATCCTCATGGATACTAGTCAGATTCTTAACCTGCTGAGCCAAGCGGGAATTCCAAAGGAAGGGAGTTTTAAACTCCCCACTTAGACACTGCCGTCTCTTGCAGTCTAAAATGGTCCGTTGAGACTGAGTGAATATGCACGCTTGTGAAGTCCTTTACCAGGAGTCTTCCTCCCCAGGGGCCCTGCGTTCTTCCTATTCAAGGTGGCCTCTGAGTGCAGGGGAAACATCCAGCCCTGGGGCCTTCCCTGGGGACCCCTCTGGGTCCTTCAGTGCCCTCTCGTTCTGAGGTCCTGCCCTCGCCACCTGTCTCGCTAAGGGCTCCACACAGCTAGTGTGCCTTGAGGTGTGCCCAGGGATCGGCCGCCAGATGCGGGCGGATCCCAGCACCTCAGTGACAGGTGGGCACCTAGGCAGCAGCTGAGGAGGCCTGGCTCCAGCAAGCAGTCCCCATGCCTCGTCTTCGCCGAGAGAAGAGACGTCCAAGTGCAGCGGTAGGCCGACTTCCCGCCCCGGGTCGCCTCCCCTTCCCCTGCCTCTGAAGCGGGCTCTGGCCCTGTCTCCACGGCGGATGGACTCAGTGCACGCAGAGGCGTGCTGGGGCGGGGAGGCAAGGTGACGTGGAGCTTGCCGCCCGAGCCTGGACGGCCAAGGGGAGAGAGCCGGTCGCCGGCTGGTCCGGGCAGCAGCGAGCACGCGCAGGCGGCCCGGGGTCTGGTTGCTGGGAGAGCTCCGGAAGCACTGCCGGCCGGCCGTGCCGCGCTCTTTCCCGGCCCAGCCTCCCTGCCGCTCCTGCCTCCCTGGGCGGGGCCCCTCCGTCCCCGAAGAGGGAGCCGTGGTCTCACTGGCACAGTTTGCGGAACACGGATGTCCGAACCCGAGCTCAGACTCCCTCCTTGGGCGGCACCGATGCGCTGGATGAAAAGCCTCGGGGACAGAAAGACCCGGGGACCCCACGCAGATGCCGAGGAGGGGGATCTGACGCGCTGGTCGCTGTGGAGCCAGAGCGGGGTCGGCGCGGGTGGGATGGATGGAACCCGCGTCAAGTTAAGAATGACTTTTTCGGAGTTCCCCTTGTGGCTCAGCGGTTTAAAAAGCTGACGTAGTGTCTGTGAGGATGCGGGTTCGATCCCTGGCCTCTCTCAGCAGGTTAAGTATCTAGCATTGCCATGCGCTGTGGTGTAGTCTGCAGATGCGGCTCGGGTCTGGTATTGCTGTGGCTGTGGTGTAGGCCGGCAGCTGCAGCTCCAATTACACCCCTAGCCCGGAACCTCCTTATACCGCGGGTGCGGCCCTGAAAAGAATGATGTTTTTCTTTTTCTTTTAATGAGCACATTATATCTAAGGCTAAGAGACCATTCCGCAGGGTTTTGTAACTGCCTCTGGTACCTGAAGGGGCGTCGAACGGCAGATAGATCGCGCTTGTTTCCGGGTCTGACCACAGTGAGCGGGTGAAGGTGTAGGGAAGACGGCTCACTTGATCCCCGGAGCTGAGCACAGGTGGACGGGCAGCCTGGAGGGTTTGCACAAAGGCTGAACAGCCTTCTTGGGGAAGACTAAGGATTCCTGCTGGGGTCAGAGAGGCCCAGGAAGAGAAGGCACTCCTAGCCCCTGGTCTCCTCTCTGCTCCTCAGAATCCACTCACAGCGGAATATCGGGAGGGAAGGAAAGTACCCGAGAGGGTGACCCCAGCCTCCGGTCAACCCGAGAGCTGTGAGGGCTCGTGGCCACTCCAGAATGTTTTCGCTCATGCCCGACTGAAGGGCCAAGCCTTGTTCTCCCCATTACACAGAAGGGAAGGCTGAGACTGCAGAGTGGAAGGGATAACAAGCTGCTGCTGTGCTGTGAGCACCTCCCAGGCCCCAGCCCGGCGTGGTGCAAACACGGCCTCGGTCCCTTAGGACGGCGCACAAGGAGGTCAAGTTCGGCCCCGATGACAGATGAGGAAACTAAGCTCAAGTAGATTAAGTGACTGCCCTGGTTCTGATGGCACAGCGAGAAAGAACCCAAGCCAGGTTCAAATCCAGGTCCGACAGTGCTCCCTGGGGCGGGAGGTCGTCGCCCAGACGGCTTGAACTGAAGCCAGAACCCCCTTCCGTGCACCTCTGCCCGCACGCCAGCCTCCCGCTCACCTGTCCCACCCTCCCTCCGCGCGTGTCCGTCCTCCCCCTGCAGGCTTGCTGACCTAACGCAGAAATCTGCTCCGGCAGAGCCAGACTCCGTGTGCCCAGGGACTCAAAGAAGCCAGGTGGCAGAGTAAATGACAGTTGGCCGAGGGCCTCTGCTTAAGTGCTGTTCCGTTCCACCTCGTCGCTGTGTTCTGGGCTGTGCGGGGTTTCGTGTGATTCCACGCGCAGTGAGAAGGCAAGCTCTCTGAGCTGGTGATGGGGTTGGGTACCAAAATGCGGGAGGCCTGAGCTGAGTGTAGGGCAGTCAGCCCCATCTTTCCTAGCCGAGTTAGTGTCCCCGAGAAGTGTCTGTCAGACCAGCCCTGCCGTAGGGTAGGGCAGAGTGGGGGATACCGGCCAGGAGGCAGGTCATGTGATCTGAAACCTGGGGGGCGGGGGGAAGCAGGGCAGAGGGGAGAGGGTGCTCGCCAGCTGCCACGGGCGCCGTCAGTAAGAGCCCCTCTGATCAGGCCCCTCCCCAGACCCACAGCCAACAGACAGCCTCTGCCACCGGCCAGGCAACGCTGGTCCCCAGGGCACCTGCCTCGTGTGGGGACCCTGGGTCCCAGACAGGCCCGGTTGCCGGGGAGGCGGCCTGGCTTGCGAAGAGATGTCTTTCCATTTCCGTCGCGGGCTCCTCCATCCTGGGCTCCCGGGACGGGACGATCAAGCCGCTTGGCTGGGCACCTCGTCTTCCGCTGGAGCCCTCGGAGAGAAGCTAGCGGGAGAAGGGGGTGGAGAGCAGGATTCAGTGCGGGGAAAAGATGTCTGCGAACGGGCTTGGCCCACCCCCTTTGAGCATGAATAAATAAACAACCGCAATAATGAGGCAGCCGCCTTGCCACACAGCTCCACCGCCAAGAGGGAATTCCTTCAAAAGAAGGGAGCCAGCCCAGGTTCATTATTCATGAGCAGGGCCCTCCCCGGTGGGGGGGGGGCTCTGTTGTTTGTTACAATTTAACACAGACCTTGGTGGAGAGGGAGGGACTGGGTCCGCGGATTCTGGGGAGGAGGGAGTTCTCTGTGCATCAGCCAAATGCTTTGAGGCCAAGTTCATAGAATCAGCCCAGAAACACAGTCAGTACAGTTTGTCCTCCTTTCACAGTCCGGGAGCTGCAGCTATGCTGGGCCGCTCTGTGCACAGGGATTTCTCCACCCCTGGTACATGAAATAACTTATGCCACCAAACGTTTCATTCGAAGTCAGGTGCCGAACACCTGCCACGGGCCAGATACTGGGCAGGCACGCAGGGCTCCTGAGGGGAGCGAGATGCGTGTGTTGCCTGCAAGGAGCTTGTGCTCTGGCGACGCCATGGCAGGGAAGGCAGTCTGCTTAGGAGGAAGGACGGACTTTGAGTCATGCAGGCTTGCGTTTGAATCCCAGCTCTGCCAGTGCCCAAACACGGCACCCACCCATCGGAGCTTCGTCGCCAACTAAATGAGGATAAGAATGCCTCCTTTGAAATGTCATGTTAAGGGTTATAAATAAGTTCCCATTGTGGCTTAGCGGGTTAAGGACCTGACTTTGTGAGGATGTGGGTTTGATCCCTGGCCTGGCTCAGTGGGTTAAGGGTCCGGCGTTGCTGTGAGCTGTGGCATAGTTCTCAGATGTGGCTCAGATCTGGTGCTGCCATGGCTGTGGCCCCAACTCCAATTAGACCCCTGGCCCAGGAACGCCTACAGCAGGTGCAGCCCTAAAAGTAAATAAATAAAGTAAGCAAGCAAGGAAGCAAGTTATTTGGTACAATTCCTAATACGTGGTAGATGCTTAGTAACTTAGAGCTGCTGGTGGTAGTGATAGTATTTGCCCTTCCTACAAATATCTTGGTCCTCAAGATCATGCAGGAAATTATCTAAGATTTTCCGTATCTGTCCGAAGGTTCTACATTTCTTAGAGTAGCCCTCTTGACCCCAAACAATTCCAGTGCTGCCACCTTTGCTGGAAGAGAGGAGCTGATCTGACCTCTTTGAATGTGAAAATCTTCCTTCAGGATGGATTCTGCTGCGTGACCCATAAGACCTTAGCCTTGCGCTTTGGGAAATGATGAAGTTCGGTCGCTACCAGCTGAGCGCTCACTACAGTCGGGCACTGTGCTCAGCCCGTATGTCCGTCATCTCATTTAATCTTTGCAGCAAGCTCTCGGTCACCGTTTCACGGGTGAAGCAACCAAGGCTCATAGGGGTTCCTTTGCCCACAGTCTCACAGCCAGTACTGAGCACAGGTTCAAATACTCCTGGCCCCAATCACTCAGCCAGTCTACGCATGATTTCCTTCGGCTTTGAAGCCACATGAGTGGCGCGTGATGCGGGACTGGGGCACCTCAGAGGGACAAAATCAGGACCAAGTTTAGGGACAGTTTTAGGGTGAGCGTTGCAGCACTTCGAGAATTCCTGGGCCAGGAGCTGCAAGAGTCTGACTGCCTGCATAGCCAGGTCAGTAGACTGCTCCCTCCCCATGGGGCCTCCCTGCCCCTCCTAGTCTTAGCCGTGTGTAAAGTACTCGCATTACTAAAAAGTGAAATACCCGAGGGCGGGGACTGGCAACCGCTCACCTAGCACTGAGCACCAGCTGTTGGTGCCCAGGCGCACGCGCACGCGCGCACACACACACACACACACCCCCCAAGACGCCAGGCTACCTATGCCCAGGGCCATCTTGCCCAGCTCCAGATGAACTGTCTCCCTGTATCTGGGGGCACAAAATAGGTGCTTATACCACCTGACAAGCTGAAGTCCCTCCTCTTAGAGATCACCCCAAGGTGTCATTTCTGGGCATGCCCAGCTAGAGATGCAGATTCTCAGGTGGGGACAGAGGCAGGAAATGCAGCTGTCCTTTGGGCAAGTCTATGCCTTTAAAAGAGAAATGAGCTCGTGCTGATGGGTGTGTGGCCCCATCACGGAGGCCGCAAGTGCAGTGAGACTAAAACTTAAGCCTTCCAGATCCTGTCCAGGCTCGAACCCAGGGCCCTGCTGCCCTGGAGACCTAAACTCAGAGGGCTGACCCTGAGTTGGACCTCAGCCTGCCCAGATCTCTCCATCCCAGGAAACGATGAATCAGAACTGGCTCTGGGGGAAAAAAAATGAGGCAGTCCGGGCTTCCCAACCCAGATTCCTGGTTCTTCCCATTGCCTCCTGCTGGTGAAAGCTGCTGCCACCGTTCAGGGGTATGAGACTCTCGTGTCCCCCTCCCGCCTTCATAATCAGGGCTTATTCTCAGAAAAGGCTGGAGAAATGTATTTTTACCAAGGAGTGAATAACCGAACCCATTTGATAGCGTTGCCTCTCTCGGCGACATTTTATTCGCGTTTAAACCAGGATCAAATGTTTCAGTGAAAGGAATGAAACGTGAATAGCGGAATTTCACACCACGGTGGGTCCTGAGCACAGCGTCTTGGATGGAGTTGTGTTTGGGGATCTTCCGCGACGGCGCCGCCTGCTCTGAGCAAGCTAGACCTGACCTCAGGCGTCTTGACTTGGCCTCAGAGAGTTAAAGTGGGTCTCCCTACTGAAGCGTGTCTGCCCCCTCCTGCCTCCAGCCCCGGGGGGGTTGGGACCTTTGAACCCCATTCTCCTGAGGGGCTGGGAAGGGTTTATGATCCAGGGCTGGAGGGGGGGGAATCAGTGTGAGATTCTTAGCCTTTAGGTCTTTTTTTGTCTGTCTGTTTCTGAGACCAGAAATGCTGGACCAGCACAACTAGACATTGTAGCATTTGGATCCGCCTGTGGTTTATTTAGAGCTGGGGGAGGGACCCAGGGGAGAGTCAGTGGGTGGGGGGTGGGGGAAGGGAACAGCTGCTGCGGAGCCAGCTCTGTGGGTATACAGCAAAATTGTGGCTTTTAATACTTTTCAAGGGATAATCTGGTTCGATAAATTCCAGCTGAGGAGGTGGGAACTCCCCTCAGATGATTCCTGCCCTCCCTCGGTCCTCCTGCAGTGTCCACTGGAGACCCTCCCCATGGCCAGGCACAGCTGGGTCCCTGGGCCCTAGCACCTCATTGCCCCCCGCCTCCTCCTCCAGCCCTGGCCCCATGGCCGTCTTCAGAGGCCGGCCAGGGCAGGAAGAAAGGTCCCTTGCCCTTTAGCAATCGCTTCTCCCCGGCTGGCAGTACCCAGTGAAAGGAACCTGCCATCTCCACAGCCACGTGGCACAGTTACCAGCAATGCCAGGAGATAATGACAGGTTGAGTGTTCTCTGCCTGGCGAGGAGTTGCATGCAAATGACTCGGCTCTGAATGGGTTTAATTGTCACTGCCTGATGTGGTGGCTCAGACCACCCCTCCCCCCTCCCCTGGGGTAGAGAAAACAGAGCTGGGAGCAAAAGGGGCGCTGTAGGGTAGGGAGGGGTGGCTCAGACTGGCCAGTGGGCCCCGGAGCCCCGGGGGTGAGGGCAGCTGGCATGTCCCCTCTGCAGGGCTGGCCTGCTAGTGCACAGCTGTGAGCGGGGAGTGGGGAGTCACTCCCGGACGCGCGATCCAGAGTGAGATGCGGCTCTACAACCAGCCGTAAATCCCCTTACGCATCGCAGCTCAGCCGCGCGAGGCTGTCACGTGCCTGCAAGATGTTCCCGCTTGGCCAGCCAGGCCCGGAAGAGAGGGGAGGGGCTGCAAAGAACAGGTGAGAACCGCCCTCCCTCTGTGCGGCATGCGGCCGTGCCCAGCCCACCCTCAGGGACTCCAGCCCGGTGTTGGCAGAACGGGGCACAAAGACCAGGCAGCTGATGGGCAGCAGGGACAGCTGATGCTGATGAAATGTTTCCTTCCTTTCAGACGTTTTCCCAAATCTGTGCTTATTCTCAGAATAAACTCACCCACTTCTCACCATGTCTCTACAGCGTAGGCTCTGCCAGTGTCACCCATCATGTTTTCAGATAAAATGAGGCACAGAGAAGTTAAGTGCGATTGTCGCTCGGTGTCCTCAGGCATTGGGTCCAGGAGCACCATGCTTACCAACATTTGAGGACACTCTGGTCCCTTACAGGAAATGGCACGGTAGCAGTGAATCCAGTCGGCGCTCCGTATGTGCAGATCCCAAACCCACGGGTGCAGGAGGCCACCTGTAACTTGCTCCAGATCACACGCTTTGGCAGAGCCAAGATTCAAATGCAGAGCCTGGCCTCACCCTTTGCACCGCCATTCCCTCCGTGTGGGGGAGTGACCCACTCACGCCATGCTCTCCTGGGGCCCTTGATTGGTCCTGGACGCTGCAGAGCTTTGATGTGCGTCTCTGGGTGCTCCTCGCTGTTGGTCTGATGTCTGTTCATCTGTGTGTTGTACGACCATCTTCTGACCGAGCTGCAAGTCATCTGACCCAACCAGAGCCAGGGTCTTGCAGTGTTTTCTGGGTTGGATCCTGGATTGGAGTTCATCTTAACGAAAAAAGCGCAGAGTGGTGACAGATGTCTGATGTCAGGGGAGAAGGCTGGGGAAGAAATCAGTGAACGGTGACCCTTGTCACTATGATAATTCTGTGATTCTACCGTGTTCACGTTCTTTAATGTCATGAAGTGATTACTTTCCAGATGTTTAAAGTCTTAATGCATGTATCCTTTCAAAACTTCAGGCACAAATGTCCAAAAAAAAAAGAAAAAAGACAACACCAGAGAGCCCTCTCCAACATAGCGTAGTTAGAATCCTTCCTTGGAACCCTTCATCAGTTTAAACCAAAGCAATTCGGCTCTGACTTTGAGATGACCACAGACATAGCTCGGGTTCTGTGTGATCGTGTCCTCAGGAGGCTGCCATGAAAGCTGGCACAGCTCCCCGTCACCACACAAAGTGCTCCCATTGCCCTTTCTTTTCAGCCCTTCCCCCCCACTCCCTCTGCAAACTCTGAAATGATTTAGACAGGGTGAAGAAACATTTGGAGTTCACCTTCGGGGAATAAGAGATGCGATCAGTTTTAACGGACCTGAGCGTAGGCGGAAATGAAAAAGCCAGAATTTCTCCATGGGGTTGAGAACTTCCTTCCTCGGTAGGAGAAAAGTCTATGGAGCCCAAACCTGGTTCAGCCTAGTTTCCAGGCCTGTATACCAGACAGCTGCCCTCCCCTAAATCGTTCGAGACACCCAGGACATGGCAACATGTACCTGGGAGTGGAAGGACAGGTGGGATACCGGGAAACCGAGTTCTGATCCTCACTTTGCTCTTCATTCTAAGTCGCTAAACTAATTCTTTCTCTTCAGGGAACTGGGGTAATAAATTCTACCCACAGGTTATGGGAAAATATGAAGGTTCTATGAAAACTGTTTTCATTTTTTATTTTTATGTTGTAAAAATCCATTATACCCAAAGCTAATCCCCTTGGAAAACCTAGGCAATGACCCAAATGGGGAGATATGTTAGGCTGGCATTCCAGATCTCTGAAGCGTATGCAGTGGGAGAGAATAGAGCTGGAAAGGGTATGTGAAAGTGTCATATTATGCTTTCTGTCACGAGCACCAGCCGTCCACCCTACTGGGAGGAAATTTTAAACAGTTCAGTGGCCAATAAAGGTTTAATTTCACTGTGTATTTCTTGTATTCCTCCTACAGGGCCTGGCCTAAGTTTATGGGTAGGCTAGACCCAAGGTGCGCCTATGCTCAATGTGCCTTAATATGTCTTTGGTTGAATTCTTCTTCCTCCTCCTCCTCTTCTTTTTCCTCTTCTATATAATGACAGTGTTCCCAAAGGTGACCAAAAGATAGTGATTTTTATGGATAATGATTTTGCGATGGACAATTTTCAAGTTAGAGAAGAAGCATTTAAGAGTATGAAAAGAGGAGATCAGGAGAAGGCAGCACCCAAATGAAAAATCAAACGTAATCCGTGGCAGCTCCTTCTCCCAGGCTGACAAAGGCTTTGGCCTTGAACTCAGGTTAGGTCTTCACTGCTTGGGGCCCTGCTCCAGCAGCCTCCCTTCCCGGCCCCTTCTTGCAGAGAGATCTTTCTGGCAAGTGAGGTGACTGAGGCCCTTCGGGTGCTGTCCCAGGTCCTGAAACGCCTCAGGTTCCCGTCCTGGTGATGAAAGTGGCTCTGGAGCCTTCCCCTCCAGTCAGCTGTTGTGTGGAAACTAATTTCCATATAATAACATTTTGTTATTTGTAATAAATCATACCCACAGTAAGGTGACTGGGTTATGTCATTATTTGCAAACCTACAGAATGTAATTATAATACGTCTGAAAACCTCCATGCAGAACAGCGCAGTTCCAGCCACAGCAGCGTCCGATAATAATAAAAATTTATATGGTGCTTTATGTGACCGCTCATCACAGTAACCATCCTATGCCAAGGGAAAAGAAAGCCCACGGCAGTGACAAATTCGTGGACGTGAAAACCTTGTAAATGCCAAACTAGTTGATTCCAAAGCCAGCTCCTGGGTTTCCTCCTCTTTTTGTCCTGTGAGCCTTTTATAGTCTCAGCCTGGGTATCTGGGTTTGCCTCTGCATCCAAAACAATGAGCTCTTTTTGGAGTTTCCTTTTTATGCATTAAATACACGTGCATCCACCTTGGCTGATGCTGGTTCTTAGGGATTAGCTTTTTGAACAGTATACCTGTGTGGCTCCCTTTTACGCCTTTATCCCTGTGTCCTGTCTCCCACCTCCCATGCCTCATCTTATTTTTCTAGAATGCACGGTTCCATTGCTGTAAGCACAGTCAGGCATGTTCCACGGGCAGTAACTGAGATGCATACTCATATTCATCTTGCATGTGTTTTCCAACATTTTCTCTCTTGCTGAGTTTTGCCCAAGCATAGAAATATATTATTGCACATAGAAGAGGGTTCTCCAACACTCTCTATCCTCCCCAACCTGCTGCTTCTTAGGCCTTTAGTATGTCCTGCTGGGATTTTTTTTTTCCTGAGAGGGATTGCCAATCTGACTCACCAGAAGATTCTCTGAACTTCCAGGGAGGTTGTGTTTCCTGGGAAGAATCCTATTAGGTGCAGGGCTTATAGTTTCAAAACCTCTGGACTTAAGAATAGAATTCTTCACCATCCAGCGCCTTGAGACCTTTTATAATGTTCCCTCATTTAGCTGCAATAGTCTTACTTTTATAACGTGTGCGGTGGTGGCAGATCTCTTAGATAAGTTTACTGAGGGCTGTGAAATTTGCCTTCAAACACAAAATTGAATTCAGCCCACTGCTTTCGGCAGGAGCGGTGAGCTGGTGGGTTCGTCTCTTTCCCAGGTGTGTCTGCATTTATTGACAGTGAATGTGGTCATTTGTCACGGACAACACAGAACAAAAAAGAAGTTATTAATTTCTTATTTCTGCGTGATTTTTCTTAGAACTCAAGACCTGATGTTTTCCTCCTTCGCCGCTTTTATCTGTGTATTTGCACACCTGCCTCCTCCTGTTCCTTCACTGTGGGAGGGCTCTTGAGGAAAGATGGTCTTATGTTGGTTTTAACAGAACTGGAGCTTGAAACGTCGCTTTTGTTACCACATGTGGAGTTGGCAAAATATCCACCTCAGGATGGCCTGCATGCGGATAAGATGGGGATGGGGCTGGACAGTGACAAGCTCTTCCTGCGTACGGGTGAGGTTAAGAAAATGCATTTTTTGTGGGGTGGGGGGGGAGGGTGGAACTACTAGGTAGGGCCAGCCCGAGCATCTTAGGTTCTGGAATATCTGGGAGGCATATCAGAGCCCATCCGTAGAAGGGAATATTACGTAATCCTTAAAATGCTGTTTCTGAAGATGATTTAATAGTGCAGAAGAAAAGCTCTTCCTAGAGTAGAAAGTAGGGAGAAAAGCAGCATAGAAAATTGCATATACAGGGAGTTCCCATCGTGGCTCAGCGGAAACGAAAATTGCATATAACCACCCGACCTTGACCTGTCTCTTTTCCCCCACAATATCAACTTTCTATCTCATGTTGGTGGGACTACAGATAATTTTTATTTTCTTATTTCGGTTTTTCTAAATTTTCTGGGTTTCTTACAATGAATACGTATGTTTTAATCAGGGGGAAAAGTAGATGTTTTTAAAAGCCCTTCAGAGACAGGGACTCCGCCCGACTTCTTGCTCCCTATTCTAATGAGTCTCTCCCCAGCCCTCCCCCACCCCCACTGGGAAGAAAGCCTTTCTCATTAAAGCTCCCTGCAGGCGTCCCTCACCCCCATCTCTTTAGAGCAGTGTCTTAAGGAAACATCAAAGGCTGTGTGTGTGTGTGTGCGCGCGCGCACGCCTGTGTGTGCACCTGTGTGCCTGTGTCTGATTATGCGTGTGAAAGAGGAAGACAGAGTACTCATTACATCAAGGAGGAAGAAACCCACCATAGAAATGCAAAGCGGAGAGCAGAGAGAAAGGCTGTGGGTGAACTCCAGAGGACTCCCATCTCAACAAAGGCAACAATGAGGAACTAAAATCCCACCCCAGAAGCTGTCAGAGGCCAAGGGATGATGAGAGGACTGCATAATGGAGAGGGTCTGTCTGGGGGGAGAGACACACCCTTTACCTCCCCGGCCTCCTTCCTTCCTTAGGCTCCAACCACAAGGCACTAAGGACAAGACATCTGGGGAGGACGAGGATGCCACAAACCAGGGAGGGGCCTGGGAAGGCCAGGCAGAGAGAGGGGACCAAATAGCTGGAGTCCGAGAAGGAGCTGGCGCTTCTGCAGGACCTGAGATGGAGGTTACCCGACTCACTGGGGACACATAGAACACAGATGCCGAAGCCAGAGCACAGCCCCCTGTGTGCAGAAAAAGCTGATGGCCAGACGGAAGACGTGACTCTTCCTGGAGTCTTAGGACAAGAGACGCAAGCAGCCACGTGAGCCCCACGGGTCAGAGGGGCTGCTTCTCCTTTAGGGCACCGTCACCCACCCCACCCCACCCCACCCCACCCCCGCCCTGCCTAGTAACACTGCGGTTACCAGGGGGCATCTTATTGTCTCAGATGACTAAAGGTGCTCCTGGCATTTAGTGTACGAAGACTAAACGTCCTTCTTTGCCTGGGGAAGACTCACAAAGGAAGGTGCCTGCCCCAAAGGCCAGTGGACCCCATTTCGGGAAGCAGCGGGAGATTTACTCTAGGGTTGAAATGGAGTGGAAAAGGGGGCCCAGTATTTGTGCACCTCTCTGCAGCTCCTTGAGGCTAACCTTGAGTGTCCCTTGCTCCCTTGTCTTTCCTCTGGCAATGCAGAGAAAGGCTAGGGTCTCACCTCCTTGGATGACCTGCCAGGTGAGACTGTGCTGCCTTCTTTTTCTTTTTTTTTCTTTTCTTTTTTCTTTTTAGGGCCGTACTCACAGCATATGGAGGTTCCCAAGCTAGGGGTCCAATCAGAGCTACAGCTGCTGGCCTACACCATAGCTCACAGCAATATCAGACCTTAGCCGCATCTGTGGCTACACCACAGCTCACAGCAATGCTGGATCCTTAACCCACTGAGCGAGGCCAGGGATCGAACCCACAACCTCATGGTTCCTAGTCAGATTCGTTTCTGCTGCACCACGACGGGAACTCCTGGGCTGCCTTCTTAAAAGGACACTTAGAGGGAATTCCCAGTGTGGCTCAGTGGGTTGTGAACCCGACTAGTATCCTTGAAGATGTAGTTTGATCCCTGGCTTCACTCAGCGGGTTAAGGATCCGGCGTTGCCGTGAGCAGTGGTGTAGGCTGCAGAGGCGGCTCATATCCTGCATTGCTGTGGCTGTGGTGCAGGCCGGCAGCTGCAGCTCCGATTCGACCCCTAGCCTGGGAACCTCCATATGCCACAGGTGCAGCCCTAAAAAAAAATAAAAGGACACTTAGAAATGCAGCTGATTCGGTAGAGCCATTTGAGGAAGTTGGGAACTACACGCCCCTGTGACGGGCAGCAAGAGGAGGCTCCCCACTTTGCTTCTGTGAGGGCCCCCAACCCAGCCCAGCCTGCGTCTTTTCCTAGTAACTGAGGCTCTCACCTGCCGTGGAGGCATCAGGCTGACTGCCACCCTGGCCGGTTCACAGGCTTCGTACAAGACCGGCCAGAGTGGCAGTCAGCCTGATGCCCCCACGGCAGGTTGACTCTAGGTGCCTTTAGTACCAGCTGAGTGTCCTGGGCCCACAGCCCCCAGGGAGGCGTGGGGAGGCAGTCTCATTGCTTCCTGGGAATCAGCCTTTGGAGAGAAGGTGTGCAGAGATGGGGGACCGGGGCAGGGTGGAGGAGCTGTGCTGGCAGGCACGCGGTGTCAGCTTTCTTGGTCCTGGGGCCAGAGTTTGCCTACCGCGGAGGATCTTTCTGTGCAGCTCCATTAGGTCAGACACTGCCGGGGCGGGACAGGGGAACACTCGGCCTTCAGCCCTCTGTCACTGGGCAGCTGAGCCACTCCTCCCTACCATCCGCTGTCCCCTGTGAGGGACTCAGCAGTGCCAGGTCCTGCGCGAGATGCTTCGGGTGATTTCATCGTTTTCCCAGTCACCCTCTGAGGTGGGTGTTTAGCCCTCTGTGGACGAGAATACCAAGCCTGGAGGAAGTGACCACGCACAACAGTGTCCCAGGGCTGCCCGAAGTCAGAGCCCTTTCCTCGGAGCCCTGGCAGGGCAGCAGTTCAGTACAGCAACCGGTAGCTTGGGCTCTAGAACCAGGCTGCCTGGGTTCACATCCTGCTTCTCCATTTATTAACTGAGCGCTCCTGAGTCTTGGAATCAACCTCTTTAGGCCTTAGTTTCCCCATCTGAAAAACAGGCTAACAACAGTACCTACCTCATTGTGTTATCGGAGGGACCGTGTCATTGCATGCAGCACTTGGAACACTGCGCGGCACGTAATGGATGCTGCAGAACTGTGAGCCATTGATACAATGACTGTTGCCCATTAGCGAGCCCAGGCTTCCACACCCAGTCTTCAATGGAAAGACAGCTTCCAAGTTAGATGTCAGGGCTGTCCCAGACCTCAGGGGAGGTCCCCAGGAAGGAGAAGACACAGAGCCCAGCCCTCAGGGGGCTTTCCAGAAAATGAAAGACCCCAGACATGCATGCTAGCACTCTAACACACACACATGCACGCATGCACGCATGCACACAGAATGCTTGAGCCACCCAATGAAGACAGTATGGATGAGGTCTGGGTATGAGTGCTGAATGGCGGCACTGCCTTGGCTTCATCCAGGCTGCCTGGCGTTCTTGGCTGCATCCAGGCGGAGGTGCACTGCGGGTCAGGGTCAGAGGGTGACAGGACCTAGCAGAGAGAGTGAGATGGCAAAACCATCAGCCCAGAATTGTGAAAGATCCAGTCTGGGGCCCTGGAACCATGATGGCTGGTGTCCTAGGCCCTTGCCCTCTCCATTGGCACAGCTCCCATCCTGGTCCAGGGTCCCTCCTCCACCTGCCCCGCCCCCCAGGGAGATGACTAGCTCAGATCAGGGCATCCACGCCGAGGCCAGTGGCCCAGCTCCCAGGCCATGGCCTCTTCTGCCAGATCTTTTTGGGATGTGCCCTTTACCCAGCCCTGCCTCCCCTTTGTCCGGATCTGCTTAGAACCAAGGACAAAGCCCGCACAGCCCAGAGTCTCTGGTTACGAGCCTTCGATGTGGAAATGGACACAGCGAGGGGCCTGGATGCACCAGGAGGCAGAGTCCTCAGGAAAGGAGCCCCTGGGAGCTGTCCCCCCGGGAAGCACTCCTCCCTCTTTCCAGAACATGCCATGAACAGGGCTCCCCGAGGCTTCTGTGACACCAGCGTCTGAAGGAGAGAAGTTAGACGCCAGCCCCGAGTCTGCAAAAAGCCCGTCAGAGAGCAGAGGTAATTTATGAGCGGGACGCCGGAGCCACGCAGGCAGAGCCAGGGAGGCAGAGGGAGTGAAGCCCGGACACATAAATATCAAAAACAGAAGCGTGGGTTCCTACCTCTCCACGTCCCCAGACATATAATATTACAGATCGCAGCTTGCATGGCGCTCGCATATTCCTGCAGCTCGGATCCGATACAGTAAATGCATTGTGACAGTAGCTGAGTGGATTCTGTGCGCTGAACAGATGTCTTCTAGCAGACGAGGCTTCTGTGACTGTATCACATTGTGCTTTCATCAATTATACATCACTCCTCGTTACAGAGGCAGGCGCTCCTGACGGCATGTGGTGGCTGGGTGAGAAACCTGGCCAGACTGAGAAGCGGAGGGCACATCTGGGGGGGCCGGGATGCTCGTTGGGTCCTGGGGGTGCTGGAACCCCCTCCCCTCGCCAAAGAGCCCCTTGTCACCCTTCCTCCCTGCTACCTGCCTTCTAGGTCTTCATACCCGCTTCCTACACCAGCTGAACGAGGGTCATTGTTTTTCCATTCATAAATAATGATTACAGAATTTTTCAAATTATTACAGGCTACTCCAAAATGTTTCAAATACTACAAACTCTTTCAAATATTTCAGTAATTATTACAAAAATGCTCCAAATTTCAAATTATTATTATAACATATTGCCATTCCAAAAATAATTATTACAAAATATTTCAATTTGTTAAAATAAGGAATCGCATATACCTATCACCCCATTGGTCTGATTCAATGACTGCTAAGATTTGTCCAGCCTGGCTTCTTGTCTCTCCCTGCCTCTGTGCTCGACTGTTTTAAAGTTAATCCACAGACTTCCTGTGATTTCACCTCTACATAGCTCAGTGTCACGCTTTCAAAGAAGTGTGACTGTTGCCCAAGGAACTGTGTAGTCTTTATCACCAGTTATAAAATCAGCAGTACGTCCTTGTCCTCATGCACTAGTTAGTCTGCATTTGAGGGCCTTTGGAGTTCATGGCCACATGTCTCCTAGCCATTGCCCTGGGACCCCCCCACCCCCGGCTGCACTCTCCTATTAGGGCTTGGCCAGCAGACCTCTCTGCTGGCACTTTTACGTGCCCCATCCTCAGACCGCAGTCGGAACTCAGTAATACTCTGTCTTCAGCCTTGTGCTCCTCCTCTGGGCTCTGGCAGGGTCCTGGGTCTGAAGAAGACATATACGGACCCCGGCAGGACTTCTGTGGGAGGAGCCATCCTTCCTGGCAGGTATTGGGGGCGGGGCAGTGAGTAATGACAAGGACGACGGAGACGTGCCAGGCTGCTGCTTTGGGGTTTGCATCAGTACTTCCCAAAATGTGGTGCGCGTGCTCTTGTGGTGTGCTGGCCGCGGTACACTGGGGTGTATGGACAAGCATTTAAAAAAAAAAAGAAAAAAGGGTTAGGAAGTTCCCCTCTAACACAGCGGGTTAAGGAACCCGCATTGCCGCAGCTTTGGCACAGGCTGCAACTGCAGCACAGGTTTGATCCCTGGCCTGGGAACTTCCACATGCCACAGGTGTGGCCAAAAATAAAAATAAATTCAAAAATTTTAAAAATAGAAGTTCCCGTCGTGGCTCAGCAGTAATGAACCTGACTAGGATCCATGAGGATGCGGATTCGATCCCTGGCCTTGCTTAGGGGGTTAAGGATCCGGCGTTGCCATGAGCTGTGTGTAGGTCGCAGATGAGACTCGGATCCGGCGTTGCTGTGAGCTGTGGTGTAGGCCGGCAGCTGTAGCTCCGATTAGACCTCTAGCCTGGGAACCGCCCCATGCTGTGGGTACGGCCTAAAAAGACAAAAAAAAAAAAAATTTTTTTAATAAGTTATGTATTTTTTCTAATCTTCATTTTGAAAAAGTTAGAACCAGCACATCGAGCCCAGGGTCTTGTGGATATCATTACTGTGGATGAGGCCGGCCAGAAATTTCAGTGATTGAAGGTCGATTTTGAGAAGAGTAGTAAACGAATAATAATGCAGAGTTATTTGGATAAAACCAAAAAAGCACCTAATGGGACCCTATCCGGGAAGTCTGGGAGCCCTGGAGCAGCGGAGGCAGGAGGAAATGTGAACCAAAGACGTATGAACTTCAGTCCAGGCTCTGTTAATTACTAGCCAGTAACCAAACCACTTCCCCTCTCCCCAGTACAGCGGGACTATGCTTGTCTGCCTCAGCAACCTCCACCGAGGTCAAGTGCTTTTTAAACAAGGAACCCCTCTGCAATGACAAGTTTTAAGATACTCTAAGGACGCTTATATTTGAAGCCTTCCGTGCCTCACGTTACTTCCTCACTCCAGGGTTCTATGCAGCTCAAAACCTGGATCCTTCCACTCCTACCAGCTCCAGGTGCTGCAGGTCGTTAAACCTGGCCATTATAATAAGCATCGATTATCATTAGCCACATTATTGTATTTACCTAAGATCCCTGGTGCATACAGAAACACAGAGGGCTCTCACGCATCTTCTGCTTTACAAGGAACAATTTGCTGTGTCTGAAAGCCATTTCTAGAATTAATTTGCCTACTGCAAACAATTTATATTAATGAAAACACATTGAGTCGGGGGAGGTTGGTGGCGGGGGGGGGTGGTATTCTGCCTGCAGAATGTGTTTGCTTTGTTCACCTAGAATAAAAAGATTTTGTGTGCATGTTGGTTTTGAATAAATGCATAGCTGGGTGACAGAAGGAAGGTCTGCCCGTGCATCTGATACGACTTGGTCTAGCAGCGCCTCCAAGGTGGAGGAGGACGTGCGCAGGAGGCAGTGCTGGTCGCCTGCATTTTAATACGTGGTGACGTCTGTCATCTGCTTCTATTTCCAGACCCCCCCTCATGCTTGTATTTGATCTGGTGGAGGATGAGGCTTGGAAGAAGCCAAAGTGGGGGCCTCTTAGTCCCTGACCCCCGCTGTCCCTGAAAGAGCCTCCAAAAACCGTGTCTTGTTCTTTGTGGCAGCCGCTCTCCCCCTGTGTGTGCTTATTTTATTTATTTGGGTCGATGAGGCTCATTTTCCTCTCTACAGATGGCAGCAGGGTCCCCCGATCCTGCATGATGCTCCCGATTGTCAGAGGGAGAGGGACGTGGGAAGAGGAGGAGGAGGATCCAGGGAGGCGGGGTGGCCGTGAGGATGGGCAGGAGCCCTACGCCCACCTCGCCCCTCCGCCTGCATCCTGGGTGTTGATGTCAATGCATGGGACCCAGCCTGCCCTGCCCGCCCCACTGGATCCTTCTGTTTGGATACAGGCCTCTCATATCTTCAATGCTTGACAGTCCCCCGATGACAATGTACTTCGGAGCTTTCTCCAGCAGCCCGGCCGAGGCTATGGGGTGTGAAGGCTCCGGCTCCACCTCCCCGCCATCCGGGGCGCATATGTGTTTGCATAATAACCTACAAAACGCTTCACGCCCCTCGGTGCACCCACCCGGGGCCTCGGGGGGAGGAGGGCTTTTTCAACACGGCTTTGTGAGGGAGCTACGGCCCGTGTTAGCCTGGATTAATTTGCCCCTGCTGTTTGCGCAGGCTACCTAAGGCCAGACAGGAGGCAGAGTGACCGCAGCGGTGGTCTCAGTCGCCGGACCCCTCGGTCCCAGAAGGAAAGGAAGGGCTGTGGCACCAGCTACTCTCAGCCTCCGAGAGGGGCCCTTGACGAAGCTGGCAGGGAGGCAGGCTCCGGGGTGGGTAGGAGCACAGACCCGGGTGCCAGGCTGCCGGGGCCCCTCCCCGGACCTGCCGCCTTCGGGCTGTGTCACCTGAGTGCCTCAGCTTCCTCTGCCTCCAAATGGGGATGACAGTGGGCCAGGCCCTGGGGGTTGTCATAGGATGAAATGAATTCATCTCAGCAGTGCGCTTGGAATGGCGCCTGCCACGTCGAAGCGCCGTGTCAGTGTTGGTGAAATAAGTGGGACGCACTGTTTCTTCCCCGTCGCGTGGAGCTTTAAAAGGATGGTGTCACCAAGTCCCAGGATGTCAGCCCTCGAGGCCCGAACTCTGGGTGGAGAAGGGCGGGCACTCCCTCAGGACCAGGGGCCCCGGGGGGTCGCCCTCTCAAGGCCCCCTCCCTGCGGGCGTGCTCTGCACCTGCCTCTCCGTCAGGGTGGGAGTGAGGGCCGAAGCGCAGGTGTGACGAGCAAGCCCAGCCCCGATGCTGCAAACCAAGGGAGACTGTCCTTTTTCAAAGTCGCGTTTTCCTTCCCTGCCTCTCTCCACTCCCGGAGGGGCGACGGCCCAGAACTGGCCCCCTGCTCCTTTACTCGATCCACGCGATGGCGCCGCGAGGCAGCGGGGAGACCCAGGGAACACTGGTCTGACTCAGCTCCGACAGGCGGCTCCTCCATCTGGGGTCCCAGGCTCCCTGGAGGAGGCGGGGCGGGGAGGGGGTGGGGAGGGAGATGCCACTTATGCTTCCAGCCCGGACCAGGATGGCAGCACTCCCTGGCATGTCTCGGACCCCAGGCGGGCTGGGGGGCAGCACAGGTGCTTGGAGGCAAAGCCCGGGACCGCAGAGAAGCGAGGCGGCGAGGCGGCGAGGCGGGTGGCGGTGTGACGGGAGGTTGCGAGGGGCCCAGGGCCTGCCCCGGGAGTCCTGGCTCCGGCATCCTCTTGCTGGTAGACCTCGAGTGAGTCACTCACCGTCTTTCCCTCTCAATTTCCTGGACTATCAGATAGAGATTGTAAGAGTGTCTGCATCACGGGGTGGGGGTGGGGTCGGGAGAATTAAATGAGATGGTGCTTACAGCGCTTACTCACTGCCCGGCAGGTCAGCTATTTCTTACCCAGAGGAGTGAGGGCAGTGGTGACAGGTCGTGGCCTCGGAAGGCCTCCCCGGGGTGTTGCAGCGATAACAGTGACCCCTGGCAAAAGTAGAGTGGCTGCCATAGCATGTGGCCACCTGCCCAAAGAGCTTGTCCGGAGAAGAGCCGACCGACTGGACCGTGTGCCTGTCCTGGAGGATGGTACCGGATGGGACTTAGCGACTGTCATCTAGCACCCCACAGGGCCTCTCCTTGTAATTGTCGCCGTATCTAGCAAGTCAGCTTGGCCTTGGCACGGAGCGGTCTTTATCCCCAAAAGCTAAGGTGCCAGATGCCTTCAGCAAGTCACTGAAACACTGAGAGAGGTCAGCCTGGGTCTGGAATATGTCTCCTCCCGCAGGAATCGTCAAAGGATGAGTGTTAACACTGCCCAGCTCATGGAAGGGCTGGGTCTCAAAGCCTCCTTCCCGCCCTTAGAAACCATCACAGAAGCGTGGGCAAATGCGACCAGCTGGGCAGAGGGAGGGAGGGAGGTCTGGAGGTAATGAGAGCCGCTCTGGAAAGTTCTGGCTGGACCCCTAGACCCAAAGAGACTTTCAGAGACCTCTGCTCCATCCTCCTGGTTGAGCACGTTGGGCCCCCTCCCCCCATCCACGATTTCCCTTCCAGGCAAAGAGAAGTGAGGCCAGAGACTAGCAAGCTGGAAGGAGCCAGCATCAAGGCTGAGTCCCTCCACCATTGCCGGGACACCCCAAGACGGGGCCGGGGCAGGAGAGGAGCAGGAAGAACTATCGCGAAAGGACCCTGGGGGTGGTTCCGGCTAGCCTGTGGTGTCAGCCCCCTTCCCAGCATCATTTAAACCTCCCCCGGTGCTTTAGGTGGGGACCGGGAATCCGGGAGAGCAGGCTTCACTCCAACACCGCTTCCTCCCTCATCGCCCAAGTAGCATCAGACTGGGAATTCGTGTCTCCTGGCAGCTTGGGTCGGTCCAGGGAGAACGGCAGGCGGTGGATTTGGAGCACGGGAAACAGGGTATCCGGGAAGAGGACACTGTGAAAAACAGGGTGACTTTGCCAGGACTGACCTGGGGGAAGGAGGAGGGGCAGGATGCCGTGCTAACCCAAGCGACTTTACCGGGAGCGGTGCCCCACCTCTGAACCTAGTGGGAGGAAGCTGAGGACCAGAGTTGGTCTTGGAGTCCCCACCGTGAGGACGCGGGCACGATCCCTGGCCTCGCTCAGTGGGTTAGGGATCCGGCATTGCCACAAGCTGCTTCATAGGTCACAGATGGGACTTGGATCCCATGTTGCTGTGGCTGTGGTGTAGACCACAGCTACGACTCCCATTGGACGCCTAACCCAGGAGCTTCCATAGGCCTCACGTGCAGTCTTAAAAAAGGAAAAAAATAAAAGCTGGTCTCCCCACTAGGACGTTGCAAAGGGGCAGGGGCCCTCCCCCACCCACGTGGCTGCCTTGTGGGGTCACCATGGGAAGCTCCAGAGGGTCAGCTGTTTCCTGTCCCTTTGAGGTGGGACCCCCAGCCTCCCCAGCCCACCTCCCACAGAGCACAGATCAAGCTCTAATCTTCACAGCGGGGAGAGGGGTCGGGCAGGAAGCAGTCAGCTACAGGGTGCCGAGAACAGAGCCCAGGCCGGAGTCAAGAGACTTGCATTCTGGTCCCAGCTCCGCCACCAACTGTAAAGCTTGGGGATGTCCCTCCCCTCCCTGGTTTCTGTAAAAGGAGGAGGAGGAGCTTGGTCCGCTTGGCGCTTAGGTCCCTCCCCCGCCAGCATCCTGAGACTCTCAAAGTGGCCGGTGGCACCAGGCGCATTCCTGCCTTTATCTGCAGGCGTTTACTGAGCAGTTCCGCTGCTGCAGGCGTGGTTCTGGACAGGCAGGACACTGGGTTGGATCAGAGACCGACCCGGCCTCGGGATGCTTGAGAGGGATGGTCCGTGGTGTAGACACCCGTGCTGTGAGAGCGTGGAAAGGTGTGATTCGTTCTAACAGGAGATTGGCCAGGAAGGTTTCGCAGAGGAAGTGACATTTCGGCTCAGCCTCCAGGAGTGAATGGGGTCCCCCGCCCTGGCGGCTCGCACTCCCTGAGCCCCCCGACGAAGGCAACAGCCCTGCCGCCAGCCTTGTTCTGCTGCAGCCTCCTGTGTGTCACAGCTCAGCCAGGATCAAAGGGGGTGCTATCAGAGGTCAACTGTGTGACCCCAGGGTCCAGCTGGCCTCCTGGAAAGGCTGGCGCTGCTCTGTTTATGCCCTCGGGTTGCTGTATTTGTAGAAACTAGGAAGCTGCTTGCTCGCTTAAAACGACACATAACCCCCCCCCCCAAATCATCTCTGCTTGATTTGAAATGCACTTTTGGGGGCAGAAAATATGAATTCCTAATTCCGTTTCGCTGAGCATCCAAACGAGATGAGTCACATGGAAACACTGACTGTGAAGAGCCGAAGCCCAGAATAACCCCAGGATAGGATACTGGCGATGATGATCTGGACCAAATCATCAGAATGAGGGGGGAGCAAATGGCCAGGCCATCTATTACTAGCTGGCGATCCTTGCTCTGGCTCGAAGTCGTGCTGTAATCACCAGGGCTAGC